>JAODUD010000019.1:23256622-23274547 GCA_026784285.1 Stomatorhinus walkeri | reverse complement strand
GGTTAAGGTTGTCATACTTAGCGTTAGCATTTTTCCCTTTGAAATGAATGAGTGGTCCCCATAAGGATATGTTTACCGTACATGTGCGGGCGTGTGTGTGTGTGTGTGCGTGCGTGCGTGTGTGAGGCACAGCAATTAAAAAGCAAAAGCAATTAATTTCACAATGAGTGACTGTATATCTTTTGTGCTTGTCTTAGCAATTTTCTGGATTTCCCATCCTAGGATCAGTGACCATGCATTACATACACAAAAGAATGTACAATCTTCCTTACCATTGGTTAAGTCCTGATAGTCTCATTGCATAATACCTCTAACGTGAATAGTGACGTATACTGGCTTAGTTCGTTACAATGAATAGGACATAATTTCCATGAGTTACTCTTGCTTGTCATCACAGTTGTGCGTATGATTACTCACCAGCATATCAGTCTGTCAGCTGCACTGTATTTGCTCTCAATCTCACAATCTCACGCAGCTGATTACTGCCTGCTTTCTCGTTAGCTGTCACATGGCTCACATACTCGGCTAAAAGCCACACAAACACTCAGCGAAAGTCTCCTTTCAAATGTCTGCTTCTCTGCTGCTGCTGGTTTTCATGCACATATAATTTGTAATTACATAACAAATTAATTAGTGTATGAAACCCATGTGATTCGTTAACTGATCGATTGCTAATTACCCCTCAATTCGTTAACTAATTAACTGATGTTAAGTAATTAGCTACATTATTTACTTTTATCTAGTTTTCAATTCCCCATGGACTGCTCTTGCTTAAGTGTAACATTTTTATTCTAAATGCCTGTGAGTTTTATCTTTTGTGATTATACAGCGAATTACTCAAAGGAGTCAAGTATTTTATACGGGAAATAAAAGAAGCAAGTGGTACCTAATCATGTTTAAAGAAGCATGTACATTATTTACTTGGCAGACGCTTTAGTACAGAACTGCATAAACATGGGGCAGATAGTACACAACAAGCATGCGGTTGTCAAGGCACAAAGGCCACCAGGCAAAGCTTGCACTGACTGACTGGAACAAACGTACGATAGCTGTAGGAAAAAGAGGCATTTAAACACTTAGACGTATTCTGCTTGTTATCAGTAATGTTGTCAGTAGTAATGTAAATCTGTCATTAAGACCATATGGTATTTTACATTAACTGCACCTGCTTAAGGGTTTGTCCAACCTGGCTTCATAAATATGTCATAAGTATGTGAAATATACCATGATAATATTTACATTTTAATTTCAAGTGGTTTTACTGAATACTATTTAATATGCATAGTTTTAAGGTACACGTTTTGTATAATATGATTACAAGGTAGGTCACCTTCTGACACTGTAATCCAATTCCAATGAACATTATATGACCAGGCCATTATTATCCCTATTTAAAATGACTAGTGATTCTAAATGGGCATTGCTAGCCTATAAAAATAAGATTTATGTCTTTTGAGAGTAAACATATTCTTTAAAGATCTGCGGAATGTTATGTATTTCAGCATTGGCTAAGTGGACACATTTTATTCATTGTTTCTTGAAGGCATAACATAGTTTTACACTTCAAAGAAAAAGTTTATAATAAGGCACACAATGAACCCATAACCAAGTGAATAAAAACAGAAAGCAGGTTTAAATAACCCTGTGAGGGCATCTCTTGAGGGAGCCTGCACATTTCATCTTAAGAAATAATGACTAATTATCTATTTATAAACAAAGAACTCATTTTCATCCGGAAGGCTAGTTTACTTTTTGCCTTTCAGTAAGTAACTCAAAGTAATCCAAGTAATCTCAGTGTATGCATGTAATATCAGTAAATTTGTCAACATTTGGTTTCCAATGGTAGCTTGACCTGTGTAGATTATAAAAATAAAGGTAAATCATGTTAGCAGGCATCAAGTTAAGGATCTTAGAAGGTAGAAGCACGTGTATAATCACCATACCTCATCCTTCCCGGACAGAAATATCATTCTGACAGAGTTAGAGATTTCAGGTCTAGAGAGTGCAAATCCAGAACAAGATTTCATTTCAACCAACTAGTTGAGTTCTCTGTGACTGTGACTCTTTATACTCAACTGGTTGGTTGAAACAAAATCTTAGTCTGGGTTTGTACTCTCTGGACCTGAAATCCTCACCTCTGCATTCTGCATTCTATTTTATTAATATACTAAAAATAGAGACACCGTGAAACCTAAATTAAACAGTGCAAAAATTCACAACTTGAACCACAGATGAAAGTTCACAAATGTTTTTGGGCTTACATGATTGGTGGACTAAAATTCAGAGTTTGACTGGGAACATTTGTGAATGATCTGTGCAGTAAAAGACAGTCGCAGGTATTTCTGGGTAATCACAGCGTTAAAATGTACGATCACTTCACAGCTGCCTACTGGCTACAGGAGGGAACGTAAGACGTACTATAAGAAGCATGACAAAATGGAGAATGTTCTGGAGCTTCTCTGGCTACCTGCTCCCATCTCCTTTGACTTGTTTTGCTTTTATCCTTTCTATCTTGAAGGCACCTAATTAGTCAGCGCAGAGGGGACTTCTCTCCTTGCCCTTAAATCAGTAATTGGTTTCAGCACTGAGACTGTCAGGGAATTAAAACATCACATGGTGACAGCTGTTAATTTTTCTCCCCCACTTGTTTGCCTAACGAATCACCACTGATTTGCGAACAAGCGGCCTGCAATCGGAACTCTTGCGCTCTCTTGTTTGTTTGAACTTCACCTCTGTCTTCAAGATTCCTCCCGTTTCTCACTCTCTCAGCTGAGCGTATGTCCCTGGACCAGCATCACAGTGGGCAGCAGCCGACCCAGTGTTCCGTTGTCAGTCATGGTCCTTTCCATAAATAAACATCCTTCAGCGTTACAAGTGAACACATAATCTTTAGCACTCATGACTACATTCCTACGCTATCACTTCTTAGATAAGGTCAATTGTTGCTCATTAATCAATTAATAAATTTATTTATTTATTTATTTTTTATTCACCATTGTGTGTTCATTGCTCTTTGAAATTTAAAGACATCGGTGCTAATTGAATCACACGTTAATATGACAATCGCAATCCATTTAAGCACCTGACTATAAGGTGGTGAACAAATTAAATAAAAATGTGCCAAATGAGAAGCCCGCCACAGAAGACTGCAGAGGCTCCAGAGATTTTTTTTATTACAATAACACTTATAGTTTCAACCTTCAGTTATATGAGCTCAATTAACTATGAAACTAATAATGCATGTCTTGTCTAGAGTGTCATGAGTGGGCAGACCAACGTTTTTCTTATTCATAATGTTGAAAAAAGACATGCATTTGATGTCTATAAATTCCTCAAAAACTTCAGACTGATAGCAGTCCAATTAACCTTTTCAAGTTTCCTTCTCAGCAGAATTCTAGAATGAAGCTCGCCTCTCATGATCTTTAAAGATGCTTGTGAATCCGATGATGGCAATGATGACGGCCAAAGAATGGCGTATTTAAACAGACATGCAGAGATGCAGAGGGCATTTAACTCATTTTCTCCTTTTTGAATCACTGGGTCCTAATTTCAAAGGTCGAAGGTAAAAGCAAGAATACTGGCTTAATCTCAGATATCAAATGGAGATAAGAGAAGTAGGGCCACTTCACGCAGCCTTACCTTACATTTATGCAGCTAAATGTAACTTGCTGGCTTGTATTTTGTAAATGTGATAACTGTCATTTTGTAATGCTGAAATGCATAGTTACCAGGCAAATTCAGAAATATTCCTGAGTAACTTTTCCTAAGACCCAGAATGTAGCTATTATAAACATAGTTATCAATAATAATAATAATAATAATAATAATGAACGTGTTGTTTTGCTCAGTTATGCCTGTCAGTGCTTACGAGCTGTCTGATTTTGCGTGACTGACACACGGAATATAAATGTAACTATATAAAAATATGTTTAAAAGCTGTGATGTTTCCAGATTCTGACAAGCATCCAGTTCCTGTGAAATTGTATCTGATGGCTGTCTGAGATGCGCATCCTCTGTTCCCTGTGCATGAACTTATTGTTGTTTTCTACTTTATCTCTCCTCATATGTGGCGGATGGCCTTGCCCCCCTTCCAATGTCTGAGAAATTGAACTGCCTCTCCCCATTATTGCGAACATCATGCCAAAGACATGTCTGCTTCAGCTGTGGCATTTGGGGAACTGCCTGCGCTGGATTTACCTGTGGAACAGACCTATTAAAGTGCAAAGTCTTTTTGATTCGCGTGTATGGACTTTGAAAAAGACACGTGGGACGAGGACTGCAGACCACTTGAATTTGCAATGAGTGAAGTATAATGTATTGTCATTGGGGGATTCGCTCCACTGACACCTATATATCGGGGAGCAGAAATATTCAACTCCTCCGTGATAAACATGCTGTTAGTCCTGTTTATAACAAGTCTAAACACAGCTGTCTGGATCCTGCATGTCCCCCCTTTGGATCAAAAGAAATAAACCCGCTATGGTCTTAGAAGGACCTGTTGCACACAGAAGCGCCAGATGAAATAAATATATTTTGCAAAGAATGTAACTTGAATATGACCGATACCTAAGCTGTGTCACAAAGAAGGACTGCACTTATATTCAACAGAATATGCAAAATTGAATGCATATGCTTCGTCCAGTAGGTATCAGCTTCTTTAAATTAATCTCTAAATTGACTGAATAGTCACTGACCTAAAACTTTTTAAAAGTTTTATCTGTTTTTCTTTTAAGGGTATAGCCTCAGTGAAGCAGTCAGCAGCTTAAGGAATGGCGCGGGAAATATCGACACGCCCAAACGTCTACCGACTCCATCCCTGCCAACCTCTGCCACTATAATTCTAAGTTATTCCAGAATGTGTTTTAAATGTTTAAATTCCAGGCTTTTTTTCCGTGAGTCTGTCAGGCTTCTCAGTGGCTTAATGTTAGCCCCATTTCCAAAGCACAGGCAGATGTGCTTGTTGCTAATTAGATGGATGTCTCTGCAGTTGGGTGTCTGTGTTAATCCTTTTCACAGTGTCCAGTAATGCCTGTCATTACTGCCTCTGCTCTCCCAAGCCAAACCTTTAGCATCTTTCTCCCCTCCATCCTTCAACTGCTAATTATAACCCTATTTACAGATAAGTGCTTCTCCTGATTGGCTCTCAAACACCAGTTGCTATAACTTCATTAGTATTGTCCCTTAACCCTGTCATTCTCCCTGACGAGTTCTGTTGCAGCCAGCTTGCATTGTGGTCTCCAGGGGGTCGAACTCGCTTGGATTTCCGTCAGGCAACAGAGAAGCAGCAGAAAGGGGCCACATCCCCAAACATACACAGCGAAGCAGTCTCAGAAATAAATAACAACTTTATCTTTCTATACTTATAAATTAAATGGCCATAGGGAAAGATTTGTGATGTGATGTGAAAATAAATCTAAAATAACTGTATCTGTATTTATTTAACTCACACTCTATCCAAATGTATCACTCACAACAATACAATTTTTACATAAAACCCAAGATGATATGGAGAAATAAAGCCAAATAAATTAAATAACTGTATAACACCCTGACAACTGCAACACCCCAGCATTTTCATTATTATTTATTTATTTGTTTCATTATTTATTTATTCTTCTTATTAAACCATTGCCGTTTTCTTGAAACTCCAACGTAAACCAAGGTCCTTAACATTGGAATGGAACAAATGAAATAACAAGAAATATTTTGCACCATTTGTTTATCTGCCCCGAATTCACCTGCCCTTGGACAGAATTTATTTTCAAACAATAAGCCTTACTTTGTTCAGGAATAAATTACTTTAAGTTGCGTAAGAGATGGATGATTTAACAAAAGTTCTTTTTGACCAAAAGGCAGATTTGTTATTTAAAACCTGATAGGAAGTTTTTAAGGTGTCGTAAACTCTGATTGCTGTGAAGGCCAGAAGAGGTATTGCAAAGCAGATCGTCACATGACCACAGCAGAGGTCAACCAACCAGGTGAGTAGAAAGAGTCACCAGTCACATGGTACTGAACTGGTTGATTGAAACAAAATCTCGGTCTGGATCTGTTTGGACCTGAAATCTCCACCTCTGTCTTTAAGAAGGGGAAGTATAATTAATCTTGTGATATGAATAAAGAGTCAAACTCATCAGTACTGGAGAAGCTCATTAAAACATCAAAAACGTTTGCAATTTTATATGTGTTTGTGGTTGTACTGCCTGAAAACGTCAAATATGGTAAAACAAAGTGTGACTGTTACAAAAATATTCCATAGCCAAACTCAGCATGATAGATAGGTAATAGGTTTCAATTTTTGAAGTAATTAGTTTTTTATTTGTTTATTTTCTACTGTGACATATAAGACAACGCATATATTTATGTCTTAAATGTAGTCATGACTAAGTTTCAGATAAACTTGAATTTTACTTTTGAATTACAATTTTACTTTATGTCTAGTTGTGCATTCTGCTGTGTGTTTTTGTTTGTTGGTTTGCATAAGTGGAGGGGGGGGCTGGGGGAGGGGAAATACATTTTACTGAAACAAAATCAAAGGGAAAATGTAGAAGCAACCAAGATCATAGTTAAAACCACAAAATCATTTTAATATATTCCCAATGCTACTTGTGAATGTTAATAAAAAATTAATAATTAATGTTGCCTTTGGCGTTGCAAGATATTCTGGCTTTAATTAGTGTTCTCTACTTTTACACAATTAAAATTAAAATAATAATAATAATAAGTGACATTCATAATTATTGGCATCTTTCTGAACTTATCCCTTGCTTTTGCCAACAAAAACCAGACAAGACGACTCCTCTCATGTTTAACTTGCACACCGTGAGAAATCAAATTGAAGAATTTAATGTGTTTTTCCTTAAACCTAAATATAATGAATGTGAGATAATGTTATATTGAGGATACTGTGAAACAGGGGAGTTTCTAACTCTTGAAAATATTGAGTATTTGATCACCCTAAGGCTAGCAGATGGCCTATGGCCCGATTCTGGGCAGCGGATAGTGGCTGGAATAAGCCTACCCTCACCACAATCTATCAATGAAGGACTCCATCCCTGTGGAAGAGGGAGTAAGAGCTAGAGAACAGTATGGAGCCTTAGGTCACTCTGAGGGCTCTAGGCCTTTGCACTCACACCCCATCAAGAGAAGCACATGTGCTGCATTCTGTGACTGAGCCTGTGGGCTGTTCAGAACGGGGCCTTTGTGTAGCTACTGCCATTCTGGATCTTCCCAGCCCCAGTCTGGCAGAGTGATGTGGTTGGCATTCATAGAATTTAGCCCTTATTCCACTAAGGAAATTCACACCCAGGTGAATCCTTTCTAGCTGAATGCAAAGTCCGCCTGGTAAATATGTCACTTCACCTTACCTGTACATCTGAAAATCCACCGTATCCACCATGTTACTCTAATAAAAAAGAATGCTTGATTTGTGGCCGAAACCTCTCCCACGGCCCAGGTTCTCTCTTCCTGTCGGTCAGGCCTTGGAGGGAGACAATTGCACTGAAGTTTGGAGTCCTGGCTCAAGCCACCCAGCGCAATGAATCAGGGACCCCAGGAAGGGCCTGCAGGCGACAAGGTCCAGTGGCTCTACACAGCCGCCTGCGCAGCCGACTGCTTACTCTGCTTCGACTTTCACCCCATCTTTTGGAGAGCAGTTCCTTGGACACATCTTTCAGTGCTTTGGTTTCTCTGACGGTTCCTTGTCCTTTCTTATCCCAGTTCAGCATCTGTCGGGCTTCCTCAGTCTGAGTTGTATGCTGTCCTCCTCCATTTTCTTCCCTTTCCCGTCCCAGAGTTGCTGTTTCGAGTCTTTCCTCCACACCTGGGTTGTTCTGCATGCATCATGAGCTGGGGAACCCCTGAGTACCAGCAGATTGAGCAGCCACCTTCTCCATCTGAGAAAGGTGCTTTCCTAGAGCGGGAAACCTGGCGTTCTCAGCAGGCGGCAAACTGGCTTGGGGGGTCTCCTTAGGTACCTATTGGTAACTGTAGTATTGATTCTTTGCTATTCTGTGCTTTGTCCCCTTTGCTGGGTAATAAACTACTTGGGGCTTTTGCTAGTCTTGTGTAGTGCTTCACTTTGTCCAAAGCAGTCATAACATTGGGCAGATTAAGAAATCTGTGAATGCTACATGGGCATTATGGCGTTCTGTGGTTAATTTGATCATTTATGTGAGATACAGGCGAGTCTGTATACCACTGCTACAATGAAGCCTCACTGAGCCAGTTAAGGAGAAAATAACTAAATGAGATTGTTACCATAACAAATAACTTGACTGATTCATATTTCAGTTGTTTCACATGGAATGGATGTGGAGTACTTACTGTTTTTAATTTTAAGTTTGTAATGAACAAATAAATGTTATTGATAGCTTGTAACCTTTTCAGTGTGTTAGACTGAATAATACAGGCTGATCTGTTACAAGATTCTTACTATTTAAAATGTGAACCCTGCTTTCTAATACGGTCAACAGGATGTGAAATCTTTTTCCAGGATGCTGTGATGTCCCACCCGATGCCTCAGGTAATTAAAGAGAAGAGAATGTCGCACTGTGCGGAACTTATGAAGATGGAAGCGGTGGAAAAGGCAACAGTACTAAACAGTCAGTTCGTACAATGATGAGTTTAGAAAAAGCAGAAGGGATGAAAAGACAACAAAAATGTACCCAGGTTCTGCTCTCTTTGGTGTATTATTTCTTATTTTTAGTTTAATTGAACAGATATGGATCCGAATGTTTTCACATACTCTCCAATCCGAACTGCAGCAGACATAAAACAGGCAGTATATTCCCAATAAAAAGCATTTACACAATTGTTAGTGTAATTTGTGTCACATCTGTTGTGTGTCATTTGAAAACTGTCTTCACATTTTCTCAGTGTCCTGTCACCCTTTGACTGAAATCATACCCTTCATCCACACGAGTTTCAAAACACATGTCACAATCGGTCTGTGTACTGGATATTCTGACAGGTGCACTTGTCTGCTGGAGACCAGCTTCTCACACAAAACCACACAGCGGTTCTTCTTGGCGATTCTTAATAGACTGCCTCAGCATCTCAAAGTGGCCCCTTTTGTACTCTTCATTTAACTTACAGTATTTAACCAACTTATTAACAAAGGACACAATGTTGCATTTTTGGAACCTCTTTTGCTGAGCATCAATACTGTTTTACAAAGGATTCCAGGACAGCATGATGTACTTAAATATAACTTTTCTCATTAAATTATTGAATGGTGTAATCATCGTGATGCATAACTGTGCTGCAGGATAAAACACGGCTAACCTCAGTGTCTCTGCTAGAATTGCCAAGAAAAGGATTTGCTGTATGAATATGTAAGACTCTCCATGACATCTTTTCTTTTTATGTTTTAAGGCACTGAAGAAACCTTTACTGCTGCAGCATCATAGAGAGGAAGATCAATACTGTTTCAATAATTGACAGAGGAGACATGCTTGCTTGACTAGGAGAGTTAGAGGTGCCCTTATCGAATTTGACTAACAATGATAATAAGTGACTTTAAACTGTGTTTTTAACCATTATTTCCCTCCTGCTTCTATTCCCAATGTAATATTTCCATTATTATTAAATTATTCATTTTTCTGTAAATAGTGAAACTATTTAAGCATGTATTTAAAGCAGAAAAAAACCGTTTTCCTCAAATAGTTGATGAAAAAGAACAAAATAGCTGCTTTGTAGACTATATTTAAATTGTAAAAGGAATGGTACTATTCAACCAAAATATTAAGAAATTAAACAACACTTCTGTCTTAGTAGTTTACTGTTAAAGTGCCTGTCTAGTTATCTAATGAATTATTTGGAAACTTCTGTTTCCATCATTCAATAGATATTAGTTACTTTTCAATATAGTGAAACCTGTAAGGAAAAGCACATTCTTCATTACAACAGGAAGTAAAATCCGCATTTTCCAAATAACAACACTTACTCAGAGCACAATGAAACTGAAATTTTCCTTTTGTGCTATTAATGAAAAATGCACACTGCAAACAGCAACTGTTAGCTCTCTTGTTAATGTGTTTGTAGAAGACTGCTGTTCTGTTTCCTTGGAACAATTACTAATTTGTCCTGTTCTTCTGTAGAAAGACGAAATCTAGTCATCTCATTAATTTAAAATGGTTTTGTGCCCTTAGTATTATTTTATCACCTAGTAACTGTTTTGTAAAAGCAGTAATACACTGCTTTGTATGTCAGTTTTTATGAATCTATCTTTTTAAATCTTTGACCTCATAATGCATCACAGTCTCTCATATCTACATTTAAAAATACATCACCTGAATCTGATACCAAACACTCTGATGACTTAAATTGTCATTTTACGTATTTTTATTCCTGAGTTTGAGCTATGAGATGACCTTGCTCATCTCATAAGGCATAAACTGAAAGCACTTTCAGAACAAAACATTAAAACACGAAGGCTTAATCATCGATCTTTTTGCTGCTGAGATCCGTGGAAGCGAAGATTGAGGTTAAACTGATGACGCCAGGTATTCTCCGAGATGGCGAGATGGACATCTTGAAGCATGATGTAGAGGTACGTTCCTCGTTGGAAAGGGGAAGCCTGGGCATATCAAATGCTTGTAAATTTGCATCAGGACCAATCCATCACCGATGAGGGAGACCGTGGAAGCCTCATGAAAGCGCTTCAGCTCCACGCTGCAGACCGCACAGCCTCTGACAGATTCCTATTTAAGTGACTGTGAATGCAACAATTCCACAAATAATTTGTCAAGTTGTGTCGCTGAACTGGCTTTGAACCTTCTTTCGCCACCTCCCACCAGCCAGCCAGCCAGCATCCCCATCCCCAATCTCCTTAATACGACAGACAACAGTGTGTCTGCTCAGGGGATGGTGCCATGAAAGAAATACTGAGATACCTGAAAAATAAATAGATATAAAATAAACCATCTCCTTTTAATATATTTTGAAAATATATTAAAAATATAACCATACTATCCATGACGATTATTCTGATTCTGTTCTTTTGCATTTAGCTGTTGTTTGTATGTATCCGTTTTAAAGAATATACATTCCAACAAATAATACAGAATGTTTACTGCACAATATTCTCTTTTGGGGGTTGTGGTGAAGATGATGTTATTAAGAGTTTGTAACTGGGTGAAGGGTGTTTCTTTCCAATATCTCTCTCCTGAGTGTTCCCCCTCATGCAATTCTGCTGTCATTTAAGATCATATATCAGTCATGAAATTACACAGCTGTAGTGGCAGGGAGCAGATGACCGTCCTCTGCTGATTTCATTAAAACACGAGGTACTCCACTCTACTTGCAGACGCAAGAAGTTTACCAGTTTAACATTGTTGCTCCCACAGAGAATGCCTTGAGCAATGACTTCAGAGAGGGCAAACTAAAAAACTGTATATTCATCATTATTGCCATGGGCTTTTGCAAATGATAATCATTTGTCTTCTTCCTATTTTTAGACAATTAGGCAGAATGCAGTCCAAAAAGTCATTTCTGCCAGATGGGCAAATGTGCTTTTATAGCAGGGTGTTGCCTGTTTACCTCCCCCCCCCTTATTCTGTATGATGGATTTCAGACTCTTAAGAAGTGTGTGTATCATCCATCTACACCAAGAAGGCACAAAGCAGGAATTATTTCTTATCTATAATAAATTATAGAGCACACCACTTAATAATATCCAATATACCAAAAGTCTCAATTTGTACATATTAGGCATGTAATGTGTTTATGTTGTAAATTGTATTTTTTTTTATAATAGTTTAAGTTCAGGAGTCCATCACATTTTCATCAACTGAAGTGCGTTGGTCCCTTATTGACTGGATACTATTAAATCTTTATATCTTAAACAATATTTTAGAGCAAATGGTAAACAATCCAGTTAGAATGAAACTATTTGTTGCGTTTCATATGGCCAAAAAGACTGGAACTGAGATGAATGCTGAGATGGAGTATGATCCTAGCTGGCACTTAAGTGGCACTAAGGGAACTACATCCTAATTTCTATGCATTCTGTGCGTGGCTTTGAACTGTGTCTTTCCCTCTATGAGAGGTAGACGTCACATATGTAACAGTGTATCCAATAAACTGCACAGACAAAAATACTTCATCCCTATGGCATGTAGAAGTAATACAGAGCCAGTAAGCCAGAGGAATCCCAGGAAACAACAGCATTATATTTAGGTATTCTTGTCGAGGAGAGGGTCAAAGTTGGGACAGGGGCGAAATGGAGACAAATTAAGCAATATAATTGACATATTACAGGTATCCAAACCCTGTGACCTTGGGGTTACACTAGGTCATCACATTAGAAGAGAGTATTAGTTAGAGGTTAGAGGATCCAAGTTTATGCATTTTTTTTTCATTTAATACAAATCTGCTACTAATCATTCATGATTTGTTTGCTATGCCAGGTGCATATAATCAATAAGTTCTTTTAGTCAAATCTAATGTCATCTAAACGAGGTTAAAGAAAACAGAAGTGCTACATTGAAAAAAGAAAAGGAGAGAGAGCGTTCACAGCATCAGGCGGATAATAACCTATTTACAATATTGATAGTTTTCTCAAACCGCAGTTTGTGTTTTCTTCCTGTATCCCCTGGACTAAATAAACTAAAACCTTTCCATCACAGGGTAATACTTTATTTCGTTTCAGTATTTTGAAAGCTCTTGATGCAGTGAAATTTTGGCATTGATTCACCCTGAGCAACCAATAACATCTCACAAGGTATGTTTCTTCAGTTACAATTTTTGTTTCTTCAGTTACAATGTTTGTTTCTTCAGTTACAATGTTTGTTTCTTCAGTTACAGCCCAAAGCTTTGCTAGTGACTTTGCCTGAATTTAGGACCATATGTTAAAAAAATGGCGTAATATAGGGGTATGAAAACTATTTATAATGCATAAATTACAGCTTCTTACGGCATGAATTTGTCCTTTCATACTTGCATATGAAAAACGTCACACATAATTGCTCCACAATACAAATTAGTTTTCCCTTAAATGTGTGGAAACAAATTTTCACAAAAAAAAAAAAAAAACATTTTAATTGTGAAGCACCATCATACTGTTTTTATAATCAATTTTTGACTACATTTATTCCTTGGATGAATGGGTCTCCAACTGATTTTCTGCATATTTTCTGATTCAAACCAATGCGATTGCAATCGACACACTGTCAAGCTAAAATGTGTTTTATAACTTCGCAAACTCAGAACAAGCAGAACCAATAACTAAAATAACAAAGAAGCGTTTCAGCTATTGATGTTTGAGTGGCAAGTTGGGAGGCGGTTGAGATCGTGAAATGTGACTTTGGCAAAGGCTCTGTGTTGATCTAATTCCCATATTCCCACTTGAAAAATGTTCATCAATACCCACCGTCCCCAAACCATCAGAAGGTACACAAGGTAAATACCTTTCTGATAGACAGTGTGTGACTGGCGGGGAGCTGGGGTATATCTATGCTGTGTTCTTTTCTGCTTTCTCCTAAGAAATGGCCACGCTACCTTGAATACCTACGATTACTTAACGATTACTTACCCTGCCTCAGCCACAAGATTGAAATGTTAAAAGTTTAATGATTTTTATTTATTTATATTACATTTGTCCCTTTAATGGACTAGCATCATGTCCAGGGTTTACCCCAACTGGAATAGACTGCAGTCTTTGGTGACCCTGAAAAGGATAAGGAGCTATAAGATGGATGGATGGATGGATGGATGGAATATATTTTACCAAATAACATGCACGAGCTAGGCTTCTATTGTAATATTTCTCTACATTTTGAATGAGTCTTATATTTACAGTATAAATGCAAATGATTTGAAAATGTTCCTATTACCTTATGGTATGAGTCAATGTATGTTCCAGGGTGAAAAAGGATCCAAAATGTTTGTAATTCTATTTTATTAAAAAATGGGCAATGCCTTCATCAAAGAGAAAATTTAAAAAATGCAGTTTTAATCTTTTAGAGGCACTGGAATAAATTTTCAGACGTTATGGAGTGACGTTTGTGTTTGCAGTCTCCATTACAACTGGAAGAAGCCTCGGAGAACAGGCATCTCATTAAATCATTTCAAATATTTCAGAAAGACCAGGGTCTCCAAAAAAAGTTTTTCTCACTTTTCATCTGATGTTATGATGCTTATAGTTCTACATAAGTCTAGTCATTGTGGTTTTGTGTTTTCCTCATTAAAAACTAATTTATAAGATGCTGTATCACATAAATATTTGTAGGCATGCCTTTTTATTTGTAGCATTTGCTATTATTATTCTGCTTTTTAAGGTTTTGAATAAGTTCTCCTTTCCTACCTTGGGTTCTCATGTATAGGTTGACATTATTTTTATTGTTAAATAATGGCTGAATTTTCAGAGAAAAGAAGTGATCGCATTGTTACGCTGACCACTTTTTTCCACTTCTAATAGACCTTTCTTCTTGCTGTCTGTCAAAATGAATTGCTGATGCATGAGCATAAATTGTTAAAAGCAGTTTTAGGTAAAGAGAAAGAGAGGGAGGGAATGGAGTTTTCTTTCTCTTCAAAAAAAGCCAACCTCAATTTACGTCAAGGGGTTAGAAGACCTTGGGATTAAAGCGATAAACTGGCTGCTGTCAGAGTTAAAGCATCTCTAACAATTTATTGCCAAACTTGTGTTGTTCACCATCATTTCATATTATATCATGTCGCCGTGAGGTGACAGCACCACATCAGGCCCGCTGAGCTGATTTACTCTGAAGAATTTGTCAACATCTCGGGGAATGGAAGCTGACTTCATCTCGCTCTGATCCCGGCTGAGAAACCCATCCCAGCTCTCGTTTGGTGGGGTGCGTGGCCTGCCTGGCGGGAGCGAACACCCCTTCCATGATACTCCCGTGATGAAAAGTGAAATTCGGGAAATGGAGGTTGTGGCCACATGACGGCCCTCTTTTGTGCTGTGATTGTTGTTGAAGACAGGGACAATTAAGTGGTCAGTGGTCCTTGAGCTGTTAAAATTGTCCTTTCTCCCATTCGTCATACTTTGGGATAAAAATTAAACCATGCTGGAAAAGATAGAAACTTTGCTTGAGAATAAAGAATTATTGGACTTTTAATTTGAATTAATTAATGTATAATGGTAGCATGGTTGCTTATTGGTTAGGGTTATAGCCTTGGGGGGGCAAATCCCTCCTTCTCCGTATGTGGAGTAATTCGTCCTGTTCAGATTCTGCCAGTGTTTATGTAGGCTACATATCAGTAACCCTGCAATCTAAAAGCATGAAGATAGCTGAATTGGAGTACCTTAAATGGCTACAGGGTGTGTTAATGTGTGTTTTGTGATGAAGCGGCATCCCATCTGTGGTGATACCTATCTTGTGTTCTGCATTTCTGTGTTTCTCTGAAGGAGGCTTCAGGGTGTGTGTGTGTGTGTATATATATAGTACTGTTGTCTTATGTTCAGAAAGCTTTCCAGAGCTAAAGAGAACTTCATATCAAAGCAAAATTAGCATGCTTTCATGCCAAAGCAAGAATATTATTACCCATGCTAGCTACACTAATATAACGAACCATGCTAAATGGTAACAACCTCTTAAATGAGTCTTTCATTCGTTTGTTTTTTAAACTATTGACGATGCTTTGAATAAAATGTGCATGTGGCGGTTTAATACGTTTTTGGTGAGATTAGCTACAATAATTGCAATGTTTATAGCAACGATAATGCAGGCTTTTATAAGTTGTTCAAACAGGACTTTGAAGTCACAAACGCAGTTTTCCTTCGGTAAGCTGACAGCTATGAAATAAGGCATTTTCAAAGTAAGCACTATCCCCGTGTGCTTGTTTATTTATTTCTTTATTTTGTCGATTCATTGTCTCTTTCATCTCCCCCTCCTGCATTCCCCAACACAGGCTCTTTTCCAAATACCTTAACCAGAACACTTACCGACAGCTCCCTTCTGTCAAAGACCCGGAGGACACATGTGGTACTGAAGCATAAATAAAGACTGCCACTATCTGGTAGGAGTGACTGCCAGTCAACAAAGCACAAGACAGCCAACTGTCACGGTCTGGGCCTCTGCAGGGCTCGTGGGTTTTATCGCACTGGGGGCTGGCTAATTCACCAACCGGGGGGGCTCTGCTGATAAGCCTGACTCTTTTTCTTCAGATTTATAATCAGGGAGAAAGACAGGTCCTTAGGACAACAACACTTCTCTCTTCTAACATACGTGTGTCTCTACATCTAGTCGCCAGGCTATGGTGCGAATGCCCTTTCAATTAAGAATGTGAGTGATAGGCTGATAAACAGACACCCCCGTCACCTCGGGCAGGGAGGGGGTGGAGAGGTAGGAAAGAAGGCTTGAGAGGTGGGGGGAGTTAGAAATACATTAAGAGCAGACCTGTGTTCTACCATCATGTCACTTACTCAAGCATCACACCTTACGCCTTCAGCCACCAGAGTAATTCTCTTCTTTGATTCTCGTTTGATTTTTCCCATTCCTATTTCCGTCAGTCCATGAATATTTAACTTCCTTTTGCACATGAAACGTGGTATGATAATACAGTGGATCGCTAATAATCTCACTATTCACCTACATTCTAAAAAATTCCTGTATTCCAAGGCAGACAACCTTTACCATGAAAACATATAGCATTGTTTCCACTGGTGAACTATGTATGTGAGTAAAGACATCTATTTGGATTTATTGTTTTTCAGATTAATGTATAACACAGTTAGCAGTATGAAAATCCATGCCGTAGTCTTTCAAAATCTAACAGCAGGGTAAAGTACAAGGCTTTCTTATTCTGCTTAGAGTGCGCACTATTTTCCACTCGTGTATTTTTTATTTAAGTATCTAAGGCAGAACCCGATGTTCTGGTAGGAGGGTAAGCTGACCTATTTTGAAATTGTGGCCGTTTACTAATTAGCATCTATGGTTCAAAACACTTTCATAGAGATTCACTCAAAGTAACATGTTACCCACTGTAAATTTGAATTGCCATTTTTATCTGAATGATTATTTAATTCGTCTAATTCAGATTCAGACAGAATATACTCTGAATCCATCCTCTGTTCATTTTCTGATCAGGGATTCATTTTAAAATTACATTGCACCAAAGTTTCCTTGTGAGTGCAATTTGAGAGATATCTCAACCTGAAAGCTAAACAAGCTAAACGGATATAAGTTTCTGTAGATACACAGACACCAGGAGACTTTTTTTCCCAAAAAGAAAGAGAAAAGGGGATCAATTACAGTTACAAAGAGCTGTTTAATTCCTCCTGCCACGAGAGGAGATGTGTGACAATAGCTGCAGGCGATATGAATGTATTGTGTAAAGACAATGTTGTCTAACAGGCTTCAGTTGCCATGTGACTGTCTTTTCTCTCCTCTTGCGTTTTCCTTTCCCTCAGTTACAGACAGCTTCTCAAGGTCACTCACTGATACTGTATGTGAATTTAAAAAGTAGATAATTAAAGATGATAAAGAGGAACTGTGTGCACAAATGTCTAGTATGGGGAATTTAGGGTTTTAATTTGTGTGGGAAAATTCTTCATTTTGTCTTTACATAATATGTTGTTTACTAAATGAAGAAATGTATACTTCTTTTGTTGTTAAATGGATCATTATCGACATTGAAGTCACTACTCTTGCTGTCTTCCAGGATTTATCAGTGTGCAAAACCAGTCATACAGTCAGGTGTAAAAGAAAGTATACCTTTAAAGTCTAAGATTTTATGTATCTGGGCATAATGAGAGCTCACTTGGTCCTTAACTGGTCTGAAACTTAGATAAATACAACCTCAGATGAACAACATCACCTGACATTATTTAACAAAAAAATCAGACATGCTGAAGCAGTGTGTAAAAAATGAAGCGCACCCTTACTGCTTCCCTAGGAATTAAGATGGTAAGTAGGGCCAGGTGCTGCTAATCAAACGCACTTGATTAACTGATCATCAGCA
>JAODUD010000019.1:23224544-23239873 GCA_026784285.1 Stomatorhinus walkeri | reverse complement strand
CCCCCCCCCCCCCCCCCCCCCAACTTTCTGCCAGACAGTCCACAACGAGAACCAAATTAGGAAACATTGTTGTATATTAATGATTACCTCATCTGCTGTAGTAACAAACACTCACCATGGACAGCATTATTCTTAATGCTCTTCCCATCACACATCCAAGGTAACCTTTGGTTACAATGTAGCTGCTCCTGCAACCTCACTCCCCTTCTTGTTGGATTAAGCATCCATTATGGCCATGCGGTCTACTTAGATAATTTTTAAACGATGCTTTAAAATAATATTGTGGAGAATTTCCATAATCACTCATTTTCGCCTGTCATCGCAGCCCATCAGTTCAGTTGCCCCTTATATAATTATGCCACTATTCAGTGCATGGACCTTTAAAGATACCTTAATTGATTCCCCACCCCCCAGCCACACCTGGCTGCTGCTAGCTTCCCTGCTCATTTTTTCTACCAATCATATTCATTATTTTTCACTAGATGCGTTTCACACACAATAAGTACATTAAGGAACTACAGCTCAGCTGAAAGAAGCTAGTACTTCCTATGATTATTATTAAATACAGAGCCTATTAGAAGCCCTCTTAATACCTTTCAGCTTTAAGCCTGGAAGGAAGCAACACTGACCTAGTAAAGTCCCTCCCTCCTCACCTCCATCCCCATTGCAACATCCCTCACCTCCTTCCTCCTCTCTCACTACTTTGTTTTCTTGGATACAATTATTTTTACAGAGATGAGGACTCTCCCATGCCTTTGGGTAGACATGTAACCAATAGGTTAAAATAATAAAAATGGCTATTAGATATTCCTCGGACGTGCCATTCCGGAAAGGGAAGAGGCAATGCCATCTAATTACGGCAGCTCACTCGGCTGCCTTTATCTCTAATTGGGCTGCATAGTCCTTCATTATAATTTACTTTCTCCTCCCAGATTGTGATAATCAAGACAAGCAGAACTGAATGGGCCATAAATACGCACAGACCTGATACCAGTCAGGCTATAATTATAACAACTGTTTTAATAAAATGACTAAATGATGTAGCGGAGTAAACCTGAAGTGTTTATTTTCGACAACAACATTGCGAAGATGTTGATTGCGTGCATTTGGGGAGAGATTTTTAATTGGCATTTAAGGCCACTGCGGTTCATTCTGTCTGCTAGTTACGGCTGAGGGTAGAGTGGACTGTGTCATTTGTTAATGCAGTGACTGTGTTGAGAGTAGTGGAGCGTAATCTGATTTGGTAATTCCTGGATGGGCGATGACTCTAACCATGGTGATGACGCCTCTTTTTGGGAGCCAGTCACCTGCTGCTTACCTTTCCTTAACGAAGCGGGAGATCAGCGGGAGTCACAGACTATGGTTTACCCCATGCAGCCTGATACTCTTCACCTCACAAGGTGAAGAATAATGGCTGGCTAAGCACATGTTCAGAAAAGCTTTGATACCTTCAGCCATGAAAATGCTCAGAAGAGTATTTTGGCAACCAGAGATGATCAACTTGGGAACACAAAAAGGCAAGACAAAAAAAAAAAAGAATGATCTTCTAAAGCAGAACCTCGCCCTCATCACAAGCTTAACAAAACCAAAAATGTAAATGATGTCCCCCCACCCCCCAATTCCAATAAGGCTATCACCCATAAATAACAAGTAATGCATGTGTGAGATGCTTGTTTTTTTTTATAAAGCAGCACTGCTCCTCACACAAAATTGCAACATTGTTCTATGAAAGTTCAATTCACACTGTCAGACAACTTCTTAATTTTGATTCATTTTATAGACAATTTAGAATTTTATCCCATTTGTATGGTCATGCACAAGTTGTATCTCTTAAACAAAAACAAAAGTTTTACTTATATTACTGTCCAGTGCTTAATATCTATCAATTTTGCACTTTTTCTCTTCTGTTTGCTCTGATTAGTTAAACCCTGTGAATACAGCATTAGTTTGCAATAACAGAGACTCGGTGCTGATGCAGCACTGGTTTCAGACATAGACGGCGCCCCAGAGTTGCACTGACAGTGGCAGGAGGTTCTTGCATACCCCAATGCTGCTGTTGCCAGCACACATCCTGTCCCACTGCCCAGTGCCAACTGGAGCGGTGACTGGAACCTTACAGGGCTTGATCCCATGGAGTGAGCGATGCCCTGCGCATCTCATCACGACCCCGATATACCAGCTCCACCTCCTTATCCCCGCAAGCTTTAGCATGACCCTCCCACCACTGTTTTACCACGAAGGGAACACACATCCCCTGGCAGACAGGCGGGGGCTCTTTGATGCAGGATTGGGGAACATGTCAAGGGCGCAAGCCTGCTGATTACTTCTCATGAAGGAAAATGTGTCCTGATCCGGCTTAGAGTATCGTTCCGGCATGAGGGCAATCAGCCGTTATTGCCAATCAAAGCCGGGAGCCGTCAGATCTGAAGGCGGACAGGTGAAGTAATGACACAAAGCTGTTCTTTACTCTCCACATCACTGCCATTTACATGCGTAGTCAGCCTCTTCTGCAGGCAGCTTTCTCAAACGTGCTAACGTCGGATGCTCGCGGCTTCTATCGATTACGTTAAAGGCAATAAAATTAAACATGCGTCCCACTTAACATGACATACTGCTCCACTCACAACATTATTTTTTATTTTTCTAAACAAAATATTAGTGTTTATTATAGGATTACGGGGAAGGCAGACTAGTGCCAGCATGGATTAGACCTGCTCTGTCTGGCAATGTCAGGGGAGGAATCCCGCACTCCTGCCCCAGTTCTCCCCAGACCCAACGCAGCACCACCCCAACCCCCCCAACACACGTCCCATTTATCCCAGCCATCGGCTTCCGGCGCGAGGCCTGATTCCAGCACAACCTGTCATGCACACCGGGGGCTTGGAGCTGAATGAACGGACTGGCCCTGGCTGCAGCTCAGACAGACATGAACTTCTCCAGATCAGTTTAGTGCTTGCTACCTATGGTTAAAATTCTTATATATATATATATATACACATTTTGAAACAAATAACTTTGACAAAAGACTCAGTGCTGAAATTTAATTGTCATTTAAAACCACATTTTCGCTCTTCTTTGGAACAAAAGTCATTATGGTAATATGGTGAACTGTATTATCGACCCACCTCCTTGATTTTTTAACCATTGGCTACCACTGATATGTACATATGTGTGTGTGTGTGTGTGTATATATGAAAATAACAAAAATAAGCACTATAGAAAGAGTGACAAGCTTTGTGATGCAGCACGTAAATTTACGATAAAAACGAATCTGGCCCGGCTAACTGTGGTTGATTTACATGAATTAAGGCCCTGAAATAAGGTATCATATCGTGGGCGAGGTAATAATCCAGAAATAACCTCATTAAACAGACAGCATGTCGGTCTAAGCAAAATGTACTCATCGCGGGGAAAATTAGTGACCCGGAAAGTCGTGGGATGAGCTAATGGCGGGGCAATGGAGAATACAGTCCCATTATCGGAGCAGGCAGAAGAAAAGTGGATAGCAAAAAATCATCAGACGTCATTTACATTTTTTTATCTTTTATTTTTAAATGAGCACATAGCTGGGGTGGTTTTGTGGATCTAATTAAGGGAGGAAAAAAAAAACAAAATGAGCCTTTGGATATTCTGTGAAGAGACTTGTACTTCGCAGATTCGCCCTTAGTGAAAATTGCTGTGTTCACTATTTTTTTTCCGTGCATTTAAAAAAAATGCAGCTTTAATGAATTTGGAAACAGGACTGACAGTAAAGATGATGGATTTTAATTTTTTTAAAACCATTAACATAGTTAAACTGAACATGGAATTAGTAAACAAAAAAATAGGTAAGAAAAATATATAGAAAGCTGAAAAATATATATATACAAAAAAACATGAGCTTCTGTGTGTGGGGTGGGGGTGGATTATATATTTATTAATGTCCCCACAATGTGTGCTATTTTCATGTTTTGGGGAACATTTTTTCCAGTCCCCACAAGAGACAATCAATTTTATTAAAATTTGTGACTGCAATCAAAAAACCTAATAAACTATTTTGTTTGGTATTTACTTACTGTACAGTATGGTTTAGGTTAGGGCTGCGTGGCTTTTAAGATTGTCATACCTGGGATTCGGGATATGCCCATAAAAATAAATGGATAGTCCCCAGAAAAATATGAATATATTGACTGTGTGTGTGTGTGTGTCTGTGTGTGTGTGTGTACATACGCATACACGATTATTTGGATCTAAACAATCCATTTTTAATCCATTGTCCTGAATGGAAAGCAGTACAGTGAAGGAAAAGTCTACATAAATTAGAATGTAACAAGCACTTGGATTGTTTAGGTCCATTTTGGGTACTTTCAGATGAAAGCTTGCATTTCTCAATGCATACATCTATTAAAATGGCTACAATTCAGATGAATTATAAGAAAGAAAACAATGAAAAGGATTGGGTCGAATGTGAAGGTATAAGAGTACGGTTTAATAAAGGAAGCACCCTCTCACTAACCCGTTTGATGGTTAAATTATTATTTGAATTATTGTTTTTTTTTATTTATTTAATGTCATCTAATCATCCTTCAAATGGGAATATAATACAATTCAGTGTCTGGTGCGAGTATCTTTGGTGCTCTAATTATTTTATTTAATAATTTTAGTTTAATTTAATTTTTTATAATATTATTTACTCATTTGTTAATTTGCTGCTAGCTTTCTTAATTAACTGAGCACATCCCTTTAAAAAAAATATTTTCATCAAGTGTATTTATAATATTGAATAGGGTAACAAATAAAAATTGTCACATCCCATTTGTTGTTTGCTGTTTGAATCTGGTGGCATTTCTCGAGCAAGAATGTCAACATTTGCTGCTTAATTGGTGTTACTGTAATTCAAGTAATTATACTGAATTCCTTCTACGTCTTTTAATTGGGGGCTTCAAGTTTCAATTGTTTTTGTGGCCAGCTGATTGATATATGTGATTACTCCACTAACCATAGTATGTGTTACACGTTAGGTCTGCCCAATGCAAACCGCTCATTTTAAATACACAGGAGGTGCTGGAATAATAAATAAAAAAACAAGATTAATAAGACAAAGACACTAAAAGGCCATGAAGATAGCAAAACCTGTTGTGAAAAATGAGTCGCGGCCGTAGGAGCGGGCTGGCTGATGCGGGCAGTGATCATTCACAGGCAGGTACCCCATCCGAGGAGCGCTGCTCAGTCTGACCCGTGTCCCTCACTGACAGCACCAGCACCCGAGAAGTAGCTGACCAACAGGAAACGCTATAAAATCGTGCATTCTCCACAGCTCCATTACAGCGTCGGAGCAGCACTCCTAGATTAATGATAGCCGGCTGTAGCATTTACCAATCATTCTTCTCCCAGGGCAGCTACACCGGGATGTTACAGGGGGAGATCCATGTGCGTAGCTGGGATACCAAAACTCTCCGGGTCGTCAGCTCGGCAATTAAACACTGTGCTCAGCTTTGGGCCGGAACCGCGTACTGAGGCTCCTTACCATTAGGCAGCGCGTGGCAAAAGAATAAAGATCCGGTTTTAATATTTCATTATATGCACAGTCAGTGCCAGTTGCAGACCATGTGGTAGCCTAGGCAAGATTGAAAGACTAGTCTCCCATGCGCAGTTTCACTTTAACTCCGACTCAAGGGCGTCAGAGGGGCATCGCATACGGGCACGGATACCCAGGCAGATTTAAGTGTCCTAAAAGCTATGAAGAGGGACCTCCCCTCGCTTTGGCAAACTCTATGTTCCGTGGGGCCTGTATTTCTTCAGAATGAAAGTGCCAACCCATGCGGGCCACCCATGGTGACTTTTTGGAGGGGGA
Organism: Stomatorhinus walkeri; assembly: GCA_026784285.1. Lineage (NCBI taxonomy): Eukaryota > Metazoa > Chordata > Actinopteri > Osteoglossiformes > Mormyridae > Stomatorhinus > Stomatorhinus walkeri. The sequence continues at coordinate 23,234,040 of JAODUD010000019.1, read as the reverse complement.
CACAGGATTTCTATGCCACTGCTTGGATGGTAAAAGCTGTCCACTGGGGACTGTTGCTGGGGAGGGGGAGATGACAAGCAGGTGATTTCCCATGATGCTCTTGCCTGGATCTTTCCCTGTTCCCAATGGCGAACTCTGCACCATTGAGTTCAGGCCTGTGGGGGGCGGTAATGCACACATGAAAATAGGGAGAATGAGCGCAGTATTGAAGATTTTTGCCTGTAGTTAATAATACATCCTGGAACTTCTTATGTTAGGAGCTCAGCCATTACTTATCTGGACAAATCAATGGTAAGTCAGGTAGAAAATGATGACAAATGCAAATGCTACCGCTCAAGCTCCGAACATCTGACGTCGCGTTTGCCCAGAGTACTTTCCGAGTCTCTTCAGAAATTACACGCAGGAGGCAGAGTACAAACACTTTGCATTTATTTCTTTTGAAGTTTTTTCCCAGAGGGAATTGAGTGTGTGTTTCCCTGTGAAGTCTGAATGGTAATCAATTCTTAAATTGGGGTCATGGGGCTAGTCGTTGTATTGTGCCGTCTTCTCTGTGTTCTCAGTGTTAAGCTTAGAGTGCTACACTACTCTGGGTACATTTAAAATCCTACGCTACAAATGAAGCTCTTCTCAATCACTCTATCTCCCTAGGTCAGGCGTCAGCTGTGCTGCACCATTATGCTACTCTATCAACCAATTGGTCTCAGACAGAGATATTCGACGGCATTTTCTGCTGCAGTGACTGCTGACATATTCACAAATTCAAATAAAATAAAAAATCTTGTTTTACTGTTTGCTGAATTAAGCAATTCTGTTGAGCATTGTAAAACTCACTAACAAAATATTACATTCCATAAAAAAAAAAGATTATTATCGTCGACATCATAACTATAATTCATTGCTGTTCCAAGGCCATGACTCCTGTATTCCTTAGTCTAAGTTTCAGTATTTTAAAACGCAATGAAGAAACATGTGAATTGTGACGAGCTCTGCACTACAAGGAGGTGACAATCCATCCTTAATCCTTGTGGAAACAGTCAGCGCAGAGAGAAGAGGAGGGGAACTGAAAACTTTAATTTAAGCTCACTTTAAATCTTTATAGTGACAAAATGAGCAGCTTGGCATATTCTGGATAATATCAGTCTCATTGAGAGAGATAATTGACTTAGGGTACGGAGATGAAGTTCGATTGTCACCATTTGTAGTTATGACACCAACATGGTCCCAATGTTATTATCAGACAGAGAGACAAAAATCCAATCAAAAACACTGGGAGCTCTCATTACTTATTCATGCTAATACAAGTATATTAAGAAAGCTAAACAGTTACTCCTCAATCACTCACAAAGAGAATGAAATCCAGCTTCCATTAGAACACACTGGCCCACTGGCAGCAGCCCGATTCAGAAGTCATGTCAGTTGCAGCACTTCTTACGTATTCATTAAAAACCGTACCTATGTCCTTCCACGCAGCTTTATTGTCATGGATGACCTGCTTATTTGTCTCCCTACTGGTTGCAGTATCAAAGCTCCACTGTGCTGGGTTCAAATCCCTGCAATTTACCGAACGTAATAGTTTTCCATTGTTTTAATTAATGAGCCTGGCCTTGAAAGCGTCTCCATAATCGTGCTTCAGAAATGTGACTGGATGTATTTTCATGCACGTAGTTAGAAGAGATAAATATCACCCTCATTTTTAGCTGGTTTTAACCAATGGTAGATTTTTTCTAACTGTCAAGTAATACAAACTTAGACGTAGTGTGTCTTAAAGTCTTCGTATAAAGAAAACATAAAAATTCAATTTACCGGGTCCCATCCCTGTAATAAACAAAGCAGAATATAGATTCCACCCTGAACTTGAAAGAAAAACAATATAGTTATATTTGTAGTATTATCAAATTACAAGCAACAACGGGGTAAATTCAATTCTGGCCCATCATCGCCACAGTATTTTGCAGTTACTCCTTATGCACCGCGGCACGCCATTATCTTCCTGCAATTTACTGAGGGAGGAAGCGGTACGGAGCTGGGAACCCAGCATGAAGGCCTTCATTTGGAAAAGCCTTGGCACGCAGGACGCACAATCCTCTCTGTGGCTGACCTCACCTTTCCGCGTTGTTTCACAATCAATAAAAAAATGCGCTGAGGCTCTTGTTCACTAATGAGCCACAGGTGCGGCCATTTTGTTCATTCTTGTGCTCTTAAAGAAGTCAGAGAATCAGATTTATTGGCGAAGCATGTTCGCATGCATGGGGAACGTGTCTCTAACTCTCAGTGGCTCAGACACATGCAGTTTATGCATAAACAGGGAAGACAAGTCAATAATTATGTACAGCTAGGTTGCTACATGGAATGTGTACCTGTTGCATGTATAAAAACTGCAGGAGTGCTGCCAGTGCAAGCAATGTTGGCGCAAACATTATATGTACAAATGTATAAAATTATACAATATAATATGTATAAAACAATGCTATTCGTAGAGTGAGATATTGTCATCATTGTGCAAAATGGAGGACTGCTAACGGTGAATGGTAATAGGCACTAGTGTAAACAAAACAGTGTAAGAAGCTGAATTCCATCAACAGGTAAAAATACAAAAACATTTGTGTCCTCGCCTCTGGATAAGCCACAGCATCTGATCACACGCTGCTCAGGTGACTTGTATTGCTATATTTAATGTTTCCCACATCCATCCCACGACTCCAATATTAATTTAACATTGTGAAATGTGTGTCTGCTTTGAGTGATAAACAATAGATGTAAAAATGTTCTTTACTAGTACATAATGCTCAAATGTGCAGATTAATTGCACACCATGTTTTGGAGTATATTATTAATTCATTCCAAAAGCCAAATAAATAGTACAGTTTTTATATAGCCACTGACACAGCTGTGATATATGAAACTTTTTGGACATTGCTATGAACGGCGCCGTGGGTGGTAAGGCAGACACACACGAAAGACAAATAGCAGGATGTTTAGGTTCGAGGCGCACACGTAGGTGGCAGGAGACTTAAAAGGTTGGCAGGGCCACTGGCAGAGATCTGTAGTGTAAAGGCTCTTAGCTGACAGTTTCCCCCCAGGCAAACGACAATCAGCCTTAATGAAGAACAGAAGCCCGAGAGCAAGGCCTCGAGTAGAGTTTGCTCAGGACGCCAGAATTACTAGGGATTCCGAAAGGAGCAGACAAGCACCGGGCTTACAGATAAAAGGAATACACATAGTCATTTTTAAAAAACATATATTTCTTTTAGCATGTTGAAATATTGTATCTGATCCTATTTTTCTGAAGTGATCTCCAAATGAATATCGTATGATTCCATACAAGAGTGTGTTGGTAATACTTTTTTTGTCTCTGTGGAAAAAAACAGGGTGTCACATCTTGGGCTCCACATATACTAAGTAGAGAACATACACTAATATTATAAAATAAAAATGCAAATTCAGCATGCAAAATAAAGCATAAATCCTAATATAGCATTGTAAAAAATACTTGCCATAATATCAGTAAAAATTCCATATATTCAATAAAGCACAGATTTCTTATGTTACAGCTGGTACCTTTGAGGCCAAAGACACCTTCTGTTTGGTTAAAAATATCTGCACACAATCTCAGTCACTCACCTTCAGTCACTCACCTTCAGTCATCTCACCCTCAGTCACTCACCTTCAGTCACTCACCTTCAGTCATCTCACCCTCAGTCACTCACCTTCAGACACTCACCCTCAGTCACTCACCTTCAGTCACTCACCCCCAGTCACTCACCTTCAGTCATCTCACCTTCAGTCACTCACCTTCAGTCACACCCTCAGTCACTCACCTTCAGTCATCTCACCTTCAGTCATCTCACCCTCAGTCATCTCACCTTCATTCACTCACCTTCAGTCATCTCACCAGCTCATTCAATGAATCCAAACTGTTTTTATGAATGTCACTGACTTCAAGTTATGAAATCTTTTCTCCCGGCTTAGTACAGCAAAAGTGCCTGTGTGTGTGTGTGCGTGTTTTAAACATTCTCATGTATGAATATACAGCATTATATACATTATATACACATTATATTCAAAGTGTCTACTTTCCATAAAATAAAGGTTGTTCTCCCCCCGCAGCCCTCAGTGAGTGTAGATATGTGTGACGAGAATGTCTCCACCTCAGCAGATAACTGTCGACATGAGAATCCAATCACAGTCAGGAGAAAAAACCCCACTACAGTAGCCTCATAACAGTGCGACTAATAAATCGCCTTTATCATACGACGCACACTGCAAGACGCAGGCGGCAGTGAGAGTGGCTAATTAGCCTGCTATCTTCAACATCGTAGCAGCGATGCTGCTCTCTGGCAAAATGAAACACGGAAATCGTTAATTATTGGTGACATCCAATCCCATTAAGGTGCTTAATCTCATCCTCATACATTTTATCGCAGTTTTGGTTACTGGCTGCTGCCTCTCGCAATCAAAGGAACAATCACAAGAATTTGGTGAATAATTGTCACCTGTGGAATACATATAGTCCCTTTTTCTGGAAAATCAACATACCCATAATACGAAAACCACAGAAAAGGGAGATTCTAGGTGACCACAAAGACAGTGCCTGCAATTATTCTGCCTTGACTGATGCATTATAACATTTGAAAAGCAGGAACACAAAAGCGTGCGGTATTCATGAGCAGCGCTCCGGCCCGCAACCTCGCGTCCCTGCTGCACCCAACCTGTCAGCACTCCTAACACCTTTATTAAACGCATGGCTCCAGTCGGGTCTCTGAATACTCTTAATGGGCGGCTCTCGGTGCAGGGGCGAGAGCATGGACGCCCGAGTGTGATTTAATGAAGCGCTAATGCGCTCACCGTGACAGTCTTCCAGAAGGGGCGCCACCTTGTGCCCACACCCCAGCATTGTGGGCCCCCGCCCTGTCATGGCGTCTTGTTTTTCCGGACCGTGCAGTTTTTTGCCCAGGACTGCAGCCACACCGAAAATCTTTTTATTTTTTTTTTCCAAAGAATGGCTCAATGAATGACATATTAAGGAAGATTCATGAGATGTGTGGAGTGTGTGTGGGGGGGGGCGGGGGGTTGCTAATGAACAGCGGCGCGGAATGTGATAGGGATGGTGTCGCTTCCCACTCCGTGAGCTCGCCCTGTTAACAGCATTGCCTTGATGGCCTTTATGTCTCCTGCTCTGATTTAGCCCTTCAGGAAAATCAAGGACCAGGAAGAAAAGAGAAAGCGGGGGTAGAAAAAAACAGAGCGTGCGCATTAGCTGTGAGCTGATGCTTTTGTGCAGGGAGGTGGTAATGAGAAGAGGATATATTGGGGTAGTTATAGCTCTGAAATATCATTGATTAGAACCAGCCATTGACAACCAGCCCTGAAGCAAAACTGGGCCTTATCTCACAATATCCTTATAGTAGTTAACCTTCCATTCCCCTCCCTATACCTGCTATTCTACCACAATGTACATGAGGGGTGAGAGGAAAGACTGACTTTTAAGAACAGAGGGCCAGTGTCAAACGGCAACAGAAAGAAAATTCTCATGTGTCATTTTTAATATAGACCTAACTGAGCATCTCAGTGTTTCTAAACATGAACTGAGGCTAAAGCAAGAGTTTTGCTCCTTTTTTGTGAAGGGAAGCAAATTTCATATGCATACTATTGATTTTCACAGTTAGGGGCAGCCATAAATTAATTTTATGCTGTTGTTTATCAGGACACTTTCACCGAAAGCTTAGAGAGGTATTTGTCATTAACAGAGCTGGAGATATTTCACCAAATTCTCCATTGATGACCATGGCTTTATAATCCTTCTCACAGTCAATTTGACATGGCAGTAGCATTGGATTAAATATCACATGTGCTTCCTGGGAATGTTTCTGCTGTAGCTTAGCATTTGATAGACATGTGTGTTCTGCTGTTTGCAACTGGTGGGAAACTGACAGGCTGGGGGGGCAGAAGGGTGGACGAGGAAAAGACGCATCTCCCTGGGCAAAGGAGAAGTCAGTCACCCTCTTTCAGGTTTAAATGCAAATCTCTGTCCCATTGTTACTAAAGTAGCCAGCTAGCAAAAGTCAAGCTATGCAGAAACTCACAAACTGTTCAATAAAGATTATAAAAGTAAAGGCATAAAATATTTTTCAACCTTTCATACTTTTACGTATAGAATACATAAATGCCAACATTGCGAGTTATGTTTTTTTACTTGGGTAAAATGCAGAGCGAATAATTTTCCTAAAAAATTACCGTTGATATTTTGCTTTTGAGGAATAATAATACTGCAACTTCAGCAGCAGCCTATTTACAGCCAGTGGGATAGGTGACAATAAAATCAATTGAAAACTATTCCCAAAAGTGCTTAAAACATCCTGCAGTTAACGGATTAACCTGTCCCACATCCCGCTTTTGATGTGCGCTGCGCTTCACTGACCAGAGAAGTTAAAAGGGCCTTTCGACAACCTGAGTGGACTGGAGCTGGTGGGATGCAAAGCAGTCTGTGTTTCTCTGCCGCGCTTCATCTTCGCTCTTCCCCTGCATTCCACGCCGGCTGGAAAGCCAGCATAGCGGAAGGCAAGCTGCAGCAGCCGCCGTGAAGAGGGGAGCAGGCCACGCGCGCCTGCGACTACCGTATGCAAAGCTCGACATTAGTCACCGGCCGTCCAGTCGTCCCTGACAGGCTCGCTGGGGTGAGGGAGATTAATGCTGGCCAGGTCCACTCTGTTATTGTCAGTCTGTTCCTTCACACTCTGCTTCTGACTTTCAATTCTGCTCCAGGATTAATTGTCTGCACCCTCCTTCCGGGATGACTGATGCAGAGGGATGTGGAAAACACGGACACCTGCCTGCGGCCTTCACATCCTGGAACCTAGCCTGGGGCCAGAGAGCAGAAATGGAGGAGGGTCGCTTTCTGCGGCAACCGTATGAAATTTAAGGAAATGAGACAGAGAGAGCGAGAGAGAGCGAGAGAGAGCGAGAGAGAGCGAGAGAGAGCGAGAGAGAGCGAGAGAGAGAGAGAGAGAGAGAGAAGAATACGACCAGTTTTGAATTTTATCTCACACCTGTGACCTGTGTATGAAACACAAAGGACATGATTTATTTATATATCTGTGCCTAAGTACATTTTGTGTTTAAAATCCACATTTCCCGGATGTGTTCAGACCGAGACTCTTAGATTCTGAGGAGGGATTGAAATACTGGCGTGTAGAATGCAGGAACTGCTGCATATGTGAAGTTTATCCAAAGTGATATTTAAACCAGGCAAAGGTGGCCGTCTTTTATCAAGCCATGGTGGGTGATTTTAGGGTCTCTTAAAGCAGCCATATAGATTTGGAATGTCAGTATAAAGCCTCCCCTCGAGCTGGTACAGTAAAGTACTAAAGAGAGATAATTGTCCCATGAACCCATCACTGGACCACTCTATGCTATCAATTGCCCATTACGTGTTAATAAAAGCAGGCCATCGCCGTTGTGAGTGTCCAGTTTCCCATCTACACCTTTCCTCCCTTGCGGTAGGAGATTTCAGCTCCATTGTTGTCGGAGTTTTTAATAGCTCCGACTCAAAATTCCTGACCGTGTCGAAATGAATCCAGTGAATTATGGATAGTACTTTAAAATCCAAATTAACAATAAATAGTCATAATATATTTCAAAAATGCCCTTTGTAAATTAAGAGTAAGAACTCAAAGATATATTGAGTTATATGCAGTTGCACAAAATGTGTTTGCAGTGCTGCTATCCTGTCATTTTTCTGGCACTACTTTCTGCAGTTTTCCTTTTTTCTGTGCTAACAGGGCTAAAACAAATGTATGAATTAATGTGAAAATTTGTAGCCTGCGTATTCCTAAACCCCAGAGGGAGGGTAGAGCACAGAAAGACGGGGTGTCATTAGTAACCCAACCCCAAGAGTGGCCTCACATAGAGATCTCTGAAAATACCCAACGAGGGGCCTTTAAGGTCAACTTAAAAGCGGGCAGCCTTCCTCTGTACGGATCCAAAACAAAGGAAATAGGGTAACATCCTTCAACGTTGACAAAGAGTATTCAGATGTTACCAAAGCAAAGTGTTAGCAATTAAAATAATCAATCTTCCGGACTTAACAGCTGCTCAATAAGTTTTCCGCTGGTTTCGAGACGAGGGGAGTGGCGCTCCACTTTTAGCCGTCCTTCAGCGATGACATCACAGAGCCACCCCCTCCCCCTCCCCGCTCGTCCTTGCGGTGTAGCGGTCCTCCAGGGCCCCCTGTGTCAGCCGTGTCTGCTGTGTTGTTTTTTTGTTATAAATAACAACAGGCCACCTGGACGAGCAGCGGTACCTGGTCGGCAGAGGTTTAATGATCCCGCAGGCTACCGCAACGGCTCGCCTCTGATCCCAGATAATGGGACTGATGGGAAATGCGGTAGACTGATGCTTGGCGTTGACGGATGGCTCCAGACGAACATGTGCTGACAAGCGGCGAATACGGGGCAGCGTTGCAGAAAGGTCAAACCTGAAAAAGCGCCTGCGTGACTTTCAAAGTTTCAGCCGACCCCTGTAATTAGGGTTCTCTGTGCGTGTCTGATGATATGAGAAATAATCTTAATTTAATAATAAGGTCAAAATAGCAAAGTGACAAATTCATGAAAATATTGCAACGCACATGTTTAAAAATTAACCACTGTGCTCTTTAGATTCTGCCAGTCAGTTCAAATATGAATTGTCATATAAAATCACTGCAGCAGTGTGCGCTCTGCAGTGGTACAGTTACCTTTGACCTCCAGGGTTGGGGGGTTGAGTTTCCTCACGTGCATGGAGATTGCGTGTTGGATCTGGGTTTCCTCCTGCAGTCTGAAAGCATGTAATCAGTCCAACTGGCATGATTTTCTGTATGTGCCTAGTGATGGACTGGAGTCCCACCCAAGGTCTCCCCCAGCCATGGGCCCTGGCTGCCTGGGATTGGCTCCAGGCCCCCCCATTATCTTATTAGGGTTAGGAGTTATAAAATGTATGGATGGATGGATGAATGCATGGATGCTGATCTTAGTACTGTGTGTGTACATTTTTTGGCAGGTAACTGCAAACAGCTCAAATTTTCTTTTACTTTTAAACATTTTTTAATGTCGCACAGTATATTGTTTTGCTGCTACTGAATGAAATACACAAATTGCAAAACTCAGAGCAAATTATTACAAATTACTGAAGCAGCAACAAAACCTTTAACTTTTTTTTCTGGGTGAAATGAAAATGCAATGGCAGGTCATGTCTGGGGAAGTATGAAAGCATGGGGGAGGGCCCTGTCTCCTCAGTTCACACCTGCATGGGCGATGGCCCTGTCTCCTCAGTTCACACCTGCATGGGGGAGGGCCCTGTCTCCTCAGTTCACACCTGCATGGGCGATGGCCCTGTCTCGTCAGTTCACACCTGCATGGGGGAGGGCCCTGTCTCCTCAGTTCACACCTGCATGGGGGAGGGCCCTGTCTCCTCAGTTCACACCTGCGTGGGGGAGGGCCCTGTCTCCTCAGTTCACACCTGC
>JAODUD010000019.1:23209721-23224444 GCA_026784285.1 Stomatorhinus walkeri | reverse complement strand
CTGCGTGGGGGAGGGCCCTGTCTCCTCAGTTCACACCTGCATGGGGGAGGGCCCTGTCTCCTCAGTTCACACCTGCGATGGTACATCTGCATGCCTGTCCACGTAGACCTCACCTGTACCCAAACACGGCTCGCATGTGCTGCCCATTTACACCGCTGCTTTTAATCCAAAACAAATGATTGCAGAGAAAAGGAGTTGGGGGGGGGGGGGGTGAAAGAGAGCATTATCACCTTGGCCAGGCATCAGGGGTATAGAAAAAGAGGAAAAGGTCTGTGGTCAAATTCATCCCCCTTCCACTACAATCAATCTCTTGCCAAAAGAAATACACAATAACTAGACAGGAAGGGGCAAGATTTATGGAGCAGAAGCATTTCCACGGACCGGCGTCCAGCAGGCCTGCCCCGCTCCTCCGACGGCTCTCTGTCTTCCTCAGACGCCTGTGATGATCTACTGCTGATGTACTGCTGCTTTACAGGTACCTCACCTCTGTTTAATGACATCAGCAAGCCGTTTACTGATCTCATCTACATTCTCGACAAGGCCGGGAAATGCCTACCGTATTCACTATAACATAAGTGCATTTAAAAAGTCATTTCTTTGCTCCTGTTCAAGGATTGTGCTTTTTCTGTTATAATACACATTTTATTATACATTGAGTTCTTTCATCTAAATACATTTCTTGTTTCTATATATTATGTTGTGTGGAGAGATTTCTTAAGATATTTCTGGTTTATTTTAGACATTTGCACTGTCCATTCCACTTACATAGACTCTAGCTCCATAATCATATCTGAGGAAATGTTTATTTAACGTTAATAATGGCAAAGTATCCTACCATGGAAACTTATTATATATTGCATTAATATATTCATCTATTTAGATACCTATTGTATACCTACTGTATACCAATATTGTCTTTATAATAAATGTATTTATTAATTAATATAGTATTATTAAAAATACTCCTAATATCTTGGAATTAGATTTAATCTGCTCTGTAATGGTTCAAAATTTATTTGTAACTAGTATTAAACTTTAATATCTTAGAACAAATATCCTTAGATCTCTGCAGGTCTTATTTTAAACCAAAACTTACAGATATAACATTTATACATCAAAATCTTCACTAATTCAGATTAACTACATCCCGGAGAACAAATAAACCCCTTGTTTAAGAGTTTAGACATTGTCATCTGTTTCTGACAAATTTGTTCAGACTGTTGTTGCCTTCAACTCAGAACTCTTAGCCAAACAAAGCCAAATGTCTAACCCTGTTTAATACGTGCTCTTCCTCCCAGCAGTCCCAACGTTTGTGAACTTGAAGGCTTTAAGGTTGTGTTAATATATGCCAAGGTTGTCCCTAAGGTGTTCAGTGACACTGCAGCACTGCAAAATTGTGTCACTGCTAACCCTATGCAGAAGCTGATTTCTTTCAATGCTGGAATCCAAGTTACGTTTTTAGGGCTGTTGGGGTACTTAGTTACACATAATTAAACATTGCATTTACCATCACATTGTATTGGTTTTGTGGTGCTGATTTATTTGCATGGATGTCACAGTTTTCAAACTACTATTGACAACAGCATAAGAACTTGAGAAAGCTAAAAAAGATGCAATTCCTGGGAAATTACTTGAGTTTCCCGGGAGCTAAATCTCCATGCAGTGAAACTCTGAGGTGCCTTTTGAAGCAACGCTGGGAAGGCCCAGATGATAAAATGCAGCAGAGTACGTGAGAAAGTGCTGCTTTCTTCTCTGCGTGTATCAGTACGAGTCTCGCCTGAGATCACGGAGCAGCAAAATACAGCAGATAGAGGGATAGACCAATACATCAAGACATATTTGTTTAATGAGTCTAACGGTGAAATGATATATAGAACACAGCAGGCCTTCAGTACCAGCAGCTTGTGGGAAACAGATAGCATCAGGGAATGTGACTGCTCACTCCGTCTCTAAAGCTCGCCTCTTTATCTACAGCTTCTTCACTGGGTTATAAATGAGCGGGACAGGGTACCACAACAAAGAAATAATATTGGTAGGAGGGTCTTCCGCCCCCAAAAATATAACAATAAAATGATGAATTACATATACATTGGAAATAGGGGTGTAGGAACCGGGGCGGGGGGCGGGTGTATCCCGCATTGTTCAATTTGGCGTAATTTGTTCCCACCTAATAAATAGACCTTAACATTTTAATTATTAAGTTGTGCAACACTCCCCCCAATATATATAACTTTCTATTTCAATTATTAAGTTGCATCCCCCCTCCAATATCAAGCTTTCTCTTTCACCATTGATTATAAATCTTAATGAAGAGACATGAATTTATTTGTAATGTGAGGGTGTTTGCTAGCAGTAACAAATCCTTAGTTTTGCTGAAACAGATACTTCATCTTAATATGCGAAGTAAAAGATGAAAGTTCTAAATTATGCCTTGTGTCTACAAAATATCTGCATGGCGTGATTGTTGAAAGAATCTTGCGCTGCAGTTGCATGTCTTCCTTTGTGGACTTAGTTAATATTCCCCCTATGTCAAATAATAACAAAGGGTTCAGCTGTTAATCCCTTTCCACCTTAAATGTTGTCCTTCATTCTTATAAAAATGTAAATGCTGTGCACGCCTACATATGTTACAACTGGCAATTAATAAGTAGCAAATAATGAGGGTTAGGTACCACAAGCTATGTAACCTCTTTTTATGGTCTAATAAGTGAATATCTCAGCATAAAGCTGTTAAACCAGCTCTCCAGAGTACTTCTGAAATTAATATTTAAATGGGAGTTTTTAATATTCACTCGAAATAATGGTAATCATTCATATACAGTGTGCGATAAGATACAAAAATTGTGCTTAATTCAATAATGGTGCACAGTGCAAAACAACATACACTGGTTCAAAGTGCAAGCTTTTTTCTCTATATCTGCGCTGGTAGTCTGTTTTTGTCCCAAGATGATGAATATGATTATGATTATGCAAATGAAGATGCACAGGGTCCTATTTACACCTGTGCAATCTTACTCTAAACCGGAAGTGGCTGCCTCTCCAGGTCTCACACTCAACTCTCTGTTAGGAAAAGCGTCTAGTAATCAGGTTTTGGGGCCCTGCGACACGTACTAACCAGTTTCAGGTAGCATCAGGCAGAAAACCTGACATTGTGAAAAGAGCATGTTTGCCTGGAAGTAATTAGACAGCTGCTCTGCATCCTGCTCATGAGAGTCCTTCAGCAGCAAACACCCTATGCAATGGAACGCTAGATAAACAACACAAGGGCCAAACATTTCACATTCACAGACCATTAAAGAAAACAGATATTCAAATGGTTGATCCTTGCATTGAAGATACTTGTCTGTAATTTAGTTCCTACTTCATAATTCCCCACTTAAGCTCATTCCAATCATGCAAGTACGTTCACAAACACAAGTGTAAAAAGGCACTTCAAAAAAGACACGTGGAAGCCTTTGAAGAAGCACACAACTTTAGTCACACATCAGACTGTCTGTGTACATGAGAGCCAAAAGTTTATTCAGGTATAATCCCATGTGAATGTATTTAGCTTGCATAATTAACATTTAAATGTTCTTTTATGCAAGTCACGCCTGAGATACGTTATGCATTGAAAAGAGATGCGTGCTGCATTGCAGATGCGCCAAAGACACCAAGTGAACATGACACCCATCAGGGAAGATGGTTTTATTCACTCTCAGAATGAGTGGATTTGCAAGCGAGTTACACTAGTCTGGGGAGCACTGATTCTGCTGGATATTTCAAGCCAGGGGCAAAGCTAGTAACAGCAGCCTTGGGACTTAACTTACACCCCCCACCCTGCCCACTGTGCTTCCTGACCCTTAAATTGTAACCTGCAATATGGGTTTTTCCCAACACAAATCAAAAATTGGCTTGCTGGGTCTTTCCAATACTCCACATTATTTATGACCATCTTGGCAAGTCGTCGTGGCACTACTGTCTGCAAATGAAGCCGACAGACAGTTTCCCTTAAAATAGTCCATGGACTTTTTTTATCAGGCTTCAAAGATCTGATTTATTTATTTCCCCGGCCCACGTTCCATTTAATTACCCATTTCACATGGTCTCATTTGACTCGCCGAATATCGAAACATTTATCACCCTCAGCCGAAAATGAAGAGGCACATCTTGCTGCGTGAGCCGGCCATCCTCTCGGCTCGCACAGAGCTGTGCTTAAGCCTCGCGCCTATCAGTTGCCTCCCAATGGGCGTCTCCTTCATCCCATACTCTCCCTCGTTGTATTCCGAGAGGGTCTGTCCTCCGCTTGATTTGCGATGAACAAAATGACCTTTTCGCCACATCAAGTGCCGGGGTTCATCATGTCAGGGTCGCGCGACATGTCACAATGGCATCGAGCTCTTTGCTTGACTCCGTTAATGTTTCTCCGAGTGTGATTTAAAGTGAAACCTCACCCGATGCGAGATGACATGGGGGATGCTAATAAGTGTCCTGTCTGGGGCCACCACACTGGCGGAAACGCAGTGGGAAGCGTCCCACCAAGACATGCCACACACTGCTTCCACGTCCTAGGCTGGCGGAGTCGGACAGTCGCATCGCCCGTGCCCACTGAGATAGCAGACAGCTGCCAAGGAGAAGCCCCGGGATGACATGAGGAGACAAGGGAGCGGGGGGCGAGCGGAGGGCCTGGTCACCTCGCATTAGGACCGTCAATCAGGATCCCTGCAGAACAGCGGTGAGGACAGGCAGAGGGCTACACGGGACCACGGTGGCTGAGCCAAACCGCCAGAGTGCTGAGGGAATCACGGACACGGCGACCTCGTGTCACACCAAGAGCAGTGACCTACTAAGACACACCAGAAGTCAAATGACAAGACTTTGCTGTAAATTCTACATCTAAGCTTCAATGAAGAAATTATTACTTTCAACAGCATTATCATCTTATATAGCTTTAGTGAAGGATTATGATAAAACAAAGGATATTTAGTAGCCTTAGTGAAAATGCAATCAGTATAATTGTAACAGTAATTTTAGCACCATCTGGAATAAAATATTAACATAAACTGGGATTTCCAGGATTACAGGATCCCAGTTTCCATGCCATCAAAGAAACAGTTAGAGTATGAACAATTAAAATGAATCTACAAGCACAGCCCATACTGTAGCATCTGTGAAAAAAGTAGCCATGAAATTTCAAGCATAGGATGTCGCAATGGGAGATGTAACAAAAATTATGTGTACCAATAAATTGAAACTCTGGCCTGATACACCCTTCCCCGAGAATTCAAGCTTGAGGTGTCAATTTAAGCTGCTAATGCTCAAATTATTTGTTTGTTCATTTTAGAACGCAAAGTACCACAGTCCTTTGAAGTTCTGTGCTTATGCTGTTACTTGAGTATGACAGCTTGAGTATGAGTTGTGTTTGATTCATCAGCTCTGGTATGAGTTGTGATTGATACACCAATCATTTTACGACTTGTGGTTGACAGACCAGATTCTGTAGGAGCTGTGGTTGATACCTGAGCTTGAGCATGATCTGCGATGTATGCGATGTGTATGGGATTCTGTTTTTCTTCACAGTCAAAGTTCTTCAGAAAAACACTACAAATTACAAACTGTTTTATATTCCTGGTCACCCAGCTATGCAGCAGCTGGAAAGCCAGAGATTATTTTTGCTAATCCAATCTGCTGAGCACCCAAGCTGAATACGGGTCCTTCATGACATGGGCAACTTTCTGCAGCACCTGCCAAACATCTACCAAGCGCTCGGCCACTATCCAACCTGCAGGTTTCACACTGCCACTGCTCATTATAAAAAGATACACTGTCTACGACTGTAACATCACTAATTATCCTGGCCAAAAAGCTGTTACCTCTATGGGGAAAAAAAGAAATTCTATCTTCCAGAAGATTTTTATTTACTATGTTTATGCAAATCTAAATCACATTTAGATTATTATCCAAGTTCAAATTTATAGCCATAGAGTCGTGCTAATTCTTCTTACATTGTTTTGTTGCTCTATTCTTGAAGGCTTATTGTTCTTCTGGATGGTAACCCCACAGCGAAGGATTAAGCTTTACAGCACATCTCCTTTGTAATTAGCCGTTAGTCCGTCCACCCGGGGGGGGGGTAGGGGGGCAGGGGACGGCCTGTAGCCACCACTTAGCACTTTGTCTGTTGGAATGTCATGCCGTGGCTGGCATGTCACATTCCGTCCCATCCACCTCGTTACCGTGCCAGCGATGGCCTGGCCGGGCGGCCGAGGCAGCGCTCGCGTAGCGTTGTGTCTCATCATCTCATCCCGTCTCTTCTGACACCAGGGCGATCCATCAGACACGACGGTCGCTGGTTCGGGGCACCCGGGCACAGATCTGCCCCCCCCCCCCATCCTCCCCCTTCACTATGTAGCCACCTCCTCCTGGTTCTGCCCCAATCTCCCAGCTAGCCTCGCCTCTGCAAATAGATTTTCTTCTCTATTTATAACTGGCATCCGTCTTCCTTTCAGGGCTTTCAATGTAGGTAGCTGTTCTGTATTAAATGAACAATCTTTATAGACGGAACAGAGTCCTAACAAGTCTCATTTTCGGGACAGCTTGGGTATAAGTCTCGGAGAACAGCCAGACCCCTCGCTCTACAAATCAAGCCTAACCTGCAATGTTTTCCATGTAATTTTTATACGGATTTGACTGGCCGACTAGCTGGTGGTAATAGGTTGTTGGGGAAAGGCCAGTAGGACTGTTTTCTCGCCGCATGATTGATAGATGCGGTCGGCATTTTTCATTTATATCTCCCCATTCCAGATCAGTTAAGTTTATGAAAAATGAAACAAAACAAGCAAGAAAAATGCCCACAGATTACGGAGAAGCAAACTCATAGATCTCGGCTCGGCACACATCCGGCCGCAGATTGTCTGCGAACATTAAGTTATCTAAATGAAAATCAATACTATATGTGCCAGCATTTACTGTGGAGGACAAGTGCCCCAAGAATGGGAACTAATAAAGCTTTTAGCTCCGGAACACGTCGGCCCGACAACGGCAGCACAACCGCAAGATGGCCCTTAATTAGCTTGAGGCTGATTAGACAAGAGTTAAACGTATAACAAGGAGGGTTTTTTTTTTAAGTGGTCACGGCTCTGGGGTAGGGTGGCCTGTGTGGGGGGGAATCGGTCAATGCAACTCATGTATGCTGGCAAAAAATAAACTGAAGAGGAATGAAGGTGTCGCTCTGCTAGTCAACATTACCATGTAAAGTTTTAACAAAATCATAATGACGTCTCACCCCTGAAAGCATGAAGCCTTGAACTGGAAAACGTACATTAAATGTTATTTAATCATTGATAAATGCTGTGAATTCACTTTCACAGCTTAATATGTAAAGCAAGGACAACTGATTGTATGGTCTGATCATTTATTCTGCAGTTAAAACATTTTTGTTATTGTATTCTTCCAATAGCAATAAAATGAAACTTGATGGTAAAAAAAAATGTCCAGCATTAAAGGTGAATACAGTCATCTTTCTAGGAAAGGCTATTATCTGAAAAGCTTTATGATAGTCTGAATGATTTCGCTGATGTCAACGTTTGGACAACAGTCCAATAGCAGGATTAATAACAAGGTAATCTGGATTTGCTGGTTCCTTGCTTTCTGATTATAGCAAGGAGCCAGACATTGGCCAGTACCTAATACATTCAGCCTCTCTTTTCTCAATTATATGAAGTACATTAACTCGCCCATCCCCACAAGTCTTTTCTGTCTCTGTCTCTTCCTGGCTGCACACAGACACACACATTGTACATATTACAGCAGCACACACGTGAATGGAGATAGCGTGCACAACAATCACACGGCCGGAGCTGCGTCTCACAAAGTGGAACAGATCCGCTGTCTGCTTAATCTCCTCCACTTGTTTTATTGGCCAGTGAAGCCACCGCACAGGTCTCTGAAAGAGCTGAAAAGAAATGCATTAAACAAAATGATCACAATAGCTGACGATAATAAATTCTCCAATGAGTGGCTGAAAGGCAACAAATTCAATGTCCACACGCATATTGTAGTTATGTTTATAAATGGTTTTGCCTTAATCTGATGAAGAATACGCAAAGAAAATGATAAACTCGCATTCCCAAAAAAAAAGGTTGGTCTGAAAATAGGTGACGTGACAGAGTAATAGGAATATTCTATAAGATACCCCCATTCTCCAGATTCCCATGCTGGTTAAAATGTGGAAATTTCTACACGGAGAATGCAGCCAGGCGGGAGACAGGATCCCGGGCGGTGCTAATAAATCAGCGCGGTCCCTGGCGGCACGCGGCAGCGGGGGGATTCTGCCGCCGGAGAGCAGCACACGTTGACCCAAGCTAGAGCTTAGCGAGGAATGATGTTCTCTTAAACAGTGCCCCTGCAGGGATCCTTGCCGTGTCCCCTTCCCTGACAAATTAGAGGTGCCCCTCCGACGACGGCGTCGCTCCCGCCGCTGAAAAAATACGGTCTGATTTAGCAATGCACAAACTGGCCATTTTCTCACTGCATAAAGAGACCATTTATTGGTTAGCCTTAGGACACCAGCAGCTCAGTACAAAGAACCATATCTGAAAAATGACCCCTATCTGAGGCTTCCAACATGGCTAACCCCCGCAGGGAAAACACCATGTTTCAGCTTATGGGCATGTTACAAAAAAAGGAAGAAGAAAATAGATATAAAAAAACCCTTTTATGTTTGTGTTTCAAATGGTCACAACTAAGTAATGGTTTTTTCTGATAAATTGTCCATCTACCCTATAGAACATTGTTCTTATCAGAACAGACACTATAATTCATCCTCAGACTTACTATTTTTCTCTTTGCAAAAATAAAATATTATACGTTCACATTTCGTATCATGCGCTTTTTTAGTTGCGTTTGTCGATATCACGGATTTAACAACATATTTTTCTCCAAGTATCTGTTTTTGTATGTTTGCAGGAATGTATACTTAAACTGAAAAAGAAGGAATTGCTAGCAGCTGAATATCATCGTGTGGAAACTACCGTTTTCGCACTTCATAAGACACTGAGTATAATGTGCTTCCATTGTGGGCATTTATATGGAAAGGTGAAGTCAATCGGTGAAAAGGAAGACGTACCATGAATTATAATAAGTCTATGACTGAACGGGGAGGTGCATGGTTTTATTCATATCTCCAGAATTTAAAGAAACTTGTCTTATATTAGGAATTAAGTTTATATGCAGTATGATTCCTCGCTAGCGATGTAACTCCTTGCCATTGCAGGTTTGGTGTTGAAGCAGCACAGTAAACAGCAGAAGCAGGCCAGTGGGGACCAGTGGGGACCGGTGAGGACCGGTGAGGACCGGTGGGGACCGGTGAGGACCGGTGAGGTCCGGTGAGGTCCGGTGAGGACCGGTTCCCGTGAAGACGGCTCCCGATATCGGCTCTCCGTCAGGACTGTATACAAGAGGCGACCACGTCCTTCTGAGTAATCCAGGGAAGAGATGGTCTCTCATAAGCAATGTATATGTAATATTTTTATGAGAAATCATTTATTTCTCTTATCTGTTTATTGAAATATTAATATTGTTTAGAATCTTCTTCTTTATGAATAAGTTTGCTTGTC
Source organism: Stomatorhinus walkeri (assembly GCA_026784285.1). Taxonomy (NCBI): domain Eukaryota; kingdom Metazoa; phylum Chordata; class Actinopteri; order Osteoglossiformes; family Mormyridae; genus Stomatorhinus; species Stomatorhinus walkeri. Next base: position 23,214,851 of record JAODUD010000019.1, on the reverse strand, counting down.
TGAACTTGGACGAATCTGTTTGGGCAAAATGGGCAAAACAGGAAGCATGAAGGTTTAGTTAGAATGTTTTTAAAAACCACGTGGATCCTGAAAAAATTGTTAAAACAATGAATTTGCCTCCATCCATTGCTAGTTATTTGGAAGATGCGCCATCCACCCTTTGATCCCATTCAAGTTGGCTCTTGTCTGTCGGTATTTAACACAAGAAGTCATCTTCTCTGTTCAGGTATAGAGTACTGATGGGGTACGACAGAAGGTCTAAAGAGACAGTGGAGGTACGGTTGCCACCTAACGTATTATTAAACTTCACTAAAAAGGAACTGCGTTACAGCTGGTCAAACATATTTTTTAAAAGGCGTCACTATCTATTTTGAGTCAATCCAGCATAAAACCAAGGTAACAGTTTGAATCCTCCATTAGCTAAAATGGGCAGGTATTCTCCCAATATATCTTTGTATGCTGTGTTGCTTCTTTTCAATCGAGTTTATTGCACTACAGTGCCCCCCCCCCCCATAAAATGGAGCCACAGGGAATGGAGAGAGATAACAGCAGTAAATATGGCCACCATCCACCACGACGAGTCAGGCCAGAGGACAGGTTCTGTAATCCCACCGATGATATTGGCAGCCTTGTGACGGCTACCAGCACAGAAATACCCATGGACCTCCATCCATTTTTATTGTGCTCAGACTGCAGTGTTGTATTTCCTACCTGGCCCCGGTGCCGCACACACGCCGCACTCGAAAACAGAAATCCATAATATCGATCCTCCTGTGTCACCACAATTATTCTTTAGAAACAGCCATTGAAAACAAATTACATCTGCACTGCCTTTCATGCGATTGCTTGGGGTGACCAATGCCCAGTCGTTTCTGCCTCTGGTGATTTCACCGTTAGTGCTGTATAACTAACGATGGCGGGGGGGACAGGGTGGGGGGGTTATTTAGAACTTCGGGGAAACAAAAGCTTATGCTAGTGACACTACGGTGAATAAGGAAGCACAATTAATATGAAGGTGGGGGATAGAGAAGATACTGAGGAAGGTCTGACCTGCTGCATGAAGGCAGGGGATAGAGAAGATACTGAGGAAGGTCTGACCTGCTGCAGGCCATTTCAGTAAGAACCAAACAGCAGGAGAACCCAATTAGAACAATCCGCCATTAATTAGTTTTAATTCAGCGATGCTGCAACTGTGAATTCAGGAACAACAGTCTTACCCTTCTGTGCTTACAAGTCTTGCAGTAGCTCTGCAATTTGTAAACAGCATTTGAAATTTGGAATAATATTTAAGGGCATGAGCACTAAATGATTACTTGTGCTATGTTTGATTTTTATTTAATTTTTATTTTTTTTTGTCAGATGGACTAGCTGACTGCAGATTCTGCTTATTAATTAATAACATGAGCTGTGTTAAGTGTGAGTGGTGTGTGGTGCCGGCTTTCCAGCTCAGCTCCATTCCCATCCATTTTCCCAGAAGCATATCCGAATCAGAATGTACGTCTAATGCGTAATTTAGAGGGGAAGCACTCGTAAAAATCATTGTGGACATTCCTGTTCTAATGCAGCAGTGTAATCCTGCTAATTCTTGCAATCAATGATTTTCAGCAAAGCACTTTTGTTCCTCATTACATTTTCTTAACACGATTTATTAACATTGAAACTGTAAGGGCATTTTGCTGTGTACTCCTATTGAATACCAATGGGATTGAGCTTAAGGGCAATTCAGGCTTTTTCATAATTTCTCATTATATGATAAACAATTAAACAAAATGAAGTATCGCCCATAAAATGCTCATTTTAGCATGCATGCAAATATGTATCCAGTTCTAACATGCAGCATGTTATTCCAGGATGTGATTAGGAAGAAAAATCAATCCACCCATCTTCCAAATACTTATCCTGATTTGGGCTTCTGGAAGCCGTATGCCAAACACGCTAGGATTCAGAGCAGGGGTGCAATAGTTATACACGCAACAGGCATTTTAGAGATGACAATCACTCTAACTGCACGTTTTTGGATGGAGGCAGAAACTGAAGACTGTGGAGGAAGCCAGGAAAAAAAGAGGGAGAAACTGCAAGCTCTGCACAAAGACACAACATTCGAAAATCTGTGTGTATTTGGTGGTTTAGTAACACATACTTAGCACAAGGTGAATAGGGTAAAATGTTCTACCTTTAATCAGCTTTAGTTAGATCCAGATGTTTCTCACCGGAAAAGTCTTCTGTGATGTCACCGACATCAGAAGTCACACTCGTTACTTCTCCTTTTTGTCACGCGTCCCTAGTTAGAGGCAACATTTTTGATGTTAAGCCCTTGACCACACAAGTCATAATGGTGGACTTCCTGCACCGTGGGAACACCAAACTTTGGGGCATTAGGGAAACTGATGGCCTTGTTGACGTGAGCATGGACGACAGACCCCCTTGCCCAAGTCCCCTTATAGGAAGCATTGATTTTTATGTCTGGGCTCACTGCTAAAGCCATTTATTCTTCTCAGGCTAACCGTATTCACAGCAGTAGGCCAAACGCTCTTTCTTTTTTTTTCCCTTCGCCCCTTTCCAGTAAAACTTGAACTGTACGCTCACCAGTGCTCCCACTTGTGATTTGTACTGGACTCGTGTCAAGATTAGTGCCTTAAATACTTCAAATGATGCTAGTGGCAGTAAGGTTGTCGCTTCCCACAGTGCCTCTGCTAGTGGCAGAGCCCTCAGTAATCACACGCAGCTCATGCTACAGGCAGCGCCAACTTCGCAAAAAAATTAACTTGTCACTTGCTTCCTTCTATGTTCCTCTCTGCTTTTATCTCAAAATCTTGATTCCTCGTTTTGTACCATCAAGCCAGTCTAAGTCCTACTTCTTCATAATTCCATGTTTGCATTGATACAAAAATTTGCATTGAATTTAAATGTGATTATTTGTTTGCATAAAGTGCAAAATATTATATGAAAAACCCCATATTATATTAAAGTCCCAAAAGAGGTACATTCTATGAATAAGGAAAAATATGAATATTCAAATATTTTGGCATGTAGTATATTTATATTTATGTTTTTTTTTTTTTTACCTTTTCATGAAGTAATTTTTTCTACTAAATGAAGAAACATTGTGGCAAAAAGCAAAGTTACAGATCCACACAGCATACAAATAATCTCTCACATATTTTCTATTAATTAATTTAAGCGATTATCTCCGTAATTTCAGGATGCCCAGTGTACTATGCGTACATTTCCAGTGTATTATGCAGACGTGCTTTGATTAAGCAGGAGCGACCATCTAGCAGCTAATGCGTTCATTACCTACTGCATTCATTATTTTTAAAAATTAGAAAAGGAATCTGTTAATAACAACCTGAGAGTGAAGATGGAGCTAGGAGATAAGCTTTTGTGTGTGTGTGTGTGTAGGTTTGTGTGTACAGCACAAGTGATTTTGTTTTCATAGCTTGATTAACCAAGCCCACAAAAAAAAAAATCTTTGGAAATTTTAATGCTTATCTTAACTGTCATGCAATGGCAGCTGTAATTGACTAAATTTGTATGAGCTATGATGCAATAACTAAATTTATTAAATATAAAAGAACATTTTGGCTTGATTACTGGGAGAACATTAAGGGAGCTGCAATATTGTAACAACACAATTATCGCCGGTTCCTCAGGACATGCTGGTAGCGTTTTTAATGTATTAGCGAACCTTTGCTAACGAAGGAAAAAATTGGAGTGCAGCAGATTTTCAAAGTGCCAGTTGTATCCAATATCATTAAGAATTTATATAACTTTCCCTCAACATGACAAGTGTTTGGTGGGTGAGAAGATCTGCTGGGGCTGGGTAGTATCTCCATCCGTTTGGATCTCTTGCGTTTCCATCTTGCATCAGCCCTACTGTCGCGGACTCCATTGAAAGATGTACCCATTACAGAATGACACATTGGACACAGTGATCCCCCACAGCATTCATCTCTCAATGTTTTATTTTAGCGAGCAGCCAGACCTGCGGAGAAACTAAGCTTTTCCCAGGCCCAGATATAAAATGCAATGTTATTTCTCTTTACTCAGTTAACTTAGTATGTGCTGGTATGTTGGCTCAGGGTGCTTCAGTAGTTTGTGTCTTCTGTGTAAATTAAAGGTACTTAGAGGTAATCCATTTATGGAATTCTTCTATGGCATTCTTTCTCCTTTAGCCATGTGCCTTTATTCTCATTGATCCATATAGTTTTGGTTATGTATGCCAGTGGGGCTGGTTTCATGTTGCCATAGTGATTGATCACCACCTTGACGCTAATGGAAGCCTCAGCTAACGAGGTCCAGCTGGCCTTCATCAAGCCAATTACATGGTTCGGCACAAATAGGGTTAGTTGGGCGGCTTCGGGAAAATGTTCGTGTGTTAGACAACTACAGGCTTAAAGACGGCACCACTGTTACTTTTGAATTATATAGTTGAAGAGAATTAGACTATTTTAAGTTAAAGTGCTTCTTTTTTGTGTTTAAAAGACAATCTATTACGTTTTAGGTTTGCTACTTAAAGCCATAGTTTGTGAAGTCTGATGTAATACATCTGTATTTTGTCAGTTATTCTTTTAAGATATGCATAAGCTTTATTGGTCTAAGTCTATTCAGATAAATGAATATATCTAGGCCATATGAGGGATAGGTGCATAATTTAAATAAGTATAGATTACAGGCAAATATAATTAACCAAAAAATTTACCAAAACAGGGGGTCCAGAACTGTACAGCAATAGACTTTATGGTCTGGTAAACGAGGTTGGGGAGGGACCGATTGTAGAGTCTGATGGGAGCTGGAAGGAAAGAACTCCTGAAGTCCCCCATGATCTCCTTGGTTTGACCAGTATTAAGTGGCAACTGGTTTGGCTTTGCACCGCTTAACATCTCCTCCACCATGCCCTGTATTGTAGATTTCTTCTACACCCCGCTGTTGCCATGTCATCTGCGAACATCTGTAGGTGACCTATCCCCATCAGTGGTGGAACATGTGTACACCGGGCCCTAGGATGAAAATGGACCCCTCCCCCATTCCCGAATTCACACCTAGGGGCAGCTTATGCCAGGTGCAGCTAATAGAATTTAAGTAGCCTCCAAATATCATACCCATCATGCACTGCAGTAGTAGCAAATT
>JAODUD010000019.1:23088595-23099463 GCA_026784285.1 Stomatorhinus walkeri | reverse complement strand
AATACTGTCTCTCTTACTCCCTAGTAAACTAAGGAAGGTCCCTGTGCTCCGTGTGCCGAAATGGAATACTGTCTCTCTTACTCCCCAGTAAACTAAGGAAGGTCCCTGTGCTCCGTGTGCCGAAATGGAATACTGTCTCTCTTACTCCCTAGTAAACTAAGGAAGGTCCCTGTGCTCCGTGTGCTGAAATGGAATACTGTCTCTCTTACTCTATCAATCATGAATCACTCAGATGGTGAATGGCAAAAATTTGCACCAAAAATATTACTCCCCGCACTCTTTACTGCTCTCAGAAATTCCCTGTACTACCCTCACAAAAACATTTCAAATGCTGGATCAATGTTTAGCAAATCATCTTTTTTATGGTCCTTTGTTCAGTTAAACCAACTCAGGCAAAGAATAAACCTATAGGAACCTAGACACAAAAATCACTATATACACACATACACACTATAATAAACCATAAAAACATCATCCTAAACTAGGGGATACAGTATAATCACATGTAAAAGTATGAACTGTAAAAACTAATGAGAAGACACACAGTAGGTATTGATTGCAGGGGCCATTTTCATTGGTATGATGGCCATTAAAAAATAAACAAAACAAAACAATAAAACCTGATTAAGCAACAGACTGATGGAAAACACTAGAACTGCGATGACAGGCACATACTGTCTCCCATGAAGCACTATAATCCTAGTATGGAGATTCTGGTAAAACTTTATTATGCATTTATTATGCATTATGAATGCTTTATGAAGCTCTTATCTATAATGCACTATAGATATGTAGATATAATGCAGTTCAAAGCATTCTTAACTCTTACAGGGGCCATTATAATGCATTATGAAGGTATCTATAATGCACTACAGATGAGAGCTTCATTGGAGCTTATTAAATATTATAAATCAACAATATGATGTCCGATGACAAAGGCATCAATAAATACTAAATGGACTGCATTTATATAGTGCTTTTTTCCAAAGCGCTTCACAGTTATGCCTCACATTCACCCACTCACACACACACACACACAAATTCACAAGGTGCCAACCTGCATACCAGGAGCAATTGGAGGATCAGTGTCTTGTTCAAGGACACTTTGATGGGGTCAGGAGGAACCAGGGCTTGAACCTGCAACCCTACAGTTGCCGAAAGATAGTGCCACCATCTTCCCAAATTATAGATGAGAGCTTTAAGTAAAGTGTCGCCAAGACTTTTAAAGGGGAGCTCATCTCACACTTGACCCCTGGACATGAATTGTCCTCAGCTTGGTATTCCACGTGGTTCAGGGAGGTCCATGCTGCTGAAGTCCAGCAGCTGTTCAGGAACATACCCATAGTAGCACGGGAATTGCGGAGAGACACCTCTAGGAGTGGAGACCCCATGAAGGAAGAATTCAGTGAATTTAGGTGCCCTAAGAGTGAAAACATGGTTTTGAGCGTTTGATGGTCAATTTTAGCGGTTTTTATGAATAATAAAAAGTAGGTATTGTTGAAATATAATACTCAATGAGTAAATAAACTTTATTTAAACAACAAAAATTGTATAAATAATAGAAGTCCATTCAGTCCAGAATATTGTATGTTGTATATACAAGTAACCTACCTAAGGCCACGTTCTATCAACTGTCATTCAGCTGTGTCTGACCTTCAGTCATGAGGACATCAGTCTTTGCTCGGAGCTCTGCATTCCTTGCCGATATCGCAGCCTGGATAAGGGACCCCCCCCCCCCCAGCTGAATCTCTCTAAGACTGTGTTTCTTGTCTTCCCTGCCAGCCTGGCCATTCACCATGACATCTCTACCAGGAACGAGGAACCTCGAGGTAATAACAGATGGCCAGCTATCTCTTGCTGACCACATAGCTCCTGAAGATTTGCTCTGTAGAACAGGAAGATCAGGTCTTATTTGTCAGAATATGCAGCTCAGCTCCTATTCCAGGTGTTTTTCATCTCACAACAAGCCTACTGCAATTCCTTACTGACAGGACTACCAGCTTGCACTGTCCAACCTCTTCAGGTGATTAAACATTCAGCAGCATCTCTCTCTGGTTCTTACGTTACACCCATTCTTGTCTCTCTTCATTGGTTCCTTATATAGGCACTGCCAACAAGTCCAAGTCTAACCAGCACCCATCTCCATCAAGTGACTAATCAGGACCTACATCCAGTCTCGTCCTTACTGGTCAGAAAGTCAATGCCGCATGATGAACCCTCCATGATGTGAAAAGTTTCCCATCCACAACAAGTTGTCAGTATCTCTCTCCACCATCAAGACCCATCTGATCCGGGAACACCTTAACAAGGCATTCAACCAGTAACCTGTCTTCATCTGTGATCCCTAATCTGGGCTTTTGTGTTTCCTGGATGCACTAACATTTTTGCACTTCTCTCTGATAAATCTATGTATTGCATAACTGTTGCTCCAATGCTAACTCATCACTGCTCATTCATTGGAAGCTCAACACTCATCCCTGGTTAGCATTGACACCTGCATGCTTGTACATCTGCTAATAAATGTAAATGTAACATATAATGTTAAAAAAGGTTGTTACCATGTAAAAAATGTGTATTTCTATAGTATTGAACTGATCATATACGATGTGCATTTATATATTATTGTGTGGTAAGTACATTTAAAACAGACTGGTAATAAAACCAAAACACTAAAAGATAAAGGCAATGAAAGCAAACGACATATTGAGAAATATTTAACATTTCTTTGGTTTGAAAAAACAGTACAAGCGTTCATTACATTAGTCAATTAGTATAAATCATAAAGAATTCTGGAGAAAGTTTTATGTTTAAACTTAAATTTTTCCTCTTGAGAAAAAAGATTACTCAATACAATCAGTGGCTGATTTATTTTTAAGCATTTGCAGAATCATAAGTAGCGTTTCATCTAAATTTGGCAGCACATCTTCCGTTTGATCCTTGCCCTACAATTAACCTATAGGAACAATGGACACATCATGGACAAATTAGATCGGAACTGACTCACCCATCCACTGCCCTAAAATCTGCTCCCTGACATCTTCTGAATGGAGACCACAGAATAAAATGTGATACCTCCATTGTTTCCAATAAATCATTGTTGTATATTACATGGTGCTTGTTGTTTATGGTAAATAAGGTGTTGGCTTAAAGTAGTTATATTGAATCTGTACTCGTAGCTGCTATAGATTTCCAGAATTTTTTCCTTAACCAGCAAATTTTTGTTAAATTTTGTAATTGTGATAGCTGTTTACATGCGCTAGATTGTACGGAGCCTCTTAGGTGTTACGGTAGAAAAAAATATTATTTCGTTCCCTCGAATTACTAAATCGTACGGATGAATTAGTAAACTGTACCCTCGAATTACTAAATGCTAGCCTCAAATTAGTAAATTGTGTGCTCGATTTAGTATATCCTAGCCTCGAATTATGAGACGCCTTAACCAGAGGACATATTCGCTAAAGGATCCCAACTTTCTATGGCACTTAGACTCCTAAGATAAACTGAAACCTTTCGGAATTTGAAGAAATGGATCAATCAACGCATATTCTTGACAAATACTGTGGCTAAATGCGTACAACAGGGACACTTGTGTAGCATGTCCACACGTAATTCCTGTCCTCATTTGTTATTAATGCCTGCTTTGTCTCATTATTACACAGGGATCAGACTAAGGGAAAAAAACGTTTTCACAAATAAACACATATGCATATATAACACATCTCTCCACATGTGTAAAATATAATTATATGTATATTAAAAATACTGTATAATTTTTGATGGTCCAAATCAACATCTCAGTGCATTTAATACACTGCATTGTATTTAATAGTGCATAAACAGTAAATAATGCATTATTATTTTTTACAAAGCCATTGTATTTTGTTATTGATCACTGTCTGAAGCATAAAGGTGATGCTTTACTTTTCTGCAATTGGTGGTTTGACTCTATGCCAACTGAACTACGCTGGATTCTGCTTGCAGTATAATATCACAGTTTGTTAGATGGGCAGCCTGTTAAAAGCAGGACATATTGTTATATTTGTTGTTTCTTGGGAACCGGAATGCATTAAATTGAAACGCTCCATGACCCTGTGTCCATGAATGATCAATAGGGTAGCAATATATAATTCGCGGGCACGAATTACGAATTCGAGGGTAGGATTTACTAAATCGGCCACACTTTGTACTAATTCGAGGGTACGATTTAGTAATTCGAGGGAACTAAATAATATTTTTTCTATCATGACACCTAAGGGGCTTCATACCCAATTCACTGTGTTCTCTCACATTTTTTCCTTCTTCCCACAATATCTCCTCCTACAGTTTTTCACATAGAAAATCCATTCCGCCTCTCAAATTTTCCACCTATTAAGGAAAAATGTACTTGAATTTTTCTTTTTGATATTCCAGTCACATCCCTCTTTTTCATCCTTCTTTCCATCAAATCCTTCTCTAGACTTGTATGGGAACTGCTCCCATTTAGTCATTCTTGCTAAAGACATCAAATGTGCAGCTTAAAAGTATTAAACCAACTTCCATCCATTTAACCCTCCTTAATCCTTTCTTTTTCATCCCTCTGTTTTTCTCCCATTGAATTTAATTCATTTTTTCTCCTCCCACAGTTTTTCACCAAAAAACTGTTCCAAATCTCAAACGTTCCACACATTAAGGAGAAGTCTGCCTGTATTTCTCTTTTTGATATTGCATCCACAGAAACTTTGTGGATCATCTCTTTCCATCAAAATTTTCCCAACAAAAAATGGAAAATAGAGGGATGAAAAGGTAGGAATGAAGGAGGGTTAAACAAATGAATGTTGGTTGAACACTTTGAGCTTTTGGCCCAGATCGCAATCACACATTTTCTTGCTCTTTTTGAATGTTGCAATCATGTGCTCTTAAATAATCTTAATTTGTGCAACTTCCCAAAAAATGCATCTTAAAGGAACAGCACAGATAACCTGAAGAACACATAAATTCTGTACAAACAACACGAAAACAAGTCGACTCATGTGATGATTTATACAGCTGGACTGCTGCATGCTCTTCAGAACCCTGAAATCTGACTGCTCACATGACATCAACTTTACATGACCACATGCATCCTGTACTGTGGCAAGAACAGAACATGTCTGGAAGCTGCGTGTGAGATTTTGCTTCGTGAGATTTACATCTCAGCATGTCCTAGTACTTTTTTCTGGCCCCTTACAACTCACGTGTATATTTGGACTTTGGATTAAAAATTCATACGTAATTTTCTCTTGAATGATGGCAACAGTCTCAAGTTTTTCTTGTGTTTGCAGCAAACTGGCAGTAAGATGAATGTTCCAGGGCAGCGTGTTTGCAGAGATAAATAAGTGGTGTCGTTGTGTAAATATTTTCAGCAGGAAGTGAAGGTGGTGCAGCCAAGGCAGTGGTGTGGCAAAGGCAAGCCAGAACTTCTCGAGGAGTCCTGTTAATTAGGAGAAAAGGGTCTGCTAAATGAAGACCATTACCAATTCATTACCAATTAGTGTCATTTCACACAGCAGGTTTAACCAACCGAGAACGAACAAAAACTGGGAGAAAAAAACGTATTTACTTACATCACGTTACGAGATACATTAGCTAACATTCTCTTAAATGTAATGAGTCTCTAACTTTAATAACACAGCATGATTGCAGGCGGTTCTCAGCTTGCATATATCAGGATATACATGCGGTATGAAAGCAAAAAATGTAAAATAATGATATATGTCTTTATACTTTATCTTTTCTCTTAATCTTTTCTTCAGTATATATTACTAGCATATTTTTGGCTTACGTGTTTTTTTGCAATAAGGTGTCTTGAATGATTCAGGGGGTGGGCAGTAAGTCCAACTTATGTAAAAGTTTGTGTTTACTTACATCAGTCAAGAACCTTGCATGTTCAAGATGTACATCTTACTCCAAGCTAATGTGATTCAACTCTTATATCCCTGTAGTCAGGAGTGCTACTTTTGAATAGTGTAGCACCCCAAGCCAGGTAAAATCACTACTGAACTTATATTAGTTGAGAAGAAATGAGATTTTTTTCTTTTAAAAAATCCACAGAACTAGCTAAGAGATCAAAAGTAATGTAATACTGCAACAATAAGTACAAAAGACAGATGGGAGACAGGAAGGAGGCATTGGGAGCAGAGAGCCAACCATGGAAGAGGTTTCTAAGGTGAAACCTGAGAGAAGTTATGGCACACATGAAAGTTCGGCGTTGAGCAGATATAGTTACCCAGGAGTGCCATGAAGCAAATGCAGATGGCAAACATGGAGCTGAAGCTGAGGCCCAGGTCGTCGCGGAAGGCGGCCAGAGCGACCTCACAGTGCTGCCCCCGGTAGCCCTCGGGGCAGTGGCAGGTGAAGCGCAGGGGCGTCTGTGCCACACAGGTGCCACGGTGGCACGGCTGGCTGGCACACAGGGTGTACACACAGAACTTCCCCGTAGCATTCTCCTTCACCATGTGACTCGGGGGACACCTGGGGTTACGACACCGACTTTCAATTACTATTTTTACCGAAGCGCAAACTGGAATAACACATTTGATGTTTTTTTGCACTAATACAATACTGGTCCCACAAAATAAAGGAATTTTATTACACTGAAGTAAATGCTTATATTTTATATCATTGTATTTCAGAACAGAATAGAATTCCTTTATTGCAATTGCTCAGGTAGAAAGTACCATGAAATTCAGGCTCTGCATATGAGATATTGTTCTCCTGAGTCACACACACAGACATAGAGGTGAGAGTGAAGTCTGAGCTCAGAGCACATGGTCAGGCATTCAGCGCCCCCCCCCTGCCCCCGATCTTGTTTTGGGTTTAGACAGTCAACCTAAAACTACAAGTCTGCAGTACTGTCGTTCTGGCAGTGATGCAGGAATGATCAAGAGAACGAGCGGCTCATTTATCCAACATGCATTTTAAACGCAATGACACCATTTTAGTTTACAGTAGCTGTACAAATTAGACTCCTTAAATCAAGCTAACCTGTGGTTTCCCATTATAAGGGGGGCCCGGACAATCATAAAAATAGGTTTTGATGTCTGAGGAAGCCATAACTTTTCTAACCCTTACCCTAGCTTCAGTTGGCTAACCGTTACCCTAAGAGTAATGTGAGGCCTTAGGGTGACAGAAGAGGCCATTGGAAAGTATGGTTTTAAGGAGATCACAGAGCAAGGGGAAAACTCCAGCCTCAGGAGAATTTAAAGGACCTGCCCACACACACCAGCATACACTCTTTTTAAGAAACTGTGCTGGAGTCGACAGTGCTGGTGAACGGTTCAGGATGAAGTTTCAGAGGTGGTCTAGCTTACCTGCACTCGTAAACCCTCCAGAGATCAACACAGGTAAAGGGGGGGTCGCACTGGTTACTTCGGCAGGAGTCAGAGATGCACCCCACGGAAACCCCCTCAGAGCTGAGCAGAGAAGCCACCTCCTTGTTCTGACCGTCCAGACGTATGTATTGATGGTTTAGCCTTAGGTCTCGCATGCATCCTGGAAGGAGAGCATGACACAGGTCAAACTTCACCTGCTCTTTCAGCTCCATCTCAGCCATGGTTTAGTGGTCGTACCTTGGAAGCTTCGGTTAGTGATGACAAAGGAGCTGCCAATCATCACTGCGGCAGGATCGATGACGATCTCCCGGCTTCTCCCAGGGGAAGCTGTCACCTCTCTCCTCCCTCCGCCGCCATCTAGCCTCAGGGTCAGCTCGTTGTCGTAGCGCTCCAGCTGGACCTCGTGCCACTCCCCATTGTCCAAGCGGCAGGCAGGCAGCCTCCAAGCAAGGACAAAATATTCCCTATAATTATTTCGATAATAAAACGGCAGAAGAAGTTTCCTGCAGTCCCTTGGTTAGCTAAAACAGATCTGCACAAGCAATGATTCCCTGTGACACTGCATTACCAAAGAAATTGATTCATGCACAGATGTCCCTGGTTAGCAAATACCAAAAGGTTTGCCCTTCTTATGTCACTTTAGGTTGTTGCTTAAGGCCAGGGTACAAACCTGTTTATGTGGCAGATCTGTGCTTTAGAGTAATACTACACATGATCACCTGGCAACATCCTACTGTACCGGGGATTCGACCTCAGAAAGATGTCTTAACTGTTTATTCCTGGGAACAAAAATTGATGGCAGGATGAAATCGTAATTTCCACACACACAACAGCACATTAAGCATTTTTCCATGTACTTCAGCTATTTTAAGAAAGAGGCCCACAAGTCTGCCATTTTAGCAGGGCTACACTGGAATTTTCACATTGTCCTATAAGACTGTTCTATCCAAATGTCCTGTCAAATTTCATCCATCCACTTTCAATAACTGCTTATCCAATACAGGGCTGCGGTTAACCACAAAGCCAACCCAAGGCAGCTCAAGGAACATACACACACACTAGCGGCAATGTACAGACACGCTCACGTCAGATGAGAGAATCCACATCAAGTACGCTTTGTACAAGTTTTCCCATTTAACCCCAAGCTGAAACTTCAGTAAGGAAGTCCGTATCGTATAATGATCTAATCCATCCAGTTTCCACAACCCCTTATCCAAAGCGGACCTGCGGGAAGCACAGGATATGTGGGATCGTACAAGGAGAAAAACACTGGATGGGATGCCAGTTTGCCATAGAACACGCAAGAAAATGAAGGATAGTACAGAGAAATCAATGCATCCAAACTGCATGTCTTTTGGACTGTGTGGGGAAGCCAGATCACCCATAGAAGAAATCCACATCAAAACAGGGAGAACATGTAAACTACACATCACATTCCACATCCCCAGAGAAGCAAGGAGAGTTATTTCACACTGCCTGCCTGTCATTTTTCAGCAAAGCAGAATATCTGGTCTGTGACAACAGCAATATTAGGCAAAAACCGATCGGACAAGCCAGGAAGCACTCTCAGCTGAAGCTGGACAAACATTTGCATAGATGACAGGCATTTCACTTTCCATAAGTCATACATTTTCAAGGAGCTTGCAAAAAAACAAGTCATATCAACGATGGAGGGGACATGTTCAGTACAATAGAGGGGGGGGAAATGACCCACATCTTGAGCAACAGCGTTTCTTAGATTTCTACACCTGGTGAGACTACATGACACTTATCGATTATACACAAATAGTAAAGTAGCAATGAGTATTAAAAGGAAACACATTGTACTGCTGGAGAGGTAAATATCCTGAGACGTTGATGACTCGTCAACTAGGTTTGTATACAAAGACATGTGTATCAAAACATACACTTACGGAAAGCAACTGTCTGTCATCGCACATTACACACATCTACTATGCATTCTGGTTTCAACTTGTGAAATCTTCATCTACAAAAGTACGCATCAATCAAGTAACCCATAGTGTTCAAATTCCCAGAAACACATGTAGTTTTGTCACATCTGGGGTGTAGCTGAATCAATAAGTGACACACATAAGCAGTGAGAACAATGGGGGGGGGATCCTCATGCAAGGTGTCAATGGCACCCCCTGGTGATTGCGATAAGCAGCAAGGATGGACACCCCAGTCTAGTTTCATATCGCGTAATACAGCACCAAATGTAACGGTTCCCCTACTGCCCCATACAAGCGTTCTTTCTTCAGGGAGAAGCCCAGTTAATTTTAATATAGCCTCCCCTCCCATTAGTCAGCAGCCAGAAGTGTGTGTTAGTCACACAAACAAGAGGTGGGGGGGGAGAGCATCTTGAAAAATATTGTCAAGGTTTGTCAAAAACCATCAAGACATTCAAGAAGATGCAACACATTTCATTAAAGCTTTGTCATAAAAACTGCCATGTTGGAAAGACATGGAAACCAATCTGCTTTCGATTAACTCTTGATATACGATTGTTAATATACAATTACAGGCCACTATGTAAACATGGTTAAGTTACACTGGATCATAAGAAGAATGCCCACTAGTAATCTTCCATTAGCAGCACTCAAACCACAACGCTATTTGTTAATGCGTCCCAACATGAAAAAATAAGCCATGTGACTTTAAGAATGAGGTGTTATGAATGCCAGAGTGTCATTCAGCATGTGCTGTAGAGGGTGTGATTTGCCTAGGGAGGCATCTCAAACATGCTGGTGCCATGCACACACAGGGGCTCGGTGCTGGCTCACACACAAAGATCATACCTACGACTGTGGCTCTTAGAGTCCCGTAACTTGCTAGGGGGAAAGGCTTGGTAGAAAGCAGCGGAGGGGTTCCTGCACAAACCAAGATTCAGAACGTAAGCTGCATGACCCACAAGAGCATTTCAGAGGCAGGCTTACTCTGCGGCACTGGATGGCTGCGCCGCTGTACTCCAGTTCGTTGCACAGGCGGCCATTCAGGAATGTTCAGAATCATGCGTACCCTTAATTGCGACGCAAGTTTCTCCATGCTCTGATCGCAAAAACGTCACCATAAGCAGAAAGTTATACGTCATGACATATTAAACAAAAGCCAAACAAGCCGAGTGACAGCAGGAAGTATACAAGAGCTTTTACACTAGCTTTGCAGATGGTGAATTTGCTTTTTATACAGCTGCCTTGCTAAATTAGTCCTTTCCTGCTTGCTCGTGGAATAGGTCAGATGTTACGTTTGCTTACATCCATAACGTACACAACCTGAATCGTCACACAAAAACACGAAGACCGCTGCCACACTCAGTCATGAAATTCAGAGACAGAAACCGGAGTTTGGATTAACCAGAGACCTGACCTTCAGACAGAGAAGTCTTTATTTACCATTAAAACCATCAGACACTCATGCAGATTCACTGACAACTTATTACAGTTGGCTATCCAAGTAGCCCTCTCCCACACAGATATGCAGGACAAGGCCACATGGGGGGGGGGGGGGGGGGGGGGAAAA
>JAODUD010000019.1:23070051-23083143 GCA_026784285.1 Stomatorhinus walkeri | reverse complement strand
CGCTGATAAGATGAAATCAGTGTGTTTAGGGAAAGAGTTAGCCTGAGCGCATTTTGGAAAATATTACAGCTTATGGACGTCCCTTGTCAGGGTCTGTTTGGAGCTGTTAGCTCTGGCTGAAGATATTTCTATGGATGAACCATGAAATATGTGGATGAGCTGTGAAGAAACTACATGACGTTCAACTCATACTTTGTGCCAGTGAGAGGGGACACACAGGGAGAGATTTGGAGAAAAGTAGATGGTAAATAAAGACTAATTCTTGTGAAAGGCATTGCAGGCTCTTCCACTTAGCCGGTAGATTAAAAAAAAAAAAATTTTTTTTTACAATTTTTACAGCAACTCAAATAAGAAACTGAATAACAGGAAGGTTATTGCAATTATAAGTTATTATAAGTTCTTCCAGCACTGAAATGCTATGTCCACATGGGAGCTTTCAATTACAGCAAGACAGTACTAATGAACACAAATTGAGCATAAATCAGAAGCAATTTCATTAACAGCTTCACTGGCCAATCAGTAGGTGTCCCAGAAGTCACACCACTCAGGAAAGAGTATGATAGGCATTGAAACTGAACTCATATAAAGTTTGATTGATTCTTCCCTTGAGAAAAACCTCAGCCCATCAAATTAAACATACTGAGGCTTATTCTGGATGCTAACAAATTAAGTTCATTATGATGTGGATTCTTGAAGGTGATGCCTGTAGGTTGGCAGCTGTTGGTACTTAGATGAGAGCGTCGGAGACCTCATTGTTAAAAGCTAATATCTCGCCCTGTTAATCTGATCTATTGGTTCTGTTAGATGAGGATTGTTTCTTGCAAACCTATGCAAGCATCAATGCCGGTAGCAGAAAGACCAACATGACTGTGAATCAGTGTAGCATACAACATATTAAGGCTGGCCAACAAAAATGTTTTGGCTCCCAACCCAGTGAAATCTTACCATCAAACCGGAGATACAGAGTTCCAGGACTTAATAAGGGCATTACAGTACCTCTATATGCGGAATCATACAAAAACAGATTTAAAGACACAATACATACATTTAACATATCATCACAAGGACAGATTCAATATACATTTAATCTTGAATTAAGTTCCATGTTTAGTTTTAGGGTTGACTGATTCACAAAAGAGTGCTCCGGTGTAACCATGAAAAATCAGACTCATGTCTGACAAAGTATCATTTCACATCACATATCACATCACGTCACATCACATCATATCACATCATTGCTGTATTACTGTTAAGAAGTAAATAGAGTAATAAAAGACCCGACTCACCTCCAGTCTTAGGTATTCAGTCCTTTCCTCAGAGACCAGGCTAACTATGATGCCGCCATGAATCCTGGTTCGCAGTAGAACTTGTACGTGAGTTTCACGAGCCGGGAAGAAGTATGTCATACGTAAGTGGGCATGACTCCGGCCATCGAAGGAATATTCTGGAACCTCTATAAATTCCAATCAAGAATTGATGTTAATACCTCTGTGATCAGACTACTTCCTGTATTTCCAAGCACATATCCCATGAGCAAGGAACTGCCCAGTGGAAAGAGAACACTACAGTGGAACTTCTTCACCCATCTTAATGTCCATGAGGCACGCAGATGTTTAAAAAGGTGAGACAGTGCTTGAAATGTAAAAAAACAGGTGCCCTGTTA
This sequence comes from Stomatorhinus walkeri, assembly GCA_026784285.1. Taxonomy (NCBI): domain Eukaryota; kingdom Metazoa; phylum Chordata; class Actinopteri; order Osteoglossiformes; family Mormyridae; genus Stomatorhinus; species Stomatorhinus walkeri. The sequence goes on along the minus strand of JAODUD010000019.1, from coordinate 23,081,480 downwards.
TTCAGTACCGGTAGATTATGAGAGGTGCCCGGACACAGGAAACTGTTCCTGCCACTCTGAAGAGAAACCAAAGTGCCAGCCCACTTCATGCACTGAGGGGGGAGCAAGTTTTGGTGTGTCAGCACATGTTCAGCAGGTATGCAGCACCCCTGGAACAACTGGGTGTAAGGGTCTTGCCCAAGGGCTAAACGGTGGCATCACTCTGCCAGCCATGGGATTTGAACCTGCAAACTTCTGTTCACAAGCCCTAGACTGCAGAATCACACCCATAAAAATCATCCATCTGCTTCTTTTTCTTTTCAGTTTTGTACTGGGCCTCTATAAAGAGCATTTGTGCACTCTTCCAATCGCCGGTAATTCTCTGATCTCACAGTTAACATTCATGTCACGTAATCTAATTGTGCTCTGTCTATTGATGCGTAAATATCAGTACTGAATCTGAGTTCTTGACAGAAAGAAAGGTTTAAATCTTGACTAGGTAAAATGCTCACTGGGAATTGGGTGAAATCACATGTTCATACATCAGCTGGAAACAAAATACTAAGATGAAAAACTTGATTTCTTCTGAAAACAAAATAAGCTTTATTCGGCTGAGATTGCTGAATTAGCAAACATCAATAACAACAAATTAAAAAATTCTGCACTGGTGTATTTCTAACAGGAAGGAAACGACGTCTACTGCTATTTGTTGCTGTTAACCTTGGGCAGACCAATTAAAATATCCATACACTTTGCATACTACTATCAATTGCTTGCTAACTGCATGTTCTTTCAACTTTACACCAGAACATCGAAAGAGCAAACGTTCTGTCTATCCTTCCCTCTGATAAGGCTCATGTGATTCTCATGCATCATCAAAGAACGTGTCACACAGAGGTAGGCCACTGCACATTTTCAAAGATATGCCTACTAAAACAGAATTAAGCCCTATTTAATTTGCATAAATGTCATATTTAAACAAATATTCTAAAAGGGATATACACACTTGGCCAATACTTCAAAATTACATCAGCTTGTACAACAAATTAAAAATTCACTTTGAATTTCAACAAAGACTTTCATTAATTATTTAATATAGTTATTCCATTATTTCCTTTACAACATTCATCCCCTTTTATTGGAGATGGGCTATTGGTGCGAAATAGGTAACTGTGCCAATGAAGTTTCTTTGCATCTTTAGCTCCTAATTATCTTGATGGCACAAGAAGAAACAGTATAGAACATACAGTGCGGTGAAAACATGCAGGTCACCTTAGACCATGGTATTTAGTTGAATGTTTTACCTTTATAGTAAATTTCACTTTTTCAAAATTAGACAAAAATCATGCTCATTTTATGAAGTCAGTTACATTACGAAAACTTTCACTCATTGACCTACAGGGACAGATATTAGGTCAACATTCAATTCACTGCAAAGAATCCTAGTTCTGTTCCCCCCAATTGCACCAGGGATCATGACCAAAAGAAACATCATACCGGCTGTTTTTCTGGTTTTGTGTTACCTACCCTGCTGGCACCGGTGCCCATAGTAGCCAGGTGCACACTGGCAGTTGAAGGAGCCCCATTCTCCCACACACCTCCCTCGGGGTCCGCAGGAGGGGCCGCCCATGTTCACACAGTTCCCATCCGTCACCTGACAGCCAGGGGAGCTGTTGAGGGAGTCGGCAGGAGAGCCTAGATCATAGAACTGAGGAAGAGCAGCAGACAGGTGGAGAGACAGAAGGACAGGAGGGTAGTAGGGTAACCAAGGCAGGACTTTCCCAGGACCACGGCCCATTATACTTGTCCGTCCTGGAATTTCACAGAATGCCCCTGTCAAAGAGAGCTAAACAAACCACTGTACTGGTATCACTATGTACAATATGTTTGCTCAGTCACTGGGTGTCCAGGATCTTTCAAGACTGGGGTGGCAAGCCTAGCAACAAGCCCTCAACTGCAACCTGCGTGACAAAATACAAACCAGCTTCAGTTCACAATAAATGATTATTTGTTTTTATTTCACTTGTATTTACAACAGTCCTTCAATTAGCACTGAAAAATTTGACTGGGGTTTTATGATAGCAAAGATTAAGATACTGGAAACCCTCATACGCAGAAACCACACCCGAGCTTGAGGTAAGACTGGCTCTATTCACATTTCTAAGTGGCCTTTCAGATTGGCATAACCACATTCTGCCAATTCCTCCAAGTTAGTTTACAACAGGTGTCAGGGAGATGTTAATATTTCCCCAGTGACTCATTTGCATCTGCTAATGCCTGAGTTGAGCTTAAATGTACTGACAGCTCTCAAACCCACTGGAGCAACAGTTTATGACACAATAAGCTTGCAGATAGGTGCCAGCACTAATAATACAATTTAATTCTTAATTTTGCAGAGCGTAATTTCGAAACAGCAAAATCTCTATCGGCCAGTGCTGGCCACCTAATTTTCCATCACGTCAAAACACTTCCTGACAAGCGGGTTAATTGGGGGAACAATTTTGAGTCAAATTCTTTTTGCTGCCGATGCCGTGTTTCTGAGCAAGCAGAGAAATGACCAATTAAAGTGAATGTGTTGAAGGCTGTCATTCTGATTGGATATCTAGGTTGTTTCAGGTCAGCTAACTTTGATTAGATTAGATTAAATTAGATAGAACTTTATTGATCCCACACTGGGGAAAATTACTTGTTGCTACAGCAGTGAATAAAAAAGCAATAGAAAGAAAACAGACCAAACAGACACAGTAACCATATACAATAAATAATAATGGATGTAGTAAGTTAATGGAGTATCTATAGACAAGTCTTGCATTAAGAAGGCTGTTGGGTTTTGGGCATCTGGCTGAAATGAAGCGGATACTGGGGAAAAAAATCATGCTTTACTGGGTGATTGACGATGTTCAGTACCTTGCTGTCCACGACGAGATTCCGGATGCAGCCGGAGAAGTGTTTCTGCTGTAACTGAGGGTAGATATATGGCAGGTTTTCATTGACGCCTCCCAGCTGCAAAACCTGGGTCATATTCAGGTATCTAATAGTGAAACATCAGTAGATACAGCACTCAGCCGATCGTCCACTAAGTACTAAGAAGAACAATCACTGTGTTCTAAAATAAAAAAAACTACACGTCAGCTAAAAGTCCAGACCAAGATTTTGTTTCTACCAACCAGTTCAGGTAAAAGAATCACACAGTACTCAACTGGTTGGCAGAAACTAAATCTTGGTCTGGATTTGTAGCTTCTGGACCTCGAATGCCCAACACAGAAGATCAGTAACTGACATGCAGTAGGCAGGTAAGTTGGAAAATTCAGGATGAAATGCGGATACTAAACCTGTCTCGGTTGGGTGTAACTCCGGTAACCTCACAAGAATGTTCCCTGGTTGTAATCCAGCTCCCAATACCCTCCATTTCCATGACAACAGCAGAGGAGCATCGGTCCAGAGTGAAGCGTATCTCCTGAGCAGTAAGAAGCAGAGGGGCTTAGGAGATCGTGACCTCAATGTGCCTCTCACTACTGCAGATCCATAGTCCTCAATTCTGACAGGACAGGCATGCAGTCAAACATCCCTGTTGTATATTTTTCCAGAAGAAACTCAAGATTTGAGTGTACAATGTGTAATAAGAATGAACATTTTTAAACTCAACAGGTGTCAGAGAGGGAAACTCGTCAAATAGTGCCACGGTCAAGTTACTGCAGAAACACTCACCTTGCCGTTACTCCTCACATCCAACCGGTGCCACCGTCTGTCTGCTGTGTTGACGTTGCCAGGCAACCGTAACACCAGTGTGCCGGAGCCATGGTTAATCTTCAGAGTGGGAGCTCCATCAACGATCTCTGACACACAAACACATTTTCAGATGACTCCTCACACCAATGAGAAACTCTGAATGTTCACTGGCAAATAAAACCAAAGTTTAAAGAGTGTTTAAATGTACTTTAAACCTTCCTCTCTTCAAAGTACCTTTAAATACATACCAGTTATCAGTTAAAGATCCTGGTTATATGTACATAAAACATGTGGATTGACACCAGCCACAAAGTCATCAGTTCAGACAAACCACCGTTCAACAGGTGAAAAACCAACCTGAGGGAAGCTAAAAATATGTCTTTTGAAACACACCTGTTTGGGCTGATATAACCAGCACTCCATTCACATACCACCTATATCTGTTTTCTCTCTCTACCCAAGACAACTTGACATTTTACTGTTTGTTAATCTCTGCCATCTATCAGACCATCTTGGTCCTAACACTGAGCACTGAGAACGGCAAAGGCTGAAGAATCCCAGATATAAGAAACACATGCAAAGCACCACAATTATCTTGGAAAGCTCTTTCATTTGAGGCCAAAGCATTCTGTCACTAAATGAGAAAACTGCCTTAGTTGACCCTGTCTTCCGGCGTCACGGTGCTTCCAGTCCGGACTGACGAACACAATTAACTGAGAGATTATGAAATAAGTTATCGCGTCAGCAAGCCGCTTACTGCCTAATTAATATTAATGTAAACAGAAATGTCAGGTGGTGGCCTTGGAGACATACAGACAAGCATTATACCCCTCTTTGTTAATGCATTTTGAGAAGATAAAAGGTAATACATAATCAGGTTTACACTTGCCCGGCTTTAATCCTGGATCTCAATGGTAACATATTTATACCCTGTGCATAACTGTCTTTGACATCAGTAAAGAAAATCCCTGGGATGGAGAGGAAAGTAGGGATTTTAAAGCCTATGGTGCTGTAAGACATGCAACTTCTCTCTCCTTGATATTTACTGAAATGAACATGGAACTATGGTTTAAAGAGAGCTTTTAATGAACAAAATAACCAACAGGCAACTTCAGTACTGTATGTATGCCACACAGAGATTATATCTAGACAGAGCAAGCCTCTTTTGTAATTCTTTTTTTAAAAAAACAGGACTATACCTGTGAGATCAAAATGTGAGGCACATTTGGTCGTATTAATCATTATGTTATTGTGAGATGTGGGGTTTGCCTGTGAGATCAGTCCCATCACACTTCAGGAGAAAAAGATTAGTTTTGAGGGACATGAAGAAAAGAAAATCAGTAAATGTGTGTGTTGGTGTGTTGCACTTTTGAGAAAACCAACTGCAGAGTGATTGGTAGAAAAACAATCTTTTATCCTCAACAGTATTCAAACAGTATTCAAAGAGTATAGCAAACCAAAGAAAATTCCACAGGCTTTCCAAACAGATCCCAATGTGAATCTAATTTAGACTGCACCAAAGACTTATCTGCTTTAGTTGGCTAACTACGGCCCATACAATAAAAACTTTAAACCAATCACAGCTCTCTGGCTATCGCTTTGAATTCAAAGATCCAAAGATCTGTTAGAAGAGGTTTGTATGACAACACAATGGCTTTAGTGCAAGACACATGTTTGGGTGTGTAAAAGATCATGAATATAGGACATCAGAACAGCAGAAACGTTTGCTACTTTGTGAAACATTTACTGGACCTTTTGCCCCTTATTTAACTCAGATCTGCTGGAAACCTCCTCAGACCACAATGCCTCGACTTTGCCTTTCCAGCCCTTGCAATCATCCGATACGTGTTCAGGCAGAACTCTGTTCACTAAGCCCACTGAGATTTCCAGGTTCCACAACTGCAAGGGTGCAAGGCACAAAAAAGGGATGTGTGACATCCTGCAGAATGACTGCTGCATTCCCCGAACTGAGATTCCATGAATCAACTGTTTGTACTAGGCAATAGCATCTTGTTAAAAATATACCATCACTGGAAAAAAGTGTTACCCAGTATCCATGTGGCAGCCCTCCATAATTGCACTCCAATGGCAGGATTATGTAAGATCTGGGTCCCCTTTGACAAATCGCACTTCCACTGAGTTTTTGGCAACATCCAAGATGCAAAGTCTTCTAGCAGCTTTTATTGAACTAATAAACACCCCACTGGTGCACTGCAGTTCATTTATTCATTCTCCATTTCAGCCGTTTCTCATGACTTTATAAGTTCCTTAAGGCAAGTATGGAACTGTACCTATTGCCATGAAGTCCTCTGGTTCCCATGGCTGTAGCTGGGCCACTGGCCCGCTGTAGAGTAGCAGGCCATCTGCAACCTCAGTGATGAAATCCAGGGAGAAGTGGCTCTCAAAGCACAGCATTATGGGAGGAAACCAAGCATACCCGTCGCCATGGAAACTGCGCTTGGTCTGCTGGCACTCAGGGCCCTCAAACCGTGAAGGGCACTGGCACCTATGGCACAAGGAACACAACAGTGACAATTTCACCAATTCATAGCCATGTCCCCATGGAGACTACCGTGAAACACTTCTGCATGATTAAATAGCATGATTGCAATACCACAGGAAAGGAGCAGTTATGCAGCCACGGAGGAAGTCGTTTTTCTGCAAGAAGCAATTTTCATAACAGGGGCATTGCCCAAGCAATCTGTAGCTTTGTAGATTTGTTTATTTATTTATCTTTTTTACCTTTGGACCTTAAAAAGAAGGCCATTTTGATTTAAGACCCTATTAGCAAACTTGGCCTGAAGTGCTCAGGTCTTCAAACCATACCAAACCAACCAAAGCACATTAAGACAGACACACGAGCCAGTGTTTCAGATGCTCACTGCAGGTGGACGAGCCCTTTGACCAGAACAGTGTGACAAATCCTCAGCTACGGAAACACTTTCCTAATGTCTGTCCATTCAACACCCTTCAGCTTAAAAACAAGACTGTTCTTTAATTCTTACACTTCAGGTCATATTCAAACACCCATACAGAAAAGTTCTCTCTCTCTTTGTTTTTCTCTGTCACATACACAAGCACTCATCTCACACTGAGGAACGTCTTCACCACACTCAGAAACCTTTGGCTGTGAGAGAACATCTGGGGCTGAGAAAGAAATGACATCCTGTGGCTGCACCTAATACAACCACTTGGCTGCCTTTTCTAAATAACATCTATGTTAACATCTGTCCTTCTCCACTGATAACATCTACATACGGTTAACATATTCTAACACCCATCTACCCAACTGGTGAATTGGTGATTTGATGACAAGCTAAATTCACAAGCTGAGAGCCAAACATTCAGACATAAATCCATAACAAAACTATGAGATGTACATCTGTGGAAACAAAGAGACCTCAGCACAAGTTTCTGCTTTACTTATTTCTCAATTTATGAATGTTTCATCATTCCTTTTGGTGGTCACATGATGTCATCCTCCGATTCATGAGAAACCGTCGAATAAGTTAACGGTCATCTCAGGTATCAGGAAGTAATTCCTGCCTTCTACCTGACAGATTTCTGGTCGTTCCCAGTGTCTCCTGGTTCCCATTGTTCTTGTGTCCTGCTGTCTGAGAAATTTTGAACCTGGACGCGAACTGATGCTCAGCGTAGCCTCTCCCAGCAGAACCACGATTAAACCAGGATTACAAATGCAGTTTTGTTTAAAAATATATAGTGGTCTCTTCATTTTTTCCGCAGCAGTAGTAAAGTAACATTTGTACTGATTGTGCTTCTCTCAATGGTCCTAATTTGTTGTCTCCCTGGAAACACAAATATCTTTTACTTGTGTTTTGGCTTTCATTTGGAAGACACTTCTCACTCAGGAGGATTTTTTTTTACAGAGGACATTAAAACCACCAGATGTCATTCCTGAATATCAAGAATGTGAGATCTTTGGTTATTTCGCGATGCCAAGACTGCAAAGGCCATACTTGTGGTCTTGCAGAGACCATACTTGTGGTCTTGCAGAGACCATACTTGTGGTCTTGCAAAGACCGGTTTTCCCAACTTGCCTCCCAAGAACAAATATAGGGCAGAAAGACTGATGGGATTGGTGTCGTTTGGAGAGAAAGCGAGTGATGTATGTTCATGTTTGTGGCAGGGAAAGAAGGACACCCGGGGATTTGACCATCCTCTGTACTTCTGTTCCTGAGTATTGGAACAGGTCTTCCACAGTGAAAACTGACATAAAACGGGTACGCGAGAACACAGGTATAGTCAAGTACGCATTTTGAGAAACATCCTTTGTCACCGGTGGATGTGAGTCAAGCGGTACCAGCATTGAAACCAAATACAAAACAACGAAAAACTAACTAAAAAAACAGCTACAAATGAAAACTAACTAAAGCAAGCCACATACAATAAGAACGCATATATCCATTTCCCGTGAGGGACTTTGCCAGCGTCAATACAGATGATTAAAGGTAATCAGCCATTTTATGAAAACTTGTGCAAATACATGACATGAGCCTTAACTTTCTGGTAACGGTGCAGGTTTTGCAGATGGTCTAAAGTTCTTTATTACTTGAATAACTTAATATTTTAATAGTTTAACACAGTTGACTGGGAGAGGCAGAGTATGTGTGACTCAAATCCAGTTTACTCAGGGTTTACTCAGCATCCTCACCACATGAGACCAATCCCATGATTCACTGCACCCCAAATTCGTTCTTGGGAGACAAGTCAGCAAGAATGGTCTTGCCAAGACCACAAGTTACAATCTTTGAGTTTTTGGTATTGAGAAACACCCTGAATGTTTTGATTTTAACTTTGAACCAAAACTGTCATGTCTCAGGAAGGAATATTATAAGGCTCTATTTAAATTTATGCTCATACTATTCTCTGTTTTGGGTGACCGCACGCACGCGTTGAAGAAATAATGAGGAGTTATGACTTTAAATGAATGCAATGATTTGCAAATCATATAAACCATATTTAATTGAAAATCAAACAAAGATAACATATATCAAATATGTTCAATTTGAATTTGATGCCAACAACCCATTTCAAAAAAGTTGGGACAGGATCAACAAAAGACTGGAAAAGTCTTCCATTTCACGTTTTTGTAAATGGTTGTGGTATATATGATGTGCTATTACCTAAGAAGAACTACACCACACTTTTTGTTGACTGTAAAATTAGAATGATTAAATAAATATAGCAGAATACATAAAGCTTAGAAGAGTACACATTAAATCCAAAATCTGAATGTGTTACCACTACCTCAGCCTGTCTGGGGATTCTTTTCATCAATAAACCATTAGTCTGCTGTTATTTTTCTCACACATACCCTGACATAACATCATTTACTTGCTTTAAGACACTCATAGCTTAATGTTTCAGACTGTAGTAACCTATTTGTATATTTATTTTACTCAATCAGATTTCAAATTCTAGTCATCTCATTTTCTAGGGACCAAAGACTCAAATACACCTTTCAAATTGTTGTATATTTGACCAAAATAGTCTATTGTATTCCGCTGTATTTCTATATTTCAGAGAGTGAAAGCAGTAATTAAATTGAAGATTTGGACTGTGCCAATTTGTAAGACATAATCTAAGCACCGGTTGCTTTTTAATTTGGTGTGGTACATTTTCATAAACAAATTGTCAAACAGCATAAAGTGTTCAGACCCGAGAGAGTCAGCCTAGGGTCACTTTACACATGAACCCCCCTCTTTGAAACTTCTGTGGCAGGAAATGGAACAAGCGTACGCCGGAGGGGAGATCCCTGGATCCTCTTTCAAAACAGCACAAACAGCTGCGCCTCTGCTTCGCTATGCTGCAGGGGCGCAGGATTAGCACCGGGAGATCAGCTGCGCCTCTGCTTCACTATGCTGCAGGGGCGCAGGATTAGCACCGGGTGCATGGAGATGAGGAAGAACTTGGCCAGCAGGAAACCAAAGAATCTCCTGCTGCCATTAGGCTAGTTTTCGACTGGGATGTGATGTACTATGAGCAGCCACTACTACACAGGCATGAGTGGGCAGGAAGGCAGTGGGGCTTTCTCAAATGTTTGGAAATGGACCCTCGCGAGGTTCTAAGTGCCTCCTTTTGGTAAGCGATGATCACCTGTGTGGGCAACACGATCATCATGATCATAAGCCAACCCCCCCCCTATTTAGGCACCAGCACCTCAAAACATCTGTGCACTGGCACTGCTAATACTGGGTGCTCCCCTTAAGTCATTGTAAACGTAGCTCTCACTATAAATAAGGCTGGAGACTGTTGCATGACACAATATGCTGCTGGTCTTCTGGTACAATCTGAAGTGCATTAGGTGGACAGTATGAAATGTCATCAATGAGGACCTCAGAACTCTGCTTGCGCCCCCAAATACTCATCTGAGGCACATGACTGAGCAGCTAAAATATGAACAAACAGCCTCTAAGAGCTGAACAAAGGGAGAAGAACTGGAAGGCTAAATTTATAGTAAAGCTACAGAAAAAGTATTGGCATGTATAGCTCAAAGGATCTCTTAAATACACTATGAAACACCAAGCGTGTTATATTTAAATGCATAGCATGCATAGTTCATATTGAAACGTATCCTTCAATAAGCTTCCACAAATTCTTGTGCTAATTTTTTAGTTTTCACATCGTGTAGACTTCTGACTGAATAGCTACATGCCTATAAGTGAGCCTTTTACTCTAGTGATGGAATGTTTTTCTCTTATCTAATTACCCTTCAATTGCTTATCTGATGTGTTTCTGCGTTGCAATTTCACTCATTTGAATATCTCATTTGTCTAAAATGAGGCATTTCAATCAGCAACCTTCAGGTCTTACCTCTCTGTCTTTAAATATTATGCTACAGTACAGATGACTGCAGTAGGCATTTTACAATTCAATGTTTATGTCCTTTATACAACATCCTAATTAGGACATACCTGGTACAATAAATGAATAAGTCATTAAACTGACACACTATCAATCTATCCATTCATTTTCCAAACAATTATCAAGTGTTGGATCACAGGGTTTGCCTGGAACTTCTCCAAGGGAAAGACAGGGTTGCACCCTAGATGGAAAACCACTCCATTGCAGATTAATGCACCCATTAAAAATAATCATTACTCTCCAGAACACAATACTGCTTCGCACCCATCAATCTTCCAAAGATGTATCCAGCAGCCTATGCCACACAATGCAGAGCAGTAGGCAGGGGTAGACACTGGACCAGGAGCAGACAGGCACACAAAAGAAACCCGGGAATTTACTGTCAAGAGGCCATAATGTGAACAGCTACCCTCCCCCACCCCCAGATTTGTGCCGACCAGGTGGCCCCCTTGGGTTATGCTGCCACACACTGGCAGGGGCATCCTCCTTCGTTCATCTTGCCAAGATGGCCAGACACGCACCCCATCAGCCAGTCCGCACCTGTCCCGGGTACAAACCCCATCAGCCAGTCCGCACCTGTCCCGGGTACAAACCCCATCAGCCAGTCCGCACCTGTCCCGGACACGCACCCCATCAGCCAGTCCGCACCTGTCCTGGGTACACACCCCATCAGCCAATCCGCACCTGTCCCGGACACGCACCCCATCAGCCAGTCCGCACCTGTCCCGGGTACACACCCCATCAGCCAATCCGCACCTTTCCCGGACACGCACCCCATCAGCCAGTCCGCACCTGTCCCGGACACGCACCCCATCAGCCAGTCCGCACCTGTCCCG
>JAODUD010000019.1:23040055-23054270 GCA_026784285.1 Stomatorhinus walkeri | reverse complement strand
ACTGTCTTGCAGGGAACTGGGAGGGAGCAAAAATGTGGACTGTCTGTCAGGGAGCTGAGAGGGAGCAAAAATGTGGACTGTCTTGCAGGGAACTGGGAGGGAGCAAAAATGTGGACTGTCTGTCAGGGAGCTGAGATGGAGCAAAAATGTGGACTGTCTTGCAGGGAACTGGGAGGGAGCAAAAATGTGGACTGACTAGGGGTCCCCAAGGATTGTGTTGGGAAACACTGAGTTATAGAAAAGAGAGAAAAAAAATCAGTCAACAAATATGTCATTGTTTTACAACCAGGTCCCAATCTTACAGCCTCTCAGCTCCCAACACGGTAACTAGTCTCCCTGAATTTCAATTCAAATGAACAAGAATAAATTGTTGAGTAGATAACGTAGCATTAATTCATTTTCTGAAAATTAGTAGACTGGCATCATACTCACATCCCAAGCTAGGGATCGAAAAGAGCTCAAATCACAACTGTATTTTGTCAATTAATGCTGTTTTTTGATTCCTTCAGGCTTGCTTTGATATTTAAAACATTTTCACAGGAATAGTTTAAAGATATTATTATTACATTACAGTGTAATATATGTCAGTACTACAGGTCAGTAAATTGAACAATGAAAGTAAGATTCCTTTGTAAAGAAATACTTGTGTAATACGCAATAATGAAGGCATGACAAATGGTACACATGCATCCCAGTGTAGCAGCATTCCTGGTTAACTGGGGAAATTTTCAGTCATATCTAGCCATTTATTTAGGTTAATAGCTAGTTAACTTTGAATTTTCCAGATACCTGCATCTAGGGTTTTGAAAGTAGACAAAAAAATATATGCATAGCATCTAAAAAACTGAGCTATCCATAATAGAACTTCATAAAGTTCATAAAAGTTTGCTTAGGATCACTCATTTGAAACTGTATATCAGTAATGACACTTCAAATTTTTCCCCTTTTTATCTTACCTTCAATTCAACACAGTTAATCCTTGAATTATACAGTAGCACTGTTTCATGCCCCTTAAATTTACAGTTTAAATTCTATGAATTTGATAACCAGTGCAAATTTGTCCACACCTTATTTTCTGTTAGTTCTGTTATAGCAATAAAACTGTAAGCATATTGATCTCCGGGAGAGAGAGATTTCTCAACTTGGGGCAGGGGGTTACTGACAGTGAAATGTGTCACATTTCACTGCCACTGAATCACGGAAGAACAGATTTCTGGGACATTGCATATCATTCTCAGGTGTCAGAGAATTTACGGGAGACTTCCAAAACTACCAGGAGGTGAGGTGTCTGCTGTTAACTAAAGACTTGTTTAACAGTGGTATACAGGAAAAAAAATTCTCACCCTTTTTGGTGCAAGACAGTTAGTACCTTCTGATTGTCACCTCGCCCAGACTAGCCAACACTTGGCGAGAAAGTTACAGTGCTGCCATTTACTGAATCTCATTAAGTGACTGTGAATTGTCACCGTTAAGACCACTGAGTTTAAAAAAAAATAAAAAACAATGACAGTTCCAACTCGTCTGCCACATTCTCTGAGCCTCTTTTCACAATTATACAGTCTCAGAACATTCAGCATATTATTGATTCATATTGCTCCACAACTGTATAATACAGCTTGTCTAAATTCTACAATGTAACATTTTGCTCCTATGCAGCGATCTTAGCTAGAAATTACAGAAAGATGGATGGATCTTCAAGTTGCCGGATCCCCATGCCTTCAGTTTCCCTTCAAATCTCCTCCCACATTCCTCCAGGAAATATCAGTTACAAACTGAATACAACCTGAGGCTCCATCAACAGGCTTCAATCTAATTTAAAATCAGTCTGCATATTGGAATCAATAGGCCAGGAGGAAACATTTAGAATTCACTCATGAATAAACAAATCAATGTTGAGGCTTAAAAACTGAAGAACAACAATAGAATAGATGCGGCAGCCATGGAAAAAAAAAAAACTTCAATGAGTCACAAAACATGCAAACTATTTACTTACCTGTCCATACATTTTATGGTAGCAATTACTCATATATGCTTCAGTCTATTTGCTTTAATATTGTGTTCAGATGTTTAGTATAAACGCTCATAAATAGCACAAGATTTTTTTTATGTTGAAACGGCTTGTAACAGACTATGAAAAGTTGTGAAGAAAGGAAAGGCGGGTGGATCACACTTCCTACACATTCCCCATATAAGGAATTCTAAATGCATCCCCAATAACAATCCCATTTATTCATAAAGAGACAGACACTTTTACCCAAAGTGGCATGTAATTGAGAAAGCAGGGTCAGTCTGTTCCTGGAGCAGGTGAGGGTTTAGGGCCTTACTCAGGCGCCCAGCTGCAGAATCACTGCGCTGACCCTACAATTTAAACCAACAACCTTCCAATCACAGCCATAGTGTACTAACTCACAGAGCCACACACCACCCTCTAAAAATTGGACGAGGACTTGAACCTGGGCTCTTGGCTTAAAGGTCAAATGCTGTACCAACTCCATGCTCTATGAGGAATCGACATAATAAAATGAATGGCATCTAAGAAACACACCTGAAGCACGAAGACAGGAGAGCCATCGAGTTCTTCTGTCACGCTGCCGTAGTACTCATTCATGGAGAAGACCGGCGCCTCATCGTTCTTATTGATGACGTTGACGTTGACGGTGGCGTAATCCTCCCATTTCCCATCCGAGGCAAGGAGCAACAGCTTGTACTTCTTCACACTTTCATAGTCAAGTGGCTGAGTGATGAAGATGGTTCCTACCTCGGGCTCCATGTCAAAGACCCCCCCTGTGTTGCCTGAAGTGATCTGATACCGCAGTTTGGCATTGGCTCCTAGAACAAGTTGTGATCATTATCATTCTTACTAATACTACTGCAAAATTACATGAGGAGAACCACATATGCCAAATATAGCAATTCTACACACTGTTTATATTTACTAAATCATGTTAAGGGTCTTTGTTAAGACTACTTCACCTGGGCCCTTTCTGGGACATGAAGCTGTGATGTTCTGTTTAGATGTTCAGGTCACACACCACTATCCAGCTTACAGCGTAAGAGGCTAATACTGACTGCAGAGCTCAACACGGCACTTTGAAAGGGAGCACAGATACAACAGGATTTGATGTGAGGGCAGCTAAGCCTAAAGAAGCATGATGAGTGCTGGATTTCACCCAAAGCTCTTAATTCAACTTCAAGATCTAACTTATCTTCGTCTTGACAGGAGACTCTCTACAGGAATGGCTGAAGAAAAGAGCTGGGTAGCTTAAAACCAGTGGGGGGGCATGATTTACTGCAGAGCTGGGTTAGCCCTATCCTCATATAGTTAATGCATCCTGAAATGGGATCACATCATTTTAAAAGAAGTCTTTAAATTATCACCAATTTGGATGTTGCAACCGTACACATCATCTAACCACGCTGCAAAAATGGATTTTGGGTATTCGCTCAATTTATTAAAAAAATTAATTAAATAAACAATTTCGCTACTTTAACATATGCAACATATTACTCTAGTAATGTGAATTAGCTTTAATTTGTTGTTTCATTAATTGTATGACTGATTCATCTTAATGATGCTGTATTTTCCTTTCAATAAATATCTCCAACATAATTACGTAGGAGCTCAATTGGAACAAAAACAAGCAGGCACTGCAGAGAGCTTGTATATCCAAACAAAAAATCACATTAATACCTGAAGCACAATAAAACTACAAACAGAAATTGAAAATGCCTGCCTTAAATCATCCTAATTAAAATTACATACTGGGCCTAAATAAGTACAAAAAACAACAAACAAGAACAGTTAACAACAAAGTTATCACAAGTTTTCACAGAATATTTTGGTTGTGTTCATTCCAGCAATTAATCTCCAATGGAAGAACATTTCTTTCTGAAAGATCCTATATACCCTATATGTCCTATATGTCCTATGTCCGAGCAGAAACTTTTGGGTATCTGTTTAAATAAGCTCTGGAATATTTATTAAATTATTTTATTTCCAAAAATGTATGCTAAAAATATGGAGCCCCTCTCATGACATAACAATAAATTTGACATTGTCATGGTTGGTTCCGGTCCGGCCCAGTCCCATGTTTCTTCCCGGTTGGCCAGCAGATCCCGCTAGTCTTCCCGTTTCCTGTTCCACTAGTGTCTTCCTTTGCTTCCTGGGTTCCTGTGTAGCTAAATAGGTTGAGTATTTGGCTCAGAGGCTGATATTCTCCTTGCCTTGAGTTCAAGGGCCTGAGTCCTGCCTCACCTTTATGTAATATTTTGGTTTCATTTTATCCGCTGGTGTCTGTATGGCTATATTATGCCTTGTTTATGGTTTCCCTGCCTTGTTTCTGTTTTGTTTACTTGTGTTCCTTGATTTCTCCCAGTGTTAATAGCTCTCTGTGTCATTATTGCTTCCTAGTCATTAGTGTTTGTTAATTGTAAATTACCCCACATGTTTGTTTATAGCCCCTTGCCCTTAATGATTAGCTGATTTTGTTCTATGGTTCTCACCTGTCCTATATCTTGTTTTGTTAAGTGGTGTATTTAAACACCTGTTCTTGTTTAGTTCCTCAGTGGCTCCTTGTGGTTGTTAAGCCGTGTTATAGTTACAGCATGAATAGAACTCCACATAAAAGAGGGAAAGCAAGGATAATACTTTTTATGCCTTCATTCCATTCTCCTTTAATCTCCTGGAAATGAAACAAACTCACTAATCCATGTGACCAGGGCATTTGTAGGGCCGCAAGAGCACTCGCCTCAGCTCAAAGCTGATTGGCCCTGAGAGAGCCCCCTCCCCTGACATTCATCAGTCCAAAACACATCATTTATTAATGATAAGGTCGGCCCCTCATTATGAATTACGGTTTCTCTTAAGCCCCCCCACCAAAAATCCTGTAATCACCCCTGTTATGTGAATTTCATATGAAAATATCACGGAATTCCTTCTTATGCAAAATGGTTCACTGCAAACACAGCGACAGACTCTGCTACATCAGAACTCTCATTCATCACCAGGTCCAGCACGGTACAAGCCACAGCCTCTGTCATGATAAATGCTCACTAATACTCAACATATTACCTGGCTGATAAAGATGCATTGTACTACTACACTAAAGAGAGTGATCTTGTTAAGATGGATTTATTGCCAACAAACGTGAACCGCGTGGGAGTGAATAATGTCCTTTCTGGTTTGCATGCCAAGGCCAAAGTCAAGGCATGACGTAGGGACAGGATTCCATTTGACAGTTTAATCTACAGGGAATATAATGAGATCCTATTCATAAAACATTGCTATATAAGTGCTGCTGTTTGGTTTTTAAAAATCACATTCATTGTTTTTAATATCTTTTTAGGACTTCAACAAAAATATAATACCGGCATGTGTTTATGACAGAGAGCATATCCCTCAGGGTACTTTGCCCTCTGTATCCCTCCACATATGTTGCTTATTCTATGTTATATATAACTATATAATGGACAATGGACCACTCAGCAAGATTATTAACTGCAATGCCTGAGATTGTTTTGTTCTCCTGAAATATCTGTTCAAAATGAACGAACAGTCGCCAGTCTACTGCCAATCCAGCCCAACCAGCGCTGGAGCTCACTGACTGCCAGCAGGAACAATGGCGGGTGGCATCTCCTGAGGTTTGAGTGCCTTAAACCTCCTTTGTACACAGTTTAAACGTCCTTCAACATATTTTTTGCATGTAGCCTGAAAGCTATTTTTCATTCTTCAGGCATTTTTTGTTGAATTGGCATTTTCACGCCTTTCTTTTTTGGGCGACTTCCCACCTCTACAACCAGAGGAACCCGAACCCTCAACTATTAGGGGGGGTTGAGCGGGATACATGTCAAAGGTGAATCTACAAAAATGGAATGAATTGTATATATTTTTATAAAGTTATATTCCGTTTATATATGCATGATTACTCTGTCTTTAGGCAACATCTTAGAATTATTTACCTAACAGGAAAATGAAGACATTCAGTTTATGACCATACATTTAGAAATTTGATGTTAAGATGTTTTTTGGATCTGTGGGAGTGCTATAAATCTAAGCCTCAACAGGGCTGCGTGACACTGATGCCCGAGCCGTCTCATCTAACCCCTGAAGGTTTGTTCAGTTCAATTTGCATTTATCATGGAATTCAAGTGCCTCACTTCTCCTGCATCAGCAAACCACAGATGATTAAATGGCCAATGTTGATTTCCGTGACTTTATCACCTCCGTCGCTCCTACCTTCATCCTCGTCATTGGCGCTGACAGTGACAACAGCGAAGCCCAGGTCCGCATCCTCGTCCACATCAACTTCATAGATGTTCTGAACAAAGATGGGCTTGTTGTCATTCACATCACTGATGAAAATGCGTACGTATGCTGTATCTGTGGAAGCAATAAATGGAAGATTAAACACCTCGCTGCTCTTATTCTGTCAACTTCGCATGCCATTGCTCTGCCACCTTTTGTTTTGTTATCAAGCCGTCATTGAAGTGATATAAAATATCCTAATTTGTGGGGCACTGGGCTTTTCCTGCTCACATTCTGACAAAATGTTTCATTTGAAATAGATAACAAAAACATTGTCAGCTTTTAGTGCAAGTTTCAAGTTGACGTGAATTGTCTAGTCGTCTTGTCTAGTAACAGCAGTTAAGGGAGAGTTTAGAGTTAACTCTTCAGCAAAAAGCAATACATTTTGCCTTTTGTAAAAGAAATGCACAATTTTTTTTTGAACCAGCTGCTATTCTCAACTTCATTTTAAACTTCCTCTCTTTCGATGGCATATCATCACCCTAAAAAGGCCATTACAGCAAGTCTCATGACTTACCAAACATTTTATTGGAAGCAATTGGTGATATATTATAACCTAAATATGATTAGATATCTTTCAGGAGCCATGCATCTGCCTGTTTCTGAGTTTACAGAACATTTACTGTTCCTAATCCTACAGTCTCCCACACCTCCCCCGCGCCTGCTTCTTTTTTAATCTAAGTTGTGCGGCAGGCCTGATGCTACAGCTAAAGAAGGTGGGCCTTATGATTGAGAAAGCATGTAGGAGTAGATTGAAGGTGAATATAAATGCAAAGGAACCAAAAACAAATCAAAATTCTGGCTTCACTACTCTGAAGTTAACACCTTTTCTATGCATTTTCATCCAATATTCATTTCATCCAACTTATCAGTGACAACAAGCGTCCATGCTATCGGAGGATGGCTTATACTGTCAAAACATCGCAAGGAATGAATTAGTCTAAAAAGTAACCTTTAATAATTCATTCCAATACATATGAAATATTGATTTTCCTAAGGTGCTTCCTCAGTGAGAGGCTCACCCTGAACTCTCCCTTAACTGCTGTTACTAGACAAGACGACTAGACAATTCACGTCAACTTGAAACTTGCACTGGAAGAAGACAGCATTAAGAAGTTGGAGACGCTCCTTTTTAGGAGGACAAAATACTTGTTTGCCAAACTTGTCCCGTGAATAAAATTTAAAGTGGTTTCCTGCCCCTTGACCATGAACCATAGTGCAGGACTGATTCCATGCATCCATGCTTTCTAAATTGTTATATCTTGTTTGCACACTGACAAAGGTGAAATCTACATTCTAAATATGAGGAAAGCATGTATGTGCAAATAACATATTTTGCCCCACAGCATGTAAGAAAGAGCCAAGAACTGAAGGTAGGTAGGATAGTGGAACCAGTGTCACTAACCAGAGTTGGGCTGCCCATGTCTCCCTGGGCGGGCTGACTCCCACCCATCCTCGGACTTCACCTCCAGCAGATATGAGCCCTTCATCTCCCGGTCAAACACGGCCTCAGTGTAGATGGCTCCTAACTCTGGGTCAATGTGGAAGAGCCGGTGGTCCCCACTCCGGTCACTCAGCAGCGAATAGGAGATCTGTGAGGATGGAGAACGGGCGCCATGATGCCTACTTAGTGTCATCTTCAAGAATGAAGATGAAGTAGCTGCAAAAACTATAGCAGAACACCTCACACGTGACCCTTCACGTGATACACCTCAAAAAGTGACAAGCAAAGAAACTGGACATGAAAGAAGGATTGTTTTTCACCAAAAGAAGTTTGAATGGCATCTCTGGTATTTTTTGACATTTCAAACTTGGCTTCGTAACCTGAGGACACAGCTCTCACGTGTTATTGAGTATAATTAGTTTTCCACCTTTTTCTGCCAAGAGTCAAAAGTTAATTTATAAGAAATTTAATTACACTAGGACTCATACTGAGAGGGTGTTTAGGCCTGAGGTCACAGAGCATGAGTGTCGATATCACACCAACATTTTTCTGTTCCATATTTCTTTTAGTTAATAAAAAATCCCTGGTTATACATAATCAACCATTTTCAAAATATTTATCCTGAGAGAGTCACAGGAGACCTGGAAACTCTCTCCCAGGCAGCACCAGGAACAAGGCTGGGATACATTTTGGATAGGATGCCAATCTATCACACACAGTGTGAGCAATTTAAAGACACCAATTAGTCAAACGGTATGTCTTTGGACTACATGGGGAAGTTGGAGTGCCCAGAGGAAATGGGGATGACATGGGGAGAACATACCAACTCCACTGAGAGAGAGCAGAGGCGGCATGCAAGCCTCCTGGCCGGAATGCTACCCGCTGAGCCACCGCTCTGCACTTTGCATAATAAGTTTCAAAGAAAATAACCACAACACAGAATAATGTCTTCCATTGGAAAAACACACTAACGGCAGCTTAAATAAGAGCAGTTGTAAAAAATTCACTATAGAACTGGGTTAACGGGACGTTGCTGTTTGCCTTAATGATACTTTTATGGGATTTTAATGAATAATACATACAATGTATTTCTGTAACATTTACTTTTAACTAGACGCGTCAGACATGGAAGGAACTGGGGGAGTCTGGGGAGCACTCAAACTCTGCAGAGTAGAAATGAAACAGAGTTAAAAATGAAACAACAAGGACGTAATGTGACACAGTGACTTAGACTTCTGTACACCACTCTGTACTGTGCACTGACCTTTCCATTGAGACCTAGGTCTAGGTCATTAGCAGACACCTGGAGAACAAACGTCCCAACCTCAGCCCCCTCTGTCACTGTTGCCTCGTAGATGGAGGAAGTGAAGAAAGGTACGTTGTCGTTGACATCTGGAGTGACATAGGAGTGACATAGGAGTGACATCTGGAGTGACATAGGAGTGACACTGTACAACAATCTGTAGGGTTTCAATGTAAGCTTTCTATCAACTCTTCAGTATTACTGGAGTGTAAGCGGAGTAAATGAGTACAAAAGTAAACTCTGAAGTGTTCCCCTAATTATATGGTAATTATTGATATATTTACATGCTGACCCTGTTGAGGATAAAGAGTTGGAAGATGGATGCATGGATGCTAAGACAAAGTTTACAATTAACAGAAGGTAGTATCTGTAATAAAGTAATAAAATGAATGGTAAAATAGGCATCACAATACTAAAATGCACAAGACAGCAGTACACACATTGTTATTACATTGTAATCAAGTAAGATGAAATTAAGAATTGTGTCAAATTAAGCTGAAGTAACGTTCACTAAGTGCTGCAATCATGGATTATAGAAACCATCGCGATGAATGTAATGGAAATTTCAACTCTTAGTTTTCTACTTTCAACCTAACCCTTTACATACTATTCCCTTTCACTTCAGGCCCAGTATGTGGATAAAGTCAGAGGTCAAGCTCGTTCCAAAGTTTGGCAATTATAATTGGATATAATATCTGAATTTTTTCATAATTTTTCTCTTATTTTTTAAATAAGACCTGGTTTTCCCCTGGCTTGATTGCTGTCAGAGAAATCTTTTATTATTAAGCAAAATAAGTTATTAAAGAGAGACTGCATGATAAATAATTCCACTTTGTACTTTACACGCATGAATGATAGAGGAGCGTCTGCCTTTTTAGAGTCAGAGTTTGTGGGAACCGCAGAGACCCAAGATGCAAACGGGAATCTGATCTGGCATGGGCAGGGCTGATCTGGGGTCAGATGGGATGCGCCCTGCTCTGCTACATTCTATTAATCAATTTATTAGCTGTTTGGCATGTTCTGTCCAAAATAACATAACTTAAGAAAAAAAGTACTGGATAAATCACAGAAGATAGTCAGGTTAAATACAGCTTTCAGAAAGCCCAACTGGAACTTGAGGGCCAGCTTTGAGAGCTGAGCAGCTTTAAGGGCCTTGTTCATGCGTCCCACATTCAGCAAGGACAGTGCATGTGAAGAGGCAAAGGAGAACAGGACAAGTGGGCGGGAGATTAAGATTCAAGACCCTTTGTCATTTCTTCCATGCAGATATATGACAGAAGCAAAACAGCATTTGCCCAAGTCAAGGTGTTTGAACAGGATCATATACATCAAATTTACACGGTAGAAAAACACAGTAAAATACATAAGGTACCATAAATAAACTAAATAAACTTAAAGGTCAGACCAAAAATGCATACAAATGTGGCTGAACGCATTAGTACCATTTAACTTTTTAAAAAGAGAATCACAATTTTTTGCAAAATTAGCCAAACCCGACAAATGTTACTGCCATCCACCATTTTTCATGCCATATTCCACAGGGCAGAAACTTTTGATGTATGACTTTTAAATAATAAAACAAAATTATTTGGATAAAATTATTGGGGCTGCTGACCTAATACTTTTTGGGGCAATAACTGCAATCAAATGCTTTAAGTAGTTCTGAATGAGACTTCTATGTTTCTCAATTGGTAATTTCACCGACACTTGTGGAGCAAACTGCTCCAGTTCTGTTAGCTTTGATGGGTTTCTATTCCCTTTGAGTCCCCATAGATGTTGAACTGGATTCAGAGCAAGGTTCGGTGCAGACCACAAAACAGTTCAATGTTTCTTTAAAACCACTCTTGCGTGCTCTTAGATGTATATTTTGCGGTATTATCCTGCTAGAGGAACCATGACCTGCGAGGAGACAGATATTTCTAACACTGGATGGTACATTTCACTCAAGAATGCCTTGAGAATCTTCGGATTTGTGCCCTGCACAGAGTCTAGGCGCCAGGGGCCAGAGGTAGCACTTCTATCCCATAATATTACTAAGCCTCCTCCATGTTTCATAGTAGGGATGGTGTTCTTTTCTTTGAAAGCGTTGTTTTGTCTTCTGTAACCAAAGATCAGCTGAGACTTACCAAAATCTCTAATTTTGTTGGTTCTGTCCAAATGACATTCGCCCAGAAGGACTGCGCTTTGCCAACATGCATTCTGGCAAACTCCAGTCTGGCTTTTTTGTGTTGGTCGTTCACAAGTGAGGTCTTCCTGGATCTTCTACATTGGAGCCCATTTTAATTCAGACAGTGACAGATGGTACAAACTGAAACTGTTGTATCTTGATCCTGTAGGTCAGCCTGGATCTTTTGGAAGTTTTCCTTAGTTCTGTCTCCACCATTCAAACTATTCATCTCTTCAGTCAGGTGTCAATTTTCCTCTTGCGGTTAAATCCAAGAAGGCTGCCTACAGTCCTATGAACCTTAAAATGTTTGATAATATTTTTCCTTATTACCACCCTCCATCCATTCTCAGACAGCTCTCTGCAATTCCTTCTCTTTTCCATGTTCAGTGTGATGTAGACAAGGACAGAATGAACACGTTTTTTCCATTAAAATACGCTGAGTGAATGATTTTAAGATTGAAGACACCTGTGATACAGATTAAAGTAAATCATCTATTGGAGACATCACTACAATCCATTATTTCTCAGAAGGGTTACCAGGCTGCCATCTTTGAATTGCCATTTGTCTTATTTAGGCGGACAACAACAAAATACTGTTTTCCTAAATATGGTAAACAAGGTGTAAACAAGGATGTAGTTTCATTTTGAGAATGGGTGGGTGAAGGTAATAAGATTACAGAATCCAATTTTCATTTGGGGGTCTGAGGCCATTACCCCATGAAAAAGAAAAAAAAGTAATTAAACTCGGTAAGATTTAGATTTTATGATGTGCATTTGCATGATGAACTAGAGAGGAAAACATGTGCACATTTTGGTTTGGGTCTTCAGTGCGCTACAGTGGAATAAAATACTACTAAAGACTAATAAATACTACTAAAGACTGCTAATATTTTATGAGAGAAATGAGTGAACAAGAATCAAAGACATTAACAGTTTTAAGTGGATTGCTGGAGGCAGCCAACTCCACACTGGTTTTGCAGTTCAGCCCGCATGTGTGAAGCAGTGTTGTGCTTTGGCAAAGATGTAGAGGAGGGGCAGTAGCTAAGCATGCCCCCAAAATGGCCAATAGGAATTCACTGCATTGTTGATGACCAATGGCAAAATTAGAAATAGCTATGGACATTCCAACAAATAGCTATACCGTTGGGTCTTCATTAGATGGACAGATGATTCCTCTGGGTGGGTGAAGCTTATCTCTGTGTGGGCAATGCCCACCACAGTCAACCCCTGGGCATGCACCTGTTACTTTTTGTTAACTTCTTAAATGTTTCTGCGTCTACGGTCCATGCACAAGGTGAGCGATGTGACCTTGGTCATCAGGGGTTTGAACTGGATGGCAGATATGTAGTCCACGGTGTACGGTATTTTCAAAAGCAACATTATTCTTGAATTTTGAAAAGGTACCCATTATAGTGGCCTAAGCGATGAGTGTGGGGGGTTATTTTGTTGCAAGGATTTCAAAATACCGCCACACGCAGCATCACCTTAATAGTAACAACCTAAAAACTGTTCATTAAAGTTTACACATTTCACTACACTGCTTGTATTTGTGTTTATTGCAATGCATCTGCCCGCTGTTGGTTTGGTGGAATATCACTGCTGTGCATATTAGCCGACTGTGAGTGTCTGTGTCTGCAAACTAACGCAGGACATACACAAGGGTCCATGCACTCAAGTATGAACTAGACTTAAGGGGTCCCAATCATTTTGTCCATGCCATTTTCACCTGTTTTATTATTTTAAAGAATATGTTAAATCATAAATCAAAAGCAAAGTATCTGCTGTTCAGAATATCCAATGAAGCAGGATTGATGCCAATTCTTTTTGTTAGTTGCATCCTATTTCATGGAAAATTGTGAGTCTATTTTCAAAAAGTGGAAATTACCAACACAAAAGTCACATGAGGTACCTGGCAGTTTGTTCTCACATGCACATACATGCACACATACAACGTACAAACTCTTACACTAATATCCTTGGTAATGAGGATAATATGGGGAACGAAGGGTATTATGGTATTTACCAGTGATATTGATATAGACTGTGCTGAAAGCTGCCAAGGGGACAGGGGCCACGTTCTGGGCACGGACCCGCAGCGTAAAGTGACGCGTGGTCTCGTAGTCCAAGGGCTCAGCCACCAGAATGGAGGCTGATCCATCTTCACGGTTGGGAGTCAGATAAAAGCGGACTGGCATGTTGGTTTCTGGCACCATGCCGTCCTCCAAGTTATAGGTCACCCTGGGGTCACCCAGCGCCGACACAGCTTCGATTGTCTGGTGATGGGGCAGGAGGAACAGGAAAGCACACGGCGGTATCATCAAAGAATACTCTAGAAGCTCATGTAGTGTGATTCCTTATGCCAAGGAGCCTGGAGCGTCCTCCAACATTACAGATACATATCCCATATACCGGTGTTTCTCAATCCGATCCTCAGGGACTCACAGCAGTCCAGGTTTTTGCTCCCTCCCCGGAGCTGGGAAGAAGCAGAAATGTGGACCGTCTGGCAGGGCGGGAAACACTGCCATATACTATAATAACAAAATGAACATTCCTGGACGGCCTTAGCTAAATGCCAAGCATCTCCCATCAGTAAACATCCCGTCATCTTATATCAATTATGTGTCAACACACTCCATTACACCTACGTTTAGTGAAATTTTCATTTGCTTTTTAAATGCTTTTAATAGCTTATTCAAAACAATGATGAAGATTATCCAATTCCATTTCCAATGTATTTGGATAATTATTAGAGAGATTCCTTGTTCAGTCACAGAAGTTAATGACTTAATTCAGAATCATTAATAAACAGAATAAAGAACTTGCAGGCATTAAGGGATGGGTGGTTTGATGGTTTAGTATCCTAGTGTCCTGCAGCAGAACATGTGTGATGAACAAGACCTTGTGTAACAGCCTCACTAGCGCGAGGACCAAGACCTTGTGTAACAGCCTCACTAGTGCGAGGACCAAGACCTTGTGTAACAGCCTCACTAGTGCGAG
>JAODUD010000019.1:22977810-22988936 GCA_026784285.1 Stomatorhinus walkeri | reverse complement strand
CATTGAGATATGTGCATTGAGATATGTGCATTGCGGCCGTAATGTACTGCAAGGCATCTGTGTTTGACAAAAAGATAAAGAGGTCACCCAAAAGAAGAATTGTGAGAGAAGAAGATTTGTTGTTCTGCAAAAGAGGGGCCATTTGTGTTCCTGAGTTAAATCTTAACTGCACGCTTGCTGGGCCACGGCCAGGCCGGATATGCCAGACCCCCCCAAGGAGGAGCATCAGAACCAAATGTTCTTCTCCAAGCGCAGGAAGGGGGGTGGGGGGAGGTAGCGCTGGATTCGGTGCAGACATCAAGGAGATGTGTTTTCTGCAAGTGCCTTGAGAGTTGTTCATACTGAATGGGTGCATATGGAGAATGCCTTTAACTGGCAAAGACTCAAAGGCAACAACACGAACCCTCCTTTGACTGCCATCCATGCTGCAGTACATCAGAGGTGCTAAGATGACATTTGTGGATCCATAATTAAAGAAGATTGACAGTTCACAGGGAATTCTAATACAAATATTTGCACTACTGGAAATTGTTGCAACAGCATTGTGTATACAGTAAAAGTTATTTTGATACATTCATGCGATGGGGGTTCTCTGCTATTAGTAAAAGGCCAGTGTAATTAAGACATTGTTGGATATCTAATATAGTACAAGGCTTTTGTTTTTTGACAGATACTGTATAAAAGTCACTCCAATAATAACCACATGTTCATTTCTTTCTTATTTTTCCATTGCATTGTGCCGGAGGTGTCATTCACGTCATGCACACAACCTTAATTATGAGAGATAAATGTGAATATTGTATTTTTTTGAAGTGCAACATTTAAACGCCCCTTGAGCTCTCCCATCGTCAGCCATTTGTGTCGTTTTCATTAGGTCAGTATCCTCCTGTTTTAATAATTAACTCGATGGCTCTCCCATTAGCGATTACCCAATGCATCCATGCCATAATTATCACTCATACCTAAGGCACAGATGTAAGAATGACTGGAGGTAAACTTTCCGCATAAACATGTTATTTTTGCCACAAACATGTAATGGCACGACGGTCAGAATTAGGGGCTCGTTTCAGATGAGCTCTGGCAGTGATGAACTGCAAAGGGTATGGTGGCTGCTTAATTAAGCATGACAATCGGGATTTTTATATGTTGTTACACGTTACTGCACTTTGGCAGCAGATTATAGTGCGACGCCCAAAGCCAACAGCAGGCTTAAAAGAAAAAACACAGTGTCAGATCTGCAGTGTGGATGGTTTGTAAGTGCATTGCAGTGATACCGCTTCTAAGCCTAGTCTAGTATATTATCTCTAAATGAAATCAACAGTTAAAACCTCAAGTAAATCACAGAGACAGGGGACTTAAAATCGAGTGAGTTTGTTTGTGGCTGTTATTATTGCTATTAGTTAGACTTGAAACCCCACAGGAGACTAAGCTTATTGCTATTGTAGATTTCCTTTCTCTGAGAATGAAGGCTATAAATATAATTCAGATAAATCAAATAAGACATGACATGACTGTCAGATGTGTAGGGTAGTTGTGGCAAATCGTCAAAACACCTGCCAAATCTTTTTAAAGTGCAAAGTCTCTTGAGAAAAATGATGCAGAAGCTTCATATTTGGTCTCTTTCTGAAGAAAAACCGCTTGAATTTATGCGTTTTAGTAACATTCACTTTTGCTTTGGAGCAACGCCACTCAGAAGAAACCCAGAGGGCGGGAAACACCGGCAAGCGCGGTGGTAGATATTCACAAAACCGGGTACAAATGGGAGACACTAACTATAGGTGGTGCCTTAAAATTCCAGACATTTTCTGAAAAATTATCAGCCTTTTTCCTAAAAAAAAAAAACAAACTTAATGTGAAATGATTCATACCTCTTGGCCTCTAGTGTGCTCATATTGATATTTGTTTTAATTATGGTAATTAATGAATTTTGCATATTAAATCTCAGAAGTCTTTAGGGTTACTTAAAACTAGTATTATTGTCCAACCCATCTATCACCAAAACACTTATCCTAGTCAGGGTCACAACCGAGTGGGGGGGCGGGGGCACAAATTAGCCTATTCCAGGCACCACAGAGAACATCATTTACATTTGTGACTGGTATTATATTGTACTGTTTAATTACTTATTCTGTTTTATTTTTGTTGTTCTACCCCAGTGTTATGTTTTTCTTACTCTACGATTTATTGCTAAATTGATATTCATAAGACATTAGGGCACAACTGCAGCAGAGATATTTGTAACTCGTATAAAGCACTCGGGTAGAGGTACTGGATACGGAAGTGGGTGGCCGAAGGTGTGCGTGAGGGGGGGGGGGGGGAGCGGCATTGCACCGGGGAGCTACGCAGCGCGGCGCTGACGCACCCTCCCCAGCGCTTATCCCCAGCCAACGTATCTCGTTTAACAAAAGCCACGGCCCTTTTTGATAATGAATCCACCCGAGGATTACTGTCAGCCACAACTTCCTCAGTCTCACATTCCAGAAACATGTGTCTACAAAAACACGGTGACAGCATTAGAGGGAAAGTGCGGATACACGCTTAGAGTGCGCAGAAAGAGCCGGGATTCAGGTTCCTGTTCCCCTGAGACCCATCTCACCATCGCCTGGCTACTACATCACTACAGCCTTGAGGAAGAAGCCTGTGGCTGACATCCCATTGTTTTGCATTTATCATAATTTTCCCTGTTATCATTCCCCAAATCTATTAAACCAGAATAAATGATCTGTGATCTTCGCGGACATTAATCTATTCAGTGTCAGAAATGGGGTTTAACTAGATTCAGTGCAGGACTGGCTATGCAGAGGAAGATTTTACCCACTGTATAAGTAGCCTATAGCAGAGGCATACAGTGCCAGAATCCCCCCCAGCGGGAGACAGCGTCACCAATCAGCCTCTAGTAGAGGGAATCTAGGTCTTCCCACAGAATTGCCATTATCATCTATTTATTTGCCACACGCCTGAACTCCAGGCAACTTATTGAGGGCACTGGAAAATGCAAAATAATGTTAAGACCTTGTACTGCTAATGGTTCCTTTACAAGGGGTATTCTGCTGTGGACTGTGCCAGTTCTGGGCCAAAGGCAGACTAGGGCACAGGCTAAATCGCGGGCTGGGAATGGAGGTGAACGGTGATCCATTCCCGGCATATGACTTTACACATCAGTGTGGATTTCATCTATGCATGCCGTCACGGTTTACCATAAGCAGCTTGTTGGGTACAAGGCTCTGATTAATACCCACGGCACTCCTTCCCCCGCTGAAGATGTTTTCAGTATGCCGCGTAATTCTCTGGCTCTTTCTAACCAGATTAAAAGATTTTGCCAGAATGGTGGTGTAGCGGGCGCCAGCTAAAAGCGGAGACATCTGCTCGGGCGGAAGCATGTTGGTGGCTCTTCGGGAGGAGAGGTTGCCGAGTCGCGTGAAACCGTCACAGTGACACACTTTTCCTCCCCTCACCTTCCAGGAGCCAGTGGGGACGCGTAACGCTGAGGGGCTTCTGCTAGCCCACTCATCCCTTCTGGGTCCTCTATCTCATCCAGTCAGGGCCTCTGCACATAAAGGGGCGAGGAGCAGCAGCGGAAAAGCCAGTGGAGACGGCGATTCCTCTTCATGCCTGACACAAATGCCCCCCCCCCCACTCCACCTACCTCCATGCCTCCAGGGGCAGCAAGGGAAGGCAGTGCTAGGAGGCAGCTGAGGGCAGTGAGGCAGACAGTTTCGAACACCTAGTGACCCCCTGCACCCCTGGCTGCACACCCACAAAGTTAAATATATCCCAGACCATTACTGCTCTGTCCATGGGGAGGGCCATGGTCAGCGGCACAGAGTGCCTCAAAAACAGAGACATTACAAAATAGAGAGACCCTGGTAATATTCAGGCTGAGGGAGTTTGCTCTGACCTTACAGAGTAAAGAGGCTGGCTGGAAAGTTCTAAGAAAAAAAAGCATTCATATTTGGTTTTCCTGCTGGACATTAATAAATTGCCCCATCCCTGAGGAAGGGTACTTGCAGGCAAGTTTATAACTGTCTGCCTTCGAGAGAAGGTCAATAAAACAATAAAATATATCTAACAGAACAACTATATCTCATATGGAAGTATTCTTAGGAAATAATGCATTGCTTTTATTTGTGTGAATTCAAACAATGTTTTTTTGAAACCGATTCGCACTTGCCAAACGATGCTGTTCAGAAGTGAGGTCATGCTACCAGCAGATAGTATTTCTATCAAAAGAGCAGGGCATTGGTAGTAAATAGCAATTAAAGAGGAGAGGGATTCAACTAAGATTGATTTATCGTGGACTATGTATCCATAGTAACATCCGTATGGACATGTGAATGGTATACAGCAAATGCAGAACACACAGTAGTGAACACACAATTGTGAGCCCACAGTAGTGAACACACAGTAGTGAGCCCACAGTAGTGAGCCCACAGTAGTGAACACACAGTAGTGAACACACAGTAGTGAGCCCACAGTAGTGAACACCTCCCCACGCATGTGTCTAAGCATGTGTTGAGGATCCATGTAAACGGTCTGCTCTCGCAGTATTTAAAAATGGTGATTGGATTCATGATTTCAGAATTGCATCATGATACCTGCTGCTCGTCTGTGCTCTTCAGCGCTCAGTTTTACTCCACAGTAACATAAATAGCAACAGCACCATAAAAACAGGCCAGACAGAGGCAAGTGGAAGGATTGATTGGGAGAAGATTGATCGCCAAAGTCACTTCCCTCAAGTCATGAAACCCAAATGATATTCTGAAGATCCTAAGCATCCGCAAGACCGTTCCTCCAAAACAAGTAAATGTGCACATCTTTCAAACTAATATATCAAGACACACGCATCTATTCATCCCGCACTGGTTACCAGAGCTGGATTAAAGCTTCCTATAGACAGACATCAGCCTCACAAACGTACGTTACCTACGATTAACGAGTTAACTTGTCACGCACAGAAGTAAATGCACATATGAAATAGGCTGAAACGCAACAAATCGGGCATTTAATGAATTTTAAGGGTTTCTGACAAATGCGCAGCACTCCAAGACCCTAAAATCAAAGAAAATGAGATGGATCACAGATGCTAAAAGACGAGGAGGAGCAGAATCTCCTTGTTACGGAGGAGCGCCGCAGTTAAGGCATATAGATTAAAATTCAACTTTTAAATCTTCTGGGCGTATTCGGAGTGAAACTCTCTAAAAACATTTTACGGTAATTTAGAATATCGTAATGTTAATAATAGGCAGATTCTTAAATATTGCTTTAGTCTTGTGATAATTAAAACATAGTCTTTCTTCATCCAGATTGTGTTAGAGTGCTTTAAACGGTAACCCCCGAAAACGTAATAGCCAGAAAATAACAGACATTCTAAGTTAACTGAGAAAATTTATACCAAAAGTGAAGTGAATGCATCACGCAATACATATGTGCATACATCTATTCTGAAATTTAAAAGGGGTAATTTAATAATTGTTAACATTTAAACATTTAAAATTCCAGTACTGTGCACTGGGTACCTAAATTATTTAAAGAAACAATATATTCGCGACACTAATAGCATCCACAACGGAATAAAGGGCTGGGAGAAACTTGGTACAACTCTGCGTCTTTTTTCCCCAAGGTTTCTACTGGGGCTTATTAAAAGGTTAACGACGGACTGAATACTTCTGTAAGTCGTGTCTGAATGAGTAAGGTCGGGTCAAATGTTGCAGCGTATATTCGGTAATATGTTGTTATATAAGGCAGAAGTTACAAATCAACTCCCCCCGCCGGGAGGCTAATACCTTACATCCTCCCCTGTTCCTCAGCGAAGTCATTTTCATACTGAGAATAAGCAAAATGACTGTGAGTTGAATGTCATATTCAGCAGAAATGGATAGGCGGCGTACTGAACTGGTCAGGAGAATAGTGTGGTTTTCCCCTAATAAGGCGTTGTGGTGACCTGATTAATTAACGGGAACACTTGTTAATTACTATTATCAAGATGGCATAAATGAAGAAAGGGCTACAGAATTCTGTTGTAGGCCTACTCCACGCTGTTATTGTCTTTTCTGACTGTTTTCTGCCATCGGCATAGCAGTTTGCGTTTATTTTATGAATCTGCCAATAACTTCATAACACTGCAATACACAATCACTGCATAACACAGCAATACACACACACATACACAAACACACACATACAAACAGACATACACACACATAAACGCACCACCCTGTGGGTCTAATCCCCAACACCTAAGGGAGAGCTATTTCCTTCATGCAGGTGTAAATGCTAAATTGCCAACAATATTCCTCTGTCGTATTTCTTGTGATGTTCCATAATTTTTTTTTTGCACCACTCTTGGTCCAGTAATAATTCCTCAAAAATAAGAGAAATAAAGGTTTGGTGTATTCGTTTCATAATTTCGATATAGGCCTAATATGTCAAATAGTTAACAATCGAACTATCTGTTTGGTAAATTTGTAAAAAGTACTAAGGTGTAAAGAGGAAAATAAGTATTCCGTTATCGTACTGTGATGATAACATGATATATAATGAAGTACTGTTATTGTCCATAACATATAGCTTAATATATAATAAATACAAACACAAAATGACCAATGATTTCCCAAACTGCGGCATGGGAGGCATAAGTGCAGCAGTTAATTTGCCGCAATCACCATGACATTATATTTCATCTTAACTGTGAATTGCGAAGCAAATCGATAGATTACATTGTGACAATTAATGTGATCTTCACCGGGGGAGGGAGACTTTGGAAGTTCATACTTCGTGTTGTAACTCTAAAATAAAGAACTAAAAATTATCTTTTAGATAGGCTACATTTACCATTCTGTGTGGTATAATGCTCAAATTCGACATTTGTAATAATTCGATAGATTACATTGACATCGACATTTGTAATAAATCGATAGATTACATTGTGATAATTAATGTGATCTTCACCGGGGGAGGGAGACTTTGGAAGTTCATACTTCGTGTTGTAACTCTAAAATAAAGAACTAAAAATTATCTTTTAGATAGGCTACATTTACCACTCTGTGTGGTATAATGCTCAAATTCGACATTTGTAATAATTAAATTAAGTCCGGCGCCGAAACTGGCGAAATGCATGCATGATGAATATGTCAACTGCACAAGATTTCGAGCAAAACCTTTTCCACTTAAAGATATAACTTGTGGAACGTGGCCGCAAGGTGATGTAGTATTATCTATTTATTTATTAGTTTATTTAACACGTTATTGATTAGTTTTAAACGAAAGCACTCATCAATCTATGAGAACTTAAGTTATAGGCTAATCGTAAAAGTGGGCAATAGTTGAATGACAAAGCACTACTAAATCGCTGTTAGATTTTGGGTTACACTCACCTTGTTTATCTTCAATTTTAACAATCATGTCTATGACCGGCTCCGTCTCCCTATCCAGGCGCCGGGCAATCACGACATCCCCGCTGTCGCGACTCACCATGACCGGACTGGCCTCGGAGCTTGGGTTCATCAGTTCAAAACTAGCCGTTTGAAATTTCACCGGCATAAGATTCATTACAACTGAACCGATACCGGCATCCTCGGATACGTTAATAACTAGGGCGCTATCGGAAACGAGGAGAGACCGCGACCTCCGTGAAATTCCGGGGGCAGATGCATCACTGTGGGGCGGCTGCGCCGCTGCCCATTGCCGAGGATTTATCTCGATTTTCAAACTCTTACTTGTGCGGGAGGGCCAGCCACGGTCTCTCGCAAACACCTCAAAGTTAATGGGGCTGGCAAACCCCAGTATGGAATCCACCAAAATAATATCACCGGTTTTCGGCACCGCATAGAAACTGTTATTTTTTGGAAGTGTGAAGTAAATCAATTCCGCATTTCTGCCACTGTCTATGTCATGGGCTGCCGCCTTGAACACTACAGATCTGATGGCTGTAGCATCATCCAAAGTTATCTTCACGTCGGAATAGGGGAAGGTGGGCTCGTGGTCGTTCGTGTCCAGTATGTCGATTTTCAGGGACGCGACTTCGGCCACCACAAGGTGAGCGCGATCGCAACTTTGGCAGCATAAACCGAGCCCAATGATGTATTCAGATTGCTCTTCCCTGTCCAGCATTTGTGCGGTTCTCAGCGAGAAATGTCCGCTCTTGTGATGAGCAAAGACGTGGAAGTGGTCGCTGCCTTGCCCCAGGAGTTTTACGTGGGTACTTGCCGCCGCACACCATTCTCGCCCATATGTCCGTCTGAATGGGATGCTAATTCCGTTTACCTTGGATCCTGGTGGGCAGTTCTCAAAAATATGCCCGTGGAAGAAAGGCAGCCGCACGTCTGTTTTATTCCCAAAAGTCAAAGTTACGAAACACAGCATTAAAGCAGTCCAAATCATGGCTCTTCGAGGGTGCACCACCGACTACGTTTTCTGGCTTAGTTTTCTGATAAGTGACCAATACGGAACTGTGTGTTAATGCTGTCGGGATGTACGGATCAAGCTGAGCTCGCCGGTCCCCGGGATACACCTGCTCCTCTGCGCAGCCCGATCGCAATGTGAGGCTTGATCTGCTCATGCATCTCTGAAGAAGCGAGAAGCGCCGGACAGCGCCTCGGCTGGGAGACGCGGTAACTTTCGGGGGAATCCTCGGGGAACCCTGGCCCACGTGATTACAGATAGCCTTCACTTCACGTCCACCCGTGACCAAATATTACTTCTCTGTAACCCCCCCGCCACGCGCCGCATAAATTAAACCGCGAGGGGGAGGAGAAATAAACAAGGGCTTGTTTTAATTCCGCAAAACTAATTTTCAAGTAGATAAACCTAACCGATATTTCTACTTAAGACTAAATTAGACTTAAGTTAACGATCCGCCCTCATGTCTGCATTTAAGATGATTATTATGGAGATGTGTCCTACACAAACATGAAGAGACCTTTAACTGTCACCAAGAACTTTCATTATCCACCATGTAGCCATTTATCTCTGCCAGGGTCACTTGGGCTTTAGCCCCCACACAATATTTGACCACCCAAACCCCTCCACCCCAAGTAAATCTACACTAATTAGTTTAAATAGTGTGTTCATTTTCATTAAAACCAGATGGCCCGTTAAGACTAATCCCCCCCCTCAGAGTGACGCTCCTGAGGCATACACACTATGGGCAATTTAGAAACACTAATTAACTGCATGTCTTTGTACTTGTAGAAGGAAACACTCACTACCCAGGGAGGACATGGAAACTTCACACACAGAGAGGCGGCATTCAGAGGTCCAGCCTTGGAAGTGTGAGGCAACACAGCCCCCACTGAGCCGCGCACAATGTCCATAAAGATGCAAATGTTTCACCCGCGGAAATAAACATATTCAATGCATATACATGTATTTCACCGGGGAAAATAGGTCCTGAAAATGCTTTACATTATATTTGTATGTAAATATTTTCTTATTAAAAATACATGGCAATGCATGAAACAAACTGTATGTAATTCCCAAGCAGCGCTCGAAAAGTTTAAAGAATTGCCAAATTCCTGAATTCCACGAAACGGCCCACCATTTGCTCTGATAACAGCTTTACAAACACGAAGCTTGAGAAGGAACTCATTCAACAAGCCTAGCTCTTCCGCAGCAATTCTAGGAGATGCAGGCCTGTTTTGCTTTGACCATTCTGTCCATTCCATAAAAGTTTAATCAGACTGAGGTCCGGAGGCCAGGTAAGTCAGAGCATTACTTTGGCTTGATATTCCCTTTCCTTCTTTGTTAATCTTCTGTGGCAGTTGTGAGCTGTGTTTTAGGTAACTTCTTTCCTGAAGAATGAAGGACTACTGCCGTAATCCTGATGGAATGGCATACCTTTGAAGTACACCATGTCATGCTCTTTGAAGTTCGCTGTGTCATACTCTCTGAGATTGTCATGGATTTAGTAAAGATCACCAACTCTGTCACCAGCAGTAACCAGAAATTTAGAACTTATGCACTCATCTGACTCATAATACACAGCAGTTTGACACAAAAATTTCAAATT
This sequence comes from Stomatorhinus walkeri, assembly GCA_026784285.1. NCBI lineage: Eukaryota > Metazoa > Chordata > Actinopteri > Osteoglossiformes > Mormyridae > Stomatorhinus > Stomatorhinus walkeri. The sequence goes on along the minus strand of JAODUD010000019.1, from coordinate 22,978,930 downwards.
TCATCTCATTAGTCCTTAAGAACAAATTCCACTGCTGTTTTATACAGTTTAAAGCACAGATAATTATGGTTCCTACAACACACAGTTAAATATTTACATAGTATGTACATATAAAGTTAGCATATACTGCTGATAATATCAAAGCAAATGTATGGCTTTGATAGCAGATGATATAGCAGCATACTTGCACCCATATATTAGACCCATATTTGCTGCTGAAATGTGCCCCACTTTCCCTCTCTGATCTGATGTATCTTTATTAAATCTTATATTATACTGTGCTTTTGATGAGGTTTTAGATATTTGTATTGCTTTATATAGCATATACATTATATTACCATTCATCTATGCATAAAATAGTTAAACCTTCCAACTTTACAAAATGAAAAAGAAGCAGATTTACATTTGTTTTTCTTTGTACTGGATCTATAAAACAATTCAAAAATCTCAATGAAATCAGCTGAAAGCGGAGCCTGAATTTTCCACATGCCTCGCGTTACAGTGCCAACTGCGATCCAGATGTCGATACCGGAGCAGCAGCTCTGGGTTGCTAGTGAGAGGAGCCTTGAACAGAAAACGTCATTCCGCAAATGTATTCTGTGGTGCACTCGAACCCGAGAGTGGAATTATGGTGATGAACAGTGAGGGTATTACAGAAACTACACACAGCACTGGCTAAGGCACATCATTCGAGCTGCCATACAATAATGTCTGCCAACCACAAATTGTATCCTTGTCAACACTGTGATGTACCGGATGCTGTAAATGAGGCAACATATGCTTAGCCTTTAAAAAGAAAACTGCCCAACTTTGCAACTCTGCCCGACAACATGAACAGGCCACCGTCCAAATTAGGTATTGATGATAAACCATCCTGGCTGCCCTTCTACACAATATGCATATAAACTGTGAGGTAATGAGACACCGGCTGTTCTGATGAAACAGCGGTGATCTCTCGGGGGGACAGGATGGCTCACTAGTCCCCTAATTGAGGTAAAGCGGGGCTTGACTGCAGGCTTGTACACAGAGCCACACTCTTCGGATGCATCGAGTAAAGGAGGGTACAGGGCTGCTGCAGAAGGGCAGGATAAAGGACATCCAGAACTCCCGGTCGACGGCA
>JAODUD010000019.1:22879002-22889578 GCA_026784285.1 Stomatorhinus walkeri | reverse complement strand
CCGCTCTGAAGCAGCCCGAACAGGAAGAGTAGCTATGGTAACAGGAAAAGTAGCTATGGTAACAGGAAGCCCAGTGCAACATGAACACCTTCATCATGGATTTCTGTTATCTGTACCTATAGGCAACGAGAGGGAAATTTTAGGGTGCACCATTCAAAAATCCTCAGTTTGACTACTGGATTAACCAGTATTTAAACTGTCTAACGGTTAATCCACAAGCGGTTAGTTAAATAATACATCTCTGTGCCTGACTGGTGTTTTGTTTACTGCCATCTGAAAAAGCAGAGAGGCCGGGTTTGCAGACAAAAGTTCTGCTTCCCATCAGAGATACCGTATGACCTGGAGAAACACACGTATCGTGTGGCTGGTATCAGACATGCAGGGAAACGTGGCTGACAGGGAGCCATAACATTCAGTTAGCCGTATCTTAGCAATGGCCACAATCACCAAAAGGCTCATTTTAATTAGAATGCCCAACATTCCCATTTGGCTACCTCATGATTCACATGTACTGCGCTTCCTAGGAATTCAGTGCAGGGACGGCATAGACCAGAGATCTTCTTACAACAGGTCACCACCCCTGAATTCCATCAAACTTAGTCTATTCCTGACCTCATCCATCTTCAAAACACTTTTATACATCCAATAAAAGCTCTGTAATGAGACTAAAACCTAGAATGTGGTGTTAAATTATTTGCTGGCAAAAACAAGTAAAATGTACTCAGTCAGAAAAGGACTAAGTTCATCATTTATTCCACTTAATGCTTAACCCTAACCCGACAGTTTACAATTGTATAGGACTGTGACAGCCTTAAAGCATTTATATTTAATTGGTACATTTATTTAATATCCATACTAAACAATATCAGCGATGGTAAATTAAATAAATAAATACACCAGCATGTACTGTACATAGCTTTAGAAAATGTTCCACACCAAAGCTGAGTGACAAATTCAACAAATGCCTCCAAGAGATCGGGTGACTTTCACAGCATATTTATTGGGCCATATAATTAGGTGTTACAATATATGGACAGTGGATAGAGGTGACTGGACAGAGTATGGTATAGTAGGACAGCAGTGTATGGTATAGTAGGTCAGCAGAGTACGGTATAATAAGATAGCAGAGTACGGTATAGTAGGAGAGCAGAGTACGGTATAATAAGATAGCAGAGTATGGTATAGTAGGTCAGCAGAGTACGGTATAATAAGATAGCAGAGTACGGTATAGCAGGAGAGCAGAGTACAGTATAATAAGATAGCAGAGTATGGTATAGTAGGTCAGCAGAGTACGGTATAGTAGGAGAGCAGAGTACGGTATAGTAGGAGAGCAGAGTACGGTATAGTAGGACAGAAGAGTACGGTATAGTAGGAGAGCAGAGAACGGTACAGTAGGACAGGATTGCCAATTTCAATTTGAAGAAATAAGGAATGCCCGCCCCCAAGTCCCCAACGATAATATTTCGCATGCAGCAGGTCTATTGGTTCAAAACAGGACACACCATTTTAATACATCAGAAGGGTGCCATCTCTGGAGGGGGCAGGGCGACGTGGGGTTAAGCGAGTTGCGCAGCTCCTCGCATCCAGATACATCCGCCCAGCTTAATGAATTCGTATAATTCAGCTCAAGTTACACCATATACCTTACGGAAGCTGGAAGTCACATCTTAGCCCAGGAGGTACGCAAGTGAACTGAACGGGACACGGAGACACTACATGAGCCTGCCTTACACATTCCTCTGTATTTGTTTCTGGTGACCAAAACAAACCATTTAACGCATCATCAATAATCTTTGGTGTGTAGCACTATACATATTACAGACCTCTAAAATAACACAATTTTAGAGTGTTGGATGGTACAAACAGAGAGATACTGAATGAATTACTGAAAACACACTACTCAGTTTCCAAAATGTGATCTTGGGCAGTATTTTCTGGAAACGTGCTGATAAACCCTACATCTGTCAGACGATATTCGTGTTTAAACAAAGAAGCAAAGCCGGTAACATGATAACTGAACTTCTGATGGAAAAGTTTCAAATTCAAATCCCGGGAGAAGTTATAAACTACCTTTTATTTAGACTGTTAACCTGAATAGCTTAAGCCAATTATTCAGGTGTGTGATTACAGCAAAAAAAGCTGAGACTACAAAACGAGCAATGCAGAGAAAAACTATTATACATTTCTCAGACAATAATACTGGATGAATACACTGACCAGAGCAGCACCCAGCCCGCAATCCAGTGGAACTACTTTGGGTAAAAACTGAAATTTGGAATTAGGGCACAACTAGTGAAGCATAATAATGCTTTAAGGGAAACCTGGAGCACAAGACCACCAGAGTAGGGCAGAGTCTCCACAAAGCCCTGAAGCCATCGTGCTATGAAGTCCTACTGATAACAACAGGGGCCTCGTGACTCCTGGTTGGGACTGCAGGGTGCAAGGCTGGAGAGAAGCTGCAGCTAAATGAAGACACTCGATCGAATGGAAGCATTGACGGATGGATGGATGGATGGATGGATGGATGGATGCACATAAATTCATAAGCATTTATGGCGCTTTGGCTGAGGAAAAAAAAAAACAAGTGAACAGCATCCTCTTTAATTTGCATTTCCTCCCATGTCCATCCAAACATCTCACTGACTCTTGTGAAAGACATCAGGATCAAACCAAAGACTGGGGTCATGAAAGAAAAAACAGGAAAGCACACACCCCCGACCTGCCGCCTTCTTTATACCCCCCCGCAAGGCACTACTTTCTCTATTTCCATAGTCATGTTTCTTTATTTGTGAGACGGGAATTGCTCCCGATAAATTAATGCATTCAATTTGCTGTCCTGAATGACGGCGAGGCTCAGAGAGACATAAAATCAATGGCAGTTCCGTAAAAAGATCTCTGCATGGCCATTTTCTGCTTTGTCACTGGTGGAAAGGTCATTGAATGGCTCTTCATCTCAGCAAAAACTGCAGGCAGGTTTCTTTTCTACGAAACATTGTGGGTGTTTTTTTTTGTTTTGTTTTTTAACCCAACTCACCAAATGATCATCTGGCCCATCAATACCACTGGTTTTTAGACCACCAATGGATTTGTTTCAAGGATTCATTCATGTACTTATTTATCTTTCAAACGTATTACAAGTTTTGATAAAAATGAGTCCAATGCCACAGATTAAAAGGTTGGTTTTAATGTCGAACACCTGCGAGGTTCTTCTTAAAATGACTAAACATAAAGAGCCTTACTGCCTTCGAGGAACAGAGAATGATTAACAACAAAGTGTCTGGTGCATAATCTTTAGGAGTTTAGGTTAAAAAAAAAAAACACTTACTTCATAATTCCTTGCCACCAATGACAGTTATATTGTCAGCAAATAATGGCTGCGACAGCTTTACTTCAACAAATTAAAAAAAGAAAAAAAATCAAAGCCTGGCATATATCCAACAGCAACGTGAGAACAAAACAAGATCACATTCAGCTGTAATGTGCCAGACCAGAAACCAGCCAAGCAAAGAGACTGCTGGTTCTGCCATCGCTGCCCTTGTAAAATGGCTAACACGCAAGGGGACGTGATGGGGACCCAGCCAGTTTGTCCCCTTTAATCATTATCACTTTGACACATGTTTGCAACTGTGATAATATCTCGCAAAGTGCAATCACTGTAAAATCAAAGCAAGAACCTGATTTAAGATGTTACTTTCCAAAGTGAGACCTCAATGGCACTGATGACATTCAAGGCCAAGGTGATTTCAGATCAAGGCAGAAGAGGCAATCACAACAAACAGACTGCCCAGGCCATAGCTTGTACCATCCAGGACACGGTTCAGGTTATCAGACAACAGGCCAGAGGAGCAGCATGAAGATAACCAACGTTTCCTGTAATGACACAGGGAATAAAACTACAATTCTCAAAACAATCAGAGGTCCCCTGCATCCAGCAGTAACAGACTGGGAAGGCAGGCGATATCTATGACGACATCTTAAATCGTTTAGTATTTCCTTTACTTAGCGATGACACACAGGAGGCTGAGAGCTGCAGCCATGTGGAAGTCTCAGTGCCTCAGAATATAACTGTTTGGATATATTTTCTTGACAAAGATAAATCAAGAAAATATAGCCTATATCATGCATGGATTAGTCCCCCCAGTATGAAATAAATATGAAGACACAAAAATAAATATAGCCTACTTAAAAAAAAGGAAAACTTAATCAGCTTTTCTGATTTCGGTGTACGTAGTCATGGTGCACGTTCTCTGCTGTGGAATTCATTCTCAGCTGCATTTTCTCCAGTTTTGTGGCTGCAACTTCATTTTCTTGACACGTTCGTTTCTATGGCTATTTCATGCTATGACCCCCGTCTTGTGATCACCCAGTTACTCAGTTGACGTGGTGAAAACATAACCGACAGCATTATTCTAGGGAACACGAAAGAAAAGCAAGTAACAACCGTGTTTCAAAGAAGAAAATAAAAAGTTTCCCATGGGCGTCATTAAAGCTTTTTTTTTTTTTTTTTTTTTAAATCTAACTCCCAGAGCACTTAAGATCACTCCTCAGGGCAGTTAACTACAGTGGCTAAGATCGGTCCAGTCTTACTGCACCCTTAATGCAAACCATCATTTTACAGTCCTAACATATGTAGACCATATGCAAATTTTACCAAAAATACTAACTCAACACTGTTTTCGGGGTGCTTTTAAGACTGAATTATTGCATTATTATGTATATCATCCACGTATATTTTTTATTTTCTTCTCTCGATTTAAACTTTTGCAAATATGCCTTTTGCGAATGCATTTTCTATTAGTGTATAGGCTTTTCACTGGAGTTCAGTGACACCAGCACCACAGCGACAACCGCGATTACTGAAGCTATTCCGTCCGTCCGTGTGCACAGCTGTCACTGTGGCAACAATGTGACCCCGAATTCAGCAGATTCAGTTCAGAGACGACGAGGATAGGCATGAAGCACTCAGGAAAATAAGTGTTAAATTATGAATGAGACACCAATAACAGGGAAGCTGTTAATTAAGGTTGTAGCCGTTCAAGTTCTCATTGACTTTTGTGCGCTTGAAAAGGATCAGCGATGTTTAGCCTAAAAATATATTAGTTCTGAGTACTCGTTCAGGTTGTCGGATTGTATTGATTTCCCCAGCCCTTTAAAATTGCGGTTAAAACAGATTTTCAAGACAAATATGCAAACTATGACATTCATAAACAGAAAGCAACATAATACTGCGGGTGACTGCGAAGGCATTTGCTTGGACAGCACTGTTTGCAGGCACGTCGGCTTTCTATTGTACCAGTCATTTAACCTAATGTTAAGCTGCATCCTAACACATGCTCAGGACTTCAAATTACTATTAATATCTGAATGTACAACTATACAACTGCCGTTTTTGCATGCATAAAAATTACAAACTGTGCCCAGTGCATAAAATAAATGTAAAAAATAGTCGCCAAATAAAAAAACAACCCCGCATAAGTAAAGTCGAATTAGTGGTGGCGGGTGCTGGAGAAAGGGGACAAGTGCATCTGCATACGAATAGCCTTACATTTCATTTATTTGCCGTGTATTTTTGTTATGTAGTATAATACAGTACCTTCATGTCATTAACGATTGCCTGGAAGAGCCCTCCAAGCGCTCCACACTCTTTTTCCACCGTCTCCATGTTAACAAATCCACCTTTCACAAATTATTTAGTAGACCAAATTAAAATGAGAAAAATATCAATTATTCCCAATGAAGAGGTGGTGACTTTCGGCGTTTCTTCTCCTCCACTGTGCCCTCCCTCCCTGGAAACAGGGATGTATATTTATGATTGGCAGAAAATAATAAACAAATGAGATGAAGTGCTGGCGGTGGTCCCTCTTCTCTACCCCGTTTACGATCAGCGTGTGATGGAGAGTGGGGAGGTTTCTTCTCTCCCCTCTCACGCCCGGATTTATTCTTCAAGGCAGAAGAACACGGGGACATACGGCCAGAAGGGCATTTTTATCCTCAGAGAACGATTTCAAAAATCAGAAGGAGCCTCTTGGGAAAAAATAAGGATAAAATAAGACGGAGGCAAATCAAAATGTGAAAAGGCGTCCCCCAGTGAGCGCTGGGTTTACAGTGATTGGACTGTAGGCAGCCGTCTGGAGGCTGTGGAGTGGAAGGGCTGTAATCCGATCCATGGGAATCGGAGGGGGGCCCGTCCGCCGGCTTCCCTGTCACACGCCTCCTCGCCCAGACCAACATACGGGCACACAAGCGCGTCCGTATCCTGTGTCGCTTTCTAAAGGGGTTGGCTGGGTGCATGGCTGGGGGGTCCACTTCGGGGAGACTTACTGCCTTGCAAATGAAAGCGCAGCGTGCTTGAAGGGACGCCTTAAGCTGAAAATGCAAGGTGCTTTGTCTGGAAGGTTTTTGTAAAAGGGAGAAAAGTGAACATCTTGTTTTTGTTATTCGGACTAAAATGCCATCAATGCTATGGTACGTGAAATAAGTTAGGTACAATTTTTAACAGTAATGAAACCCACACTTAAACATTTAAGATATTATTTAGGACAAAACAATATATGCATTGTGTTTATAACATCTCCGGATTTCAAGGTTCACGTGCTATTTACCGGGATAAATGACTAAATTAATACAGTACAAAAGTTCAAGCTATTTGGCGCAAGTCACTTTTGATCGAATTTTAATAATAAAAACACTGAAGCGTTCAAGTGTGTATAATTTAGGCCAATACAAGATCCAGGAAATCAATGACTGATTAACGGCATTCTCATCCGCCTTTGGTGTACACTCCGCAAAATCGACTACAAGACGGGTTTTACAATTCGTAGCACATGCATAAGACAAATCTGTCCAGCCTAATTTCAAAGCTTAATTTCTCTCACATTTCACCCATTTACTTAAAGTTAAGGAACTCACAGGTGTAAAGCGCAAAGCCTAAGACTTTGCACAGTACGTGCACTTCGGTAACAATTCCAGTCAGGAGCGCGCAGGCGCGAACAGATTTTGTGCATTTATAAGCCGCGTTACTCGCTACATTAACTTAAATGGAAATCAGCTGCAGATTGACAGCTCTAAGTGCCGACTTGTTAAAACTTCCTTTCGGATATCGGAGCACTTTCTAGAGGGTGTTAACGTAAATAGCGCTTCTCCATCACATCCACCGTAGTTGTCAGAAATTGTGGATAAGATTCCATGAAACAGCTTAAACTTGTGGGATAATTTCGATACTAACTTTTGACACTGAATTTTGCAATTATCCCCAGTAAGTTAGTTTCGATAATAGTCTTTTAATCCCCGTAAAAAGTATGCGTGAAACGGTGTATGAATGGGCTACTTTTATAATCGTCAATAATATGTTCAAAGAAATGTGTTACAAGAAAGATAAGTTGTGCACAGCTGGGTCCTATTAATATCAAGTCTCTTTGAGACACAGCAGCATACTGGGGCTTCTTGTCTGGGACCCTAACAAGGTTAGCGCTTTTTCTCTGCTCCGCACCAGATCAACAATCAGTTAAATTGTGGGTCATGCTGACCAGTGACAGCCAGCTCTTTCCCATCCAAGGTAGGCAACGGTCATTGTCCCATCTTGGTCCTTCTCTCTGGCCGGTCAAAGATCGGGACCTCACCTCTGAATGGCAGGCTTCTGGTGTCTACTTTGAGCTGTGGTTCTGAAAGCAGGTGCAACTTTCCAAATGAGCTGGCAGGTCCTGGCTTCCATTGGCACTGCCTTGCGTGGTCGTCTGCCAAGTTGGACAGAGCTCAGCGGGGCCATCGAAAGGACCGCATTGTCACCATATTCCCACCACATTCGAAAGCCGACGTACTCACCGCTCCAGTGTCCATTCTCTCCAGCTTCCTACCTCTAACCCAGATTCAGTCTCCCATTACATGGTTTGATTCACCCCTATCCTTTAAATTCAGAGCTAATTTCTTTATCATCATATAAAGACTTAATTTCTCTCTCTCATGCATCTTTATAAATAAATAAATATTTTATCCACCTTAAAAGCTAAATTTTAATTCAACTGACGACTAATACATTTAATTACATCCAAGCACAGGATTACTCAGACTTGTGTTTCAATGCACATTGATCTTACAACAGCACAATGGCTGGCAAATTTAAACTGCTAATGATTAACATAATTTAATCCTGGACGTATCATGTCCACGAAACGAAAACCCACGGCTGAGGACACACTTCCTCGGGTTGCTAGGATGACAAAAAGGCAAGGAGGACGACTGCGCGACCTTGTTCCCACAGACAGCAGATGGGCAGTGGAAGAAAAAAGACAAGAGTAAAGTAACAACATGTGGTCCATGATTTACTGGAGTTCTCTCCTTATAGCAGATAGCAGTCATTTCACAGGAGACTGTGGAGATCTGGGGAAGCATGCAAGAGGGGCAGGAGGTAGGAGGCTGGGGGCAGACAGGGGCGTGACAGAGATGGGTGAGGTGATATAAAAAAACGGTAGAAAGTGAAGTTAGACATCGGGAAAGGAGGGAACTCGGAAGAGGAGATAGAAAGCAGACAGCATAAGGAATCTGTTCCAAAACTCTTCCAAGGCACCTGCCAATATCTCCCCCCTATTTAAAACCAAACGTTGTACAATCATATTAAGACATTACAAATCAAGGTCATAATTATAATATATAATGGGGGTACAAGTCCCCCACCAAATTCAGATGGGCTCACAATGTCTTCCTCAATATATATTATAATTACACCTTTGGGCCCCCCAAGTGTTGACTCCTTGACAAGGGGCTTCTTTTAAATGACTCAGGCCAGAAAGCACAGCTTCAGGCACCCAAAACAGGCTTCAAGCTTTAAGACCAAGGAGAGTGTCGTGTGTAACTCATCCATGTTGTTTTTGACAGCTGACGGACATCGTGGCCGATGCAGAAGGGAGTAAAGAACACTTATGGACCAATGGAAAAGAAGCCAACGAAAAAGCAAAAATAATACTAATGTATATTCAAGCTTTGACTAACATGGAACTGAACCCGGCCAAGGTGCAAATTCATGTTTGTAGATGTGTGCATCCATAACGGCCACCTCCATCAAAGCTATATAAAAAAAAACTCATAAAAAAGGGGCAGCGGATACGTCATGCCTACAGAATGTTCAATAGTTTAAAACTGCATTAGCGCTAAAGTGTCCTTCTGGTGATAATGGTGATGGGCTTCCATCGGGTTTCACAGGACCAGCTTCCGGTCGGAGCACTCGGCCCGTCCAGCTCGCTGGTGCCGAACCTCCAGCTGCTTCCTCTGGACCCGGTCGAAGTGCTGCAGCAGTTCTCTGTAGTCGACACGTGAGGAGGCGGGACACCTGGAGCCGGGAGAGCTCTTCAGATCAGGCCTGGAACGAGAAGGTCGACACAAACGAAGCAGCCACTTCAGAAATGACAACAAACTAAACACGGACAGGCAGTGATTCTCGACGTCAAACAGGAAGGGGAAGACGGGCACTTTAAAGGGTGGGTTTGTGGGTGACGTGGCTGGAAAATGTCCTGGGGCACTTGGCATGTGTTTCACTGACTCACTGGATTAGCCTGGACTTTCAGTCAAATATCAGGCTTAGCTTCTGTCATCTCTGGGCCTTCCTACCACCCAAAACTGCCATGTTCAGTAAGCCTTACAGGAAATCATTATGAAATACTTATAAAACACTACACTTCCCTAAAGCCCGGATGGGAATAAACAAAAATTTCAGAACAGAAGCTTTTTATTTTCTGACTACAGTAAAAACAAATGATATGCCATCCGGACCATCTTACCAGGTACAGACCTTAAAAACTAATCATATAAAGTGTAACAGGAAGCCTCACAATCACTTTCTAGCATGACATTTTAGCACAGTTAGTGCTAATGCATAGATGTTCTGCCTCTGAAGACTTGCATGTTTTTCTAGATGAGAATACAACTGAGTAAAAATCATAAAAAAGTATGATAACCTCAGTTTTTACAAACAGAATTCCACTGTTCAAATTTCCCTGATAATCCAGTATAGGGTTGCAGTGAGCATAGAGACCCAGTGACCCCTGGTGTCCCAGAATGCTGAGGCCACAAGACAGGGGACACCAGGAGGAAGTCATTCCACCACGGCAAACATTATTTGATTCCTTAATAAATGTGCTGAAGAGGGCTAATGAGTTTCTCTGAAGAGCCATCCCAGGGGAATCACGCCAATGGAAAAACAACAATGGAGACTTTCCAAAATTCTTTCCTTTGGCTTGGGCTTTTTGACCATGTCAGCAACATCATTCCAAAAAGGGAGGACTGTTATTGAGACACAGTGCACTGTCAGCTGGCTCAGCCCGGAATCAAAACCAGGAAGGCCCCTCTGTGTAGACAAGCCACTGTAATTCAAATATAATTCACTGTAATTCACTGTAATTGAGACACAGTGCACTGTCAGCTGGCTCAGCTCGCAATCAAAACCAGGAAGGCTGCTCTGTGTAGACAAGCCACTGTAATTCAAATGTAATTCACTGTAATTCACTGTGATTGAGACACAGTGCACTGTCAGCTGGCTCAGCTCGCAATCAAAGCCAGGAAGGCTCCTCTGTGTAGACAAGCCACT
>JAODUD010000019.1:22839108-22849602 GCA_026784285.1 Stomatorhinus walkeri | reverse complement strand
TGACACGAGGCTGACAGGTACGAGGGACTGCTTCAGCTTCACCGCGACCGAGATGACACGAGGCTGACAGGTACGAGCGGCTGCTTCAGCTTCACCGCGACTGAGATGACAAACAACAACGAGGGCTGGAAAGCGGCTACGCTGCTTTTACAGGAGGCCAGTTAGTAATTAACCTCTATAATATATAGTGTCTATATGGCCATACTAGCTACATGAACACCTTCTCCACTACAAAGAGTCTGTGATCAGTTAATGGTTAATAATTATGTTCTACTGTATTATCAGTACTATACAAAATATACCACGGAAAATATTAGACTGTGACTAATTTCACAGGCGGCGTTTTGCCCTTAAATACCTGCGCCAGGACCAGCAGCTTAACAGGCGGATTTCAGCGCGTCGGGTCTACGGTTTATTTTCATAAACTACCGACAACATCGCGTTATTAAATGACGGGGCAAAGCAGCTATGAGACGTTCAGGTAAATAACCAAACAGTGGAGACTGTCACCCTTCTGTAGCCCGTTTTATAAAGACGCTCCGCACATCCAGAAACACGCTAACAGACTAGGAGACCTGGCGATAGTCACCTGACGACTTTACCTCGTGTGGACAGACTACAAAAGTCGGGTTGAAATTCGCGAAGGGGTTGCTTACCTCTCGACAAACACGACAAGAAATACCAAGGCGGAGGAATGACTGAAGTGCGACTGGCCGCTATGTTTGTGCCGCCATGTTTCCCGGCTCACGTGACTGTCACGCATCCCGGCAGGCGGCTTAATCGGCAGCCGAGCGCGCGATCTGTCACGTGCTGGGAGGGGGGACGCGGACTGCGCAGCGCGCGACGCAGCGCGAACTTCGTCGCCGACTTCCGGTTAACGTCTCCTCCAATTTTCTTTTGGATTTGTGATCAAGCCATCTACGCCATGATCGTGTAGACAGGGTTACTAACCTTCGCGCATCTGGCGTGACACTCACGCTTTCAGACTAGTATGCTTACGCAAGAAATCTTACGGGAAATATACATAATTCTATTATAAACATAAAGCTAGTTACATCAAAAGCTTTGCGGTAGTTTGCAAATCCTACAGGCTATTTACAAAGTAATAAAACTGTTACACACATGTAAATGCTTGTGCATATGTGTGCAGACTTGTCCCAAATTGCAGTCCCCCCCCCCTTCAACCTGAGCTGCCGTCTCTGTTTTCCTTCATTCGCTCTTTTCCACATTACTTCATAGTAAAAACTATGTACCTCTGAAGTCACGGTATGTATAAGTAAGCACGGAATGTAATGTGCTGATCAAGCACGTATTATTCATTAAAACTTGTTTGTTATGTCTTCCACGAGGAAGTTTCATACAAGAAATGCGTACGATATTTCAGAAAACTGAATCTGACACCAGCGTATGCTGTCCCCAGCCGGAAACGTATTGGCTTGTGGAGTACAAACAATTTAATGACAGGGGCGCATTAAAAACACGCACACACACACGCAAGCAGTAAAAAACATTCGTAGATTTGTACAAATGGACAGTCTTAACAGCCGTAGCAATAATTCAGAATGATTACATTTATGAATATAGCATTCAGCAAATCAGAACTCATCATATAGGGCCTATTGCGTAATAATCCAAATCCTTTAGTGTACCAGGACATAATGCTTTTTGAGAGTTACTGCTTCGGTCAAGAGGGAATAATATTCACGGGAAATTTATTAGCTCCGTATATTAGGAGCCACGTTCGCCGAAGTTACCTTCGAGTGGCCAGACACTGTGTCTTCATCCGACACGTCACATGGGTTCCCATCCCATTGCTGGGGCACTAGTAGAATTATGAGTACATTTCCTGCTACTGCCCCCATGCCCTGTAAAATGAGGCAATTGGCATTTTGCTGGATCGTCAGCTCAGTTGCAGTGACATCAGGCATAGCTGAAGCTCACCCGTATTTTTTGAGTTAAGCCTTCTTCCTATTTGCTTTAAAGGGAAAGAAAATCAATTAACCTGTAGCAATTACTGTTAATTAGGTTAGAAGTAATGCAAGAATATTTTTGTATTTTACTTATTCATAGGTCTTTGGTGTTGCTCTGAATATGACGCACTGAATAGCTAATTCATATAGACAGTGGAAATGCAAAGGTTGCGATAGTAAACAATTAGAAATGACACTTAATTACACATTTAGTTTGTCAGTCACTTTTTGCCAGCCCCGTCTCTTATTTCAGTTGCTCTTCCTGTGTTGCCTTTCATGCATATAATTTCCTTAAATCCCTCAGTATCCCTTCATCAATAGCTCTTGTTCTGGTGGGGCAGAAGAATTTATACACCGAAAGTCTCAAAAACGATTGGCCTATTTTTTTTATCTTGTATGCACATAATAAATATAATATAATATAATATAACAATACAAAAGTATTCATATTAATAAACAATATTTTAATATAACATATATACTTATATATTAATACAAGATAAATAAACGTAATTTTTCTGGACTTTGTTGGCTCCATAATAATTCTGCCCTCAGTTTTGCCATTTCGGACTCGATCCAAAGCTATATCCTCTATCCTCAACACTCCGCCTTCATTCTGTGTGCTAAAACTGATAGAAATGTTTGCAAGAAAGATTTGAGACGGTCTCGCTCTCATCTTCTTCTTCACAGGAAAGAGGAACTGCATTATGTTGTCATGTGCCAAAATTGCTGACAAGAAGCTCAGAAACTTTTCTGTAATAATATGAGTCTTTAAGAATATCAAGAAATGTATCTGTTATGAGAAGACAATGTTTACAAAGTCTTATCACACTGCTGAGCAATTTGAAGTTTGCACATTTTGAGTTAATTTTCAAATAACTAACATTTGATCTCCGTATCTTACATTTTTGTAACTGAAAAAGCAATAGTAGTACCATTAGGTATTGTGAAGATGCAAAATTGTATTGATTAAATTAATACTTTATCTTTGTGACAAACAGAAAATTATAGTGTATAAATATGAACAAATAAACAGTAATTACAATTAAAAATACCATTGCAGAATCAACAAATAAGGCAAAAAACAATTAATGGATATTTCTACTAGCTAAAGAGTCATCAGTCTCTGAGTCATCAGTCTGAGTCAAAGTCATCAGCCTGAGTCATCAGTCTCTGAGTCAAAGTCATCAGCCTCTGATTCATCAGTCTCTGAGCCATCAGCCTCTGAGTCATCAGTCTGCATAAATCTCAAACAGTGATGCGTCCTCTTCAGATTAATAATGTATGATAAACAACAAATATTATGTGAAAGTGGACTGTATTGTTGCTGACACACTTCATGAGGGCTCAACCCTCGCTGCTTTAAGGAAAAACATGGTGATGGGTGTGACAGCCAATCACAGAGTTCTCGATCATGATGTCGCATGACAATACATATATATATATATACATATAGCCTAGTCAGTGCCCATGGGAGCATGCAATTATCACGGATGATGTAATCCACCTTGGCCAATCCATTTTTTTGATGAGCTGAAATAACCATTTTTGGTAGGTAGTCACCTCTGCATACTTGGAAGACCCCACATGACCTGACATTTTGGTAATGGTCTCACCCAGGTCTATAGCCATCACAATTTGGCCATTGTCAAAGTTGCTCATCTTTATTCTTGCTAATTTTTCCTACTTCAAATACATCATGTACAGTATGACCTCAGTTTCAGTTTATTATACATTTGTAAAAGTTTGTTATTGTTTATTGTCTAAAATGTAATGCGTGTTCAGATTGATTTCTTTATTCATAGAATCAGGAGTCACAGGTACCTGTAGTGTGGTTAAATTATCATAATCACGTTTTGACTTTTTTATAATCAGTTTACTTATTAAACATTTATTAAAACTTGTGATTGGATTGCAGTCCTTGTCTCTTCAGTTTTGAGCACAATTACATGCCTTTTCATCTCCTTGCATTAAGGGAAGGAGATCTTCACCTGTCTTCCAGGAACCTTCTGGTGGTGCCGTCGTTTTCAGTGTAGAAAAAGAACATAAATAATGATGCCGTTTATACATATTCTGACCGTGCTGTAGGTAGCGGCTGTTTTAAGGGAAAAAAGCCTCTGACGCAAAAAACTGTGAAGATGCGCTGTTTAAACACTAATGACAGAGTCATCTCTTTCCATACTGTCTACCCAGTACAAGGCCACTGCTGGCAGCAGGGAACAACCTGGATCCTGCCTCTGTGACTAAAAACATGGGGGGGACACAGAGCGACAGGGCTAACGGTCTGTCCATAGAGCCACCATGCAGCTCAGCCACACAGATGTCACAAATAATACAATCCCATTCCATGTTTTCAAAACATTCTTAGGATATACAGCATATTGTATATTGATTTTATTCTTTCATTTTAATTTAAAACTCACAGGATATCGAGTTGGTTAGAGATGGATAATCAGGGCACCAATTTCAGGTTTTATTGTAAAAAAAAAACATCTTTTTATTGTAAAACTGCAAAATGTTGTACCACAAACATTACATGACACACACAGCGTTTTATAACTCAATGCATGCAAGGTGATCTCTATGCTAACATGCTCTTCATCTCCCCCTCACACTGGTGAGCTAACCAAGCAGACCGTGGCTAGCAGAGTGTCCCTTTTATTCCAAAGTCCCATTATGCCTTGTGCAACATAAGCTGTAAAATAAATATTTAGTCAATGATCTTGACATTTTAAATATTGTTTTAAAGGAATTCTATAAGAACGCGATACATCGACAGTCTGAGAGTTTTCACTTTCCGCTTTTCAGACTATTAGGCTGTATTTCCCGTTATTCTGCATTTTCATGTTTACGTGAAACAAGTTATCTGATGTAAACAGCCACCGTTGTGAATGATGTGGTCAGTGTGTGAATTTAAATTCTAAACTGGAAGGGACCCAGATCGAAAAAAAACAGCAAAAGCTTGAATGAGCTGAAGATAAACACGGCTTTTGCGTTTATTTTACTTTTTTTTTGTTAAGTAAGTATTATAATCTACTTGAAAAATTCAGCTAGTCTTATTTTGCATTTTGCATCAAAGTGTAATAATATGGAAATGAGTCATAGGAAACATTGAAAATGATGTAATAAAGGATAACATCATATATAGTGAAAGTTATGTTTCTGAACATCCAGAAACTATAGGACCGTACACATAACTGCGATAATACATTTTAGCTGCAGTAAGCAACATATTTTTCTGGCTGTATTATTCAAAGTATATATTTTTTTAACTTTACACAATAATTCAATTTCATATATTGCTCCGATCCACATAGGCTGTTGTTCCTTAGGACCTAGAGGAGTGAAACGTGGCGTGTATGTACCCTATGGGTTTCCATGGCAATAGATGACACATGAACTGACATTGGCGTACTGACTTAAACAGCCAAACAACAAACGTCACTGCATCGAGACTGTTATAACAACAATGTGATCTGAGAAGGTAGCATCATGTTTGGCAACACTTTACTTGAAGCAGTCTACATAAGGGTGACATGTAACCGTCATAAGAATGACATGACGCATGTCATGCACATTAATGACACATTATCCAAAAACCGAATGACACATTGTGACAACAGTCATAAACATCAATAATGTGTCATTAATGTGCATGACATGCGTCATATCATTCTTATGACGGTTACATGTCACCCTTACGTAGACTGCTTCAAGTGTCTCATGTTTTAGTTGGGATTGAATTAAATGGGTTGAATCTATGGCCATTAAGGTCTGGGGTATTCCAAATGTACTCAGCTACTTCACCAGGGTGCGGAACTACTCAGCCTGCATGTATAATATAAACGCATTCTATATATTTTTAAAGATGTTTGTTGCCCTATGAAGTCATAAACACCGCAAAGCAACATTGGCCAGTAGTACTATAAAACTGGTGTTTTTTGTATATCCTATGCTATTCCCATCTTTGAGCTGCACAGTAAACCACATGAAATATGACAGTGCGTAGAAAAGACAGGGGGAAAAAGATTTATGCAACTCAGCATAAGTAAAAAGTCATAAAACGGATGTACTGTGTTCCGATAGCTATAGTTGTTTTTCAACCAGGGGCAAATGTGACTTCCAGTTCAATTTATCACATTCAAATACACCCACCAGGGTCCAATATGTCTATATAAATGCTATCTGTCATAGAGTACAAGTCTTTAGACCTTAAGCATACATCACAACTTAATCTTATCTGTGTATCGAGGCCCCAAAAAAGCAAACAGCAGCTTTAAGGCAGAAAATAAAACCTTGACAGAAAAGGCCCTTTTGTTATCTGCTAGTTAATTCACACACCTCGCAATGACCATCGGGCTGCAGTCAGACGGCTGAGAAGTTAAAATCAGAAATTCTCACCCCCCTCCCAGGGTCTTTAGCTAATTGTGCTCTGCTGAAGAAGCTACTCTAGTACCAGCCATCTTTGTTTAATATTCATTGTTTCTCTCAGTTTGTGAATCCCCCCCAACGGTGGCCGAGGCCATTGTCCCCTAAAAGAGGGGGTGAGCACAGGCTTCTCACCTCTTACAGGTCTTGACAGCCCAGATACACAAAGGTGAACCCAGAATGATCTGTTAACAGTGTTTCCCAGCATGCCTGAAGCATGTTTTATAAAACAAGATGAAGCGCCTTTGCTCTCTCCTAACATTCCCCATTGTTATCCGACGACAGACGCACTCACACGCACAGATTTGGAAGAACGGGTTCTCTATGTGACACCTGCACAAAACAAAGAAATAAATATCTATATGTACAATGGTCAACCCAGGTTATAAATACACAACATAGAGGAAAAACATGTTCAACAGAAGCTTAGATATGTTAGGGATGTGTTCAACAAAACCTTAGCCCTTCTTATAGATAACATTAAATTACACAAACTCGTATGTATTGAATCGTATAACAGGTCTCACACATAAATGTCTTCCACGCTGCAGACCAACAGGACAACCAGTTCAGGAACCAGTTCAGGAACCAGTACAGGAACGTTCATTAAGGACGGCAAGCCATCCCCATTAGCTGAAAACCAATCCAGCCAAGTCTCTACGTTTGGTTTCAACAATGGTTGGGACCAAATCAGCCCCCCCCCCCCCAAACCCAGCTCTGTACGAGCAACATGCTCACCCAACACATGTAAATATATTTTTTTTTCTGGAGAAAAAACTGTTTTTCCATTAATTATGACAATAAATAACTGTTAATAAAATGCAAGCTTTAAACTGGGTGCCAAGTGGAGTGAACAGGAATATCGACGAGATCTAGAATTTCACACAGGTTCATTAAGAGTGAAGAGTCTCTTCCCCATCTCAGCTCATAGTACAAAAAATAGATCACTTTGCAGCAAGCCACCCACTTGAATATGACAGACATACCATGTGTTACAGAGCAGTTCGAAATCTGACTACAGGATGCTCACCTTCAAGCCTGTGAACATGGCAGGCTCAAGACGGTCACAGAGTGTGAGTGTAGCACTGGTTAAAGACTCAGAGACTGTACCGCAGACGTTGTATCAGTTTCATATTGAGACGTAGACTTCTGAAAGGCATGTGTGCTACATACAATGGACCCCGGACAGATCCCCGACTGCCGGCCCACCTGACGTGGGATGACTTTGCCAACCCTAGCAATTCAGTTGATGTTAAAATCCTCTTAGACAGATAGACAGGTAGATGAAATGTGGAAGGTACAGTACCCCTCTTACCCAGACCCAGAAAAGTTACTCCAACTATGCTGCATCCCCCAAAGTAAGTAAAAAAAACACAATGTCTCAAATAGAAGACCTATTTTCTCCTGAGTTATCTAAAAAAGTAATGTTTAAAATCATCCCCAAGTGCAAACTTTCAGTTAAGAACACGCAAGTGCATAACCGGACCTACCATTAAAACTCAAAGCACAGGTAACGATAAACCAAACAGCCACAGACATCTGTAGTCAGTATTACCCTTTTGTGAAGAAAAAAACTGCTTAGAAAAACAAACTTCAAAATTGTGTTGTTTTCTCATTCAGAAATGGAAAAGATTTTTTTAAAAATGGGGATGAGTAAAAAAATAATTTAAATTGCACGCTGCTGTAATCCGACTTTTTCAGTCTTTCAGTTCCTCTCCGTTTGTTTGTTTTTTTTAATGATGTTAGACAGTAATGCAATCACTGGTCCAGAGAAGCGTTTTCATGGTTTGTTTCACCAGCTGACAGAAAAGCTTTTGTCCATGAACATAGAGGCACCCCGATCAGAGGAAGAGATGAAGGGATGGAGGAAGCATTCTCAGTTGCAGTTCCCAGGAGAGGTGTGTCTGTGGTTCACTGAAGAGCAGCATGATAAAGCAAGAAGGAACACAGCCAAAGGCGTTTGTCTCAGTGAATGCAATATCTTGTTTTCTCATCCGTCCAAAACGGACTCAACTCAAGGAAACATCTCGCTGTCTGGTTGCTTTGTTGCCTACAAATGAATGATGCTGTTTGCTCGATCCCCCTCTTCCTTGTCTAAGGAAGATGTTCTTCTCTCTCTCTCTCTCTCTCATTGTACAAGGCCATCATGCGCACGCTCGCGCCGTCTTCACCGGCACCGATGTCGTTGTGTTTTTCCTGGAGCAGGAACGCTGCTATAAGGCCCATCGTTTGTGCACTAGATTAAGGTTATAGGTTCAAGCACAGGGAGTGCAGACTTGGTTTCATGCTTCACAGCTGCACTCACCATAGAAATTTCTACACTGCTTAATTTTCTTGCCCATAAAGATGGGTGGGTATGGGTGATCTCTCTCTAAAGGCAGATTTTGCCAACAATATGATGTCATTGGACTTGTCTAGTTGAGGGACCCCTACACACTCACATACGCCACACGGTCGTTTTGTTTCTTGCCGAGGGGGCCATGCATAGAGCAGCTCACGAAAATGTGTCCAAAACAACAGAATTACACAAACCACCCCCTTTTTCTTCCTTCTTTCTGAGGGCTGCTGGGAGATGGGAGTTCCTCACTGAAGGAGTGTGCGAGTCTTGTCGATCCTCCGTGGCCAAAAAGAAATTCTCCCTGTGTGTGTGTCGGGTTCTCACCCACCTCCACCATGGCCTCCCTGGATCATGGGGGGGCCCGTAGAGATGAAAATGAGGTCCCAGCCCCACAGACATAAGGGAGATTAAACATCAGGAAGGAAACATCTGCAGCAGCCCTCACTGGCCGGGGTAAGAGCGGTACTGGTCGGGAGCATTCCGGCTGTGGCTGATGGGGACTGCGTTTTGGCGTTCAGGGGGCAGACGCCCGGGAAGCTGGTCTGTGTCTGGCTCCATCTGTGAGCTACTGAACACATCACCTAAAACACAGAGAAAGGGGACAGGTCTTCAGTACAGATGGGCATAAATATGACATGTTTTTTGTCACACTGGTCACATAGTGCTCCTTAACAATGGTTACACTGAAGGCAGAGAAGAAGTGTTGGGAGTAAGCAAGCTTTAAAACCCACTCTTGGTGTTCATGCATGGTTATGGTCAAGTTCAGGGATACTCAGTAGGCGGACGTACAGTTTAATCTGAATCAAGCACAGGATTCGGAACAAAGGTTTTCTTCACAGCCTAATGCATAATTTTTATATCGTAGTTCCCCAATAGGTGGAGGCCCGTCAGAGTTAAATGGTTGGCCCGCTCAACCAATCAGTTTGAAGACTTTAGGCAAGTGGAGCTTGGCTTTGGGTTTCGAAGGGAACTTGGCCCACTTGGTGGAATGAGCTGCCAAACCACATCTGGTTATTAAACACCCTCCCTCTCCACCTTCAGGAACACCACAAGATCCATCTGTCCATGAACTCCTCCTCTAGCTTGATGCCTCTTCACATTATATCAGTGTTAATATATTGCACCTCCTTGGTTAATTAATCTTACACTTGCTTTGTTAGAAATGGTTCTGTAGCTGTTGTGTAGTGTTCCTGCTGCAATACTGCTTACACCTGAACCTGAGCATTCATTGCAAACTCAACCTAGCTGCCTAGTTCACACTCCCTGACAGCATTTATGCATGTGCTACTTGCCTCACGTTAGACAAAAGCATCTGCTAAATATGTAAAATGTAAATGTACTTTAACCCACTTGTTTAGTGATGGTTTCCATCTGGTTAAAATGTGCATTGACTGACAGGGTAGAGAAGTCCCACTCACTACAGGATTCATAAGGAGTTCCGTCTAAGTGACGGGGCTACATTGGCCAGACACGCTGAAAGGACACTGTGCAGAGGCAGGCTGAGTCACACACGGCGCTTTCCCAGCATACCGTTGGTGGAGCTGCCAGTTATGTGGTGCCAGAAGGCGCTGCGGGGCAGGATAGCGGTGGGCGTGCACGGGTAGGACCCCGCCTCCGAACTCTTCGACAGCAGCTACTCGGAAAAACAGACACAAGCAGAGGGGGACAAAGGCAGACAGAGGGGGACAAAGGCAGACAGAGGGGGACAGATGCAGACAGACGGGGACAGAAACAGAAGCAGACAGAGGGGGACAGGTG
>JAODUD010000019.1:22771231-22782278 GCA_026784285.1 Stomatorhinus walkeri | reverse complement strand
AAACCCTACATCCTACAACAGTAAGGATGGTTTCTCTATTCATCAGACCCTACATCCGACAACAGTAAAGATGGTCTCTCCATTCAGCAAACCCTACATCCTACAACAGTAAGGATGGTCTCTCCATTCAGCAAACCCTACATCCGACAGCAGTAAGGATGGTCTGTCCATTCAGCAAACCCTACATCCTTCAACAGTAAGGATGGTCTCTCTATTCATCAGACCCTACATCCTACAACAGTAAGGATGGTCTGTCCATTCAGCAAACCCTACATCCTACAACAGTAAGGATGGTGTCTCTATTCAGCAAACTCTACATCCGACAACAGTAAGGATGGCATCTCTATTCAGCAAACCCTACATCCGACAACAGTAAGGATGGCATCTCCATTTAGCAAACTCTTCATCTGACAACAGTAAAGACAGCCTAACCCTCCAGCAGATTCCATGTCTTAACCAGCAGCCTTACCTTCATTCAACGAAGGTAAGAATGATTTCTTGAGTTTTCAGCTCATACTTCGTACAGGGTTATTTTCTTACAGGGTTATTTTCACGAAATGAAGAATTTCTTTTACTGTAACAGGTTGTGACTACAGCTAACTATGGGATATTTTCTGCAAGGCTCTGGATTTTCATGGAATTAATGTTTCTTATTTACAGGATTGTCATTCCATGTCTCTGTGAGCAAGCTAATGGCCCTGAGAAAAATTCCTCTTCCAAAAAAATAACTTCTTGGCTGCTTAAGCCTATTTGGCAAAAGCCCCCAATGCTGTGTCTGTCATACTGTACTTATCGCTATGGACGTATTCTGTAAAGCCATCTTGTGAGTTTCTCTTGCTTGATTCATCTTAATATGGCACTTCGATCATGACTGGTGTCATAATGAGAAATTCATATATCAAATAGCTTGCCATACAAGTAAGCTGTAGCAATTCCTTCACTGGAAACATCGTATATATGTCATTTAATACCCATTTTGTATAACCTCTACACTCCACAAAACAAACTATATAATAATGCAACATAAACTCTGCAGCACTTACGCATGCATCCTGGAAGATGGATACATCTAGAAGCACTTTTCATTGACAAACATTTTGACAGCTTGCAAAAATCCCAGACATTGCCGTAATGTTGTACCAAGACTGCTGCAAATGCAATGGCAATAATTCAGCTCAGGGTGAAAGGCAGAATGCACGCTGTCATTAAACTTACTGTGAGTGCTTGATCCCATTATTGCATTACATCATAGCAGCACAAACAGTAATGAGTGCATTTGGGGGCAAATTCGCTTTGGACGCCAGATTCCAGAATGTATCTTTTAGGTAATCAGGTATCAGCAATAAGAGTAT
The DNA here is from genome assembly GCA_026784285.1 of Stomatorhinus walkeri. NCBI lineage: Eukaryota > Metazoa > Chordata > Actinopteri > Osteoglossiformes > Mormyridae > Stomatorhinus > Stomatorhinus walkeri. Next base: position 22,780,926 of record JAODUD010000019.1, on the reverse strand, counting down.
ATTGTCTGACAATAGGAGTGGCTGTTCTCTATTTAATGAGACTGATGGGATGAGAGGAGATGCTGGAGGTCCCAGTCCATTAAAGGCCGCATGTTCCTGCTCACCAAGAGTGAGAAATGGCAAAAAGCTACGCAAACATACACGTTTCTACATGCACAAACACACAAAGGCATGCTCAGTCATACGCACACGTTTTTCTGCATTTTCTACATACTCCCACAGAAGCTCGAGACACTGCAGTTGCACGCATTAAAATATTCTACCATGCACATGAAAAACACGCACATACAGATTTTCCAGTAAGAGGGATGGATATAGTTGTAACTCAATCTGATGGGCGTGACGGCCTGTAAGTTCAGGGCTACTCATTGGCCAGCAAGGAACCTGAGGCAGAGGGCTTCCCATCACCGCAACCAATGAGAGTCATTTACCGGCCCAGAGCCTCCCGCCCCACGACTTCTGTTCCTAATAGCCATTGGATTTGGCCCTTGCCTGTCTGTAGACTGTTCACTAGCAGAAAGACCAAGTAATTTGACCACAGGCTAATCATCCATATGGCCTCCAGGACGTGTGGCTGCTCACAGCTGCTCCTACACACCTAACCCAGACCATGCTATCTCTGGATTAAGATATCAGGTCCATGTTTACAGCTGTGAGGATTCTGTGCGGCAGGCTTGGGAATCAGCTTAGTCTCCCCGACAGAGTTCTAGGCTGTCTGGGAAAGGGAGGGGGGCAGGGAGAATGGGGGGAGAGTGAGTCACCATTGCACCACTGTCTGCTTCACGTCACGGCCACAACCGCTACATTTGTGTCCCAGTTGCCCTCCCAGGACCTGTAACCCTGCTGTTCCTACATATCCTGCTGTGCCTCATCCTCTCAAACTTCCCCCCCCATGCACCAGGCCAGTGAGGTGCTGCTGCCCAACCTCACTGCCATCTCCAAGCAAGCCGCTGTCCTCCCAGGCTAACCCGTTTGTGGCAGCCTCTGCTTGACACGCAGCTGTTCTCCATGACGTCTTGCACTCCCGTCCTATGTTGGTGCTCAGCGGCTACCTCGACCTATCAACAGCCGCGTGGCGACAACTACGGAGCGTCTGCGCGTATGCAAACCTCAGCATCACCGTTGTGTCTTGCTGTATTCTACCAGGGGAAAGAATTTACAGTCATTAGTGAAGCCCGTCAAGAACATTTTCGCTATGATTATCGCCGGCCAAACGTTCGGAAGTTTAGAAGATCACAAACAGGGCACCTCAATGCCCATCTCCAGAGAATCCCACTGCGGAAGAAACAAATCTATCCCCCACCCCCAAGCAAAAAGGAAGCTATTAATCTGAATCCCATTGGGCACAAAGGAAAAGGGTGCAGCTGGGACCCACGATCCTTGAGATCATTCAGGCTGGATTTAAACTTGCTAACAGGCCCCTCTGGTGCTGGCATTGCCCCGAACCCGGGCCCGGCCACTAAAGGGTGAAGAGAGTGACACAGCACACCCACCAAAGGCTCATACAGCCCCCATTTCCCATAGACCCAAGAATCGCCAACGCTGGCCTACAGGTTACTCACGCATGATTTCCAAAACAACTTGTCAATAGGGCATTGTGCCAGCACTCCAATACATCCTGGCCATTTAGGCATGTAAGCATGTAGGCATGTAAGCATGTAGGCATGTAACCATGTAAGCATGTAGGCATGTAGACATGTAAGCATGCAAGAGTCACTGGCATTTCTAGAGTCATCAAGTCTATTCATTTGTGATTTTGTGAGAACTGGAACTGCGCAGAATGAAACACTAAACTGCATGTTTAACAGTGCATACAGAGCTCTTCCGACTCGTGACATTTACTCTTTCGCCAGATTTTTGAGTGAAAAAAATACCGATGCAGGGGTTCTGTGACACCTAAAGATGTTCCCTTGTTCTCATCAGGACCGCCCTACAGTTTCTTAAATATTTAATTATAGTGCCAATTCAGTATTTTGCATTTAACTGCACCAATGCCAATGTTTAACAAGTTACAGAATAAGGAGTGTTATTTAAACAAGACAGATTATCAAGTACGAGTGATGTGATGTTTTATTTTAAAATTCATTCATTCATTTAAAATAATTTCCATCAATTTCACAAAATTTGCGAAGAAATTATGTATGATTGGACATAGAAGAGATAGAAAAAGCAAAATAAGGATAGCAGAAATGTATTGATGTAGACTGGGGGGGGGCAATTTTATCTGCAAAGGGCCAGTTTGTATGCTGTTTTTTTTTAGGCCAGCTGTTCAACCCCAGGTGTGAGGACTCTTTAGGCATTCAGTCTTCTAATTAGTAATCTAATTAAGAAACTGCAGTGAAAACCCGCACATATACCCTTTATTGGATTCGAATGTCTACTCCTGATGTAGACTGAACAGAGAATGAAAATTTGAAGTAAAATTATGCTGACATGACCAAAGGCATACAGCAGAAGAGAGGAAGAGAAGTAAGTTTGAGACTGAGGCAGATAACAGTATAAAAATAACTGATAGTCCTTGTTAGTTAGGATTAGGGCGCGTCAGGAGATTACGAGCTGCAATCTTAATGGGTTAACTGAGGGACCAGCCCAGCTCAGGGAGATGAATGTTGTTCTATCAGGGGCACCGCTTTATGGACCACTTCGATCAGCACCACAGAGGAATGGATGCAGCGGTTCAACAACACCAGCGAACGTCTCATGCAAGGAACAAAGAGATACAATAGACTCTTGTTGTTCGCCCTCTCTGTCTGTGCTTGCGTCCTTTCAATGCACAGCGAAAGACTCCACACCTGTTTGACACATTTCATAAACCAGTCCTTTTAACAGAGACCATGAAGATACGTAGAAAACTGCCTGTCTTGACTAGTATGAAGACACAAAGCTTCTTCACAGAGAATATGGAATCACTGCCCAATCGACTGACATCGAGGTGTCCCCCTGGCTGTATTTCAAAGCCACTCAGCGACTGTTAAGACTTACATGGGGAGACTTTTTCTGTCAGTCCAGAGGGAAAAACCGAAGAAAATTTTGTTTAGCAGTCTGGTGTGGGTGTAAATGGGAGAAGGGAGAAGGTGACAGAACAGGAGAGTGAGAAATGAGGAGAGAAGACCAGTAAGACGTCTTTCACAAGCCAGGTGAAGATTCATTAAAGATGCTGAATAATATCAGGCTCGCCCCTGGTCAAGGAAGGAAGCAGTAGGGGTACGAAATGACCCCTGCATTTGACCCAAGCCAGGGGAGGAAACATTACAAGGACAAAATTAATCTGATTGTGGCCTCTTGTTATAGGAGAGGGCACCTCTGATCACTAGACATGAAATACACTGTCAATTAATCTGCCATCTTTGCTTTAGCAGATACAGTCAGACCTTATTCCCTCCTAGAACAGGCAGTCTTACACACAGGCCACACCTCCTACAGGCAGAGTTACCTTGTCCTGCTGGTGTCAAGCATAAACTAACATGTAGAAATCCTGGTCTTTAAGGAGTATTAAGTACTCACCCCCCCAAAAAAAAAAACTAATTACAGCACTCTATCACTGTTCAGCCCCTGAAACCTGCTTGCAGGAGAGCAGTTTTTCTCCCACCTTTCTGATTATAAAGAGTTCTACCAAGCTCACAGCCCTGAATATTTCATGAGCTGGGCTCCAGCACAGTCCCACGCTCCTCTGATAATGATCAGGGCGAGCTGGAGGGTAGGTCCCACACCACTGCAGACAGAAAGCCCCGAGACAAGGGATAGGTCTCAGCTCAGCTGTCTGTGGCGGAGAAGAAAGATACTGACCCAAGGAGCAGCTTCTGATGGAGGAGTAGACCTTCATCATCTCCCTGTGGATGAGGAGCAACCAACTCCTACACCTGCCTTCCCCCAAACAAGTATTCTTGTTTTCCTTTATCTAGGAATCTTTAATGGTGTCTCCTGGTATGTATATGTATCCCTATTTCTGGGGTTAAACAGTAATAGAGTGGCTGAGGAATGGTATGTATATGTATCCCTATTTCTGGTGTTAAACAGTAATAGAGTGGCTGAGGAATGGTATGTATATGTATCCCTATTTCTGGGGTTAAACAGTAATAGAGTGGCTGAGGAATGGTATGTAAATGTATCCCTATTTCTGGGGTTAAACAGTAATAGAGTGGCTGAGGAATGGGGCCTTTAACATGCTTCTGCATTTACATCCTGGCATAGTGGCATCAATTGTAGCCCCTGTAAAGGCTTATTATGTATTTTATATGTTTATATTTGTAGAAATCCAGTTTAATCTAGCACTAAATCATTTTGAATAAAGTTTTTATGCTATAAATCAGTGGTATGGGTTGATCATGGGGAATCTAGATCCATGGGGAGACTGAATAAAGTGGAGGGTGGATGACACCACTTCAGCGCTTACTGTGACTCTCTGGGAATGTTTTTGACTCCCAAAGCCCAAATGCACCAATTGTGGCCCACAGATTTCCCAGCTGGACAACACATTAGCCACCACTTTGTCCCCCCCCCCAACTTCTGTCAGAAGTTCCTAATGGAAGAGGAAGACAAAAACAAAGCAGTAATAGAGCCATGTAAAGGCCAGAGAAACATGGGATGTAATGTGTGTGCCGCTGGCGCACATCTGCTGGGATTGCTGTGTCAGCTGGAAATGAATATCAATGAAGTCTCTGACCTCACGAGCTGCAAATTTAAAATGATAAGCAGGATATTCTGAGTCTTAAAGCTTTATAAATAAGAACGGCACCAGAAACTACAAACTCGCAGACTTACCAGCCATAACAGTTCTGCTACTATGAGTGTTCATGCATATTGCATGTGTGATAATTCAGCTTTATCATTTATATAATAATATCATTAATATTATAATATCATTCCTTTAAATGCTCCCAGGATGTAATGCGGAGTTAGGAATATGGTAGCACAGTTTGAAGTAATTCTCTCTGTGACTCTGTAACATGCCAGCATTTTTATTTGGGTTATAAACGGCACCCTGACGTACCACTGGGCTGGTCCTCCATCTGTCACTGCAGCTGACCACGGTGCTAATGGACCCCGGCTTCACTCAGTCGCTAGCTGGCCAGCGCGGCAGCATGAAGGATGACGCCATTTATAATGGCGCCTTTATTAATTCGTCCGCTTTATTTACCTAGCTCACTCACATGGCAGTTTTTCGATTCGACAGCCAATTTGTCTCCGTCCTTGCTGCCCTGAATGGGTGCCACTTGCGAAAGATTTGTGTCACCTCTTTAAGACGAGAAATCCGCCCACCCTTCCAAGCTCAGATCTCTCGCACACACAACGAGGGCCGTTAATTTAATCAGACATTGATTTCTGATGGTGACTGGCACTCAATAGCCATGGGTCTGTTGTGCAGCCGTGATTCATGGACCATGGCCAACATCTCTGTTCTCTCTCTGTTTACTTCCTGCTTTGTTGGTCAGTTCCATGGTGATGGGTGATGGACAGTAACGAAGCATGGATGGTAGATTTCTGTCAGTTGTCTTTGGCAGAACTGGACTCCATGTTGACACGCACAACTGTCATTGCATTAATCACAGTCAGGGAGAGAGAAGCTGTGGGACAAGAGCTGTCAGGGAGAATCTCTGGACAACTGTCCATCTGACGGCTCAGTCTCAGCTGTCAGGTCTGTCATGGGACCCTTTGCCAAGACACCAACCACGTCTATATCTGATGAACCATCGCAGAAAATGCTTACATTTTCTGAAGGCGAGAGGTCGTAGCCGTCTTACCTCGACGTGGACCCTTCCTTTTAAATGTGATGTGCTGATTCACAAGCTTGGATGCCGATATCAAGTTAGTGGATACAAATCTGGCAGCATTAATGATCTTACGTGACCAATCTGGCTTTACTTCCCATGTAAGCCTTTGCACTCAATTCATAATTTCTCAGCTCTTCCTATAGGAGAAACATTGAGAGGATGCTCAATGAAATATATACTCCATAACATTCTTACAATATAAAACATACAAATTATTTTTTCAATTGTCCGTTCTCCCAAATGATGTTTGTAACACTCAGTGTCCGACTCTAGGTGACGATCGTCATGTCTCAGGTCTTTAGATTCTGACACATATTCCCAGCCTTGTCACACATGCATGCAGGACTTCAACTCAACAAGGTCATGTGTGTGTGTGTCTTTAAAAATGGAGCGCAAGATGGGATATGTGGAAAAAAATTCTTTCGTTTCAACCAACCATTTGAGTTTAAAGAGTCACAATCACAAAGTACTCAACTGGTTGGTAAAAACAAAATCTTGGTCTGGACCTAAATTATCCACCTCTGAAAAAAACACATTCCAGTGTATTTGTTCTAGTACTTGCACAAATGACAAATACAGCTCAATTTCAAGGCTTGAGTAAGAGGAATTATGTGGATATCGACCTGCATACCTTAACTTTACATGGAGTGCTTTCCATGTTATAATAACAATGTCTTATAGCAGGGCTCTTTGAATCTGGCTCTCGATTCCAAATCCAGGCCTCGTTTTCAATTCTCCCAGACTGTTACTTTAATAATTATGGATTCTGATTGGCTTGAGGCTTGACACCTGGCTGACAGGAAAAGGTGGCTGGAAAATCATCAGGGATATGTGATTTGAATAGCCCTGCCTTATAAGTATATTCTTATACTTACACTCTAAGTCTGCATGTGCAATACTGTACATGCATGAGGTAACTGTATGCCTTGTGACGGTCTAGCAGCCTGGAGTTTGTCCCCTGCCTTGTGCCCAGTAGTTCCTGGACTTAGTTCCAGCCCCATTACAACCATTCACTGGATAAACGGCAATGGAAAGGCAAGGATATATGAATGGATACCGTACACGGATGCTGGTATAGTTCATGGTTTGCCTTAAACTTAGTAGTTATTGAAAATAAAAGGATTATATAGTGGCCTTGTCTTAATCCACCACCTCTATAAAATATCTTCTCATAACAGAAAGTCATGAGAATCTATGATCACCATGTTTCACGTCAGTAGTAGCAGGACAGGAGAGAAGATCATAATGAGATCCGCTGGATGGTATTAACACGATGCAGAACTATGAATCATTTTGTGGCTGACCTCTGACTTTTGGTCACCAGACCGGCCTTGAGCACTATATACTGCTTGGAACACTGAAACGTGCCGTGGCTAATAAAATCTTATAGGAATAGCTGTAGTTATATTTGGGGCCTTGGGCAGTGAAATAATTGCCTTCATTCCCGGACAGGAAGATAATTGCCTCTCTTTTCATTTGCCTGTGCTCCATACATACAGGCTTGCTAACAGCCCACCCTCCTGTGCCCTATTAATCTCATCTTCTCTCCTCCCACGGTTGACATGGAGGACAGAGACTGGAAAACTCCCTAACCCTCACATCACACCGCTCCCGTTCGCTGCCAGCATCACTAGGTACAGTGAGTAGGACACGGGATTCTCCACGTCAGGTTGAAGGCTTACCCGAATGCTAATGCTGTTCTTGTATGCAGACCACAATAGTCAAATCTAAAAATCTATTAATGTGTAAAACTAGGCATTGAAAAGTTCAACCATGCCTTTCACACCTGCTGGTCAAATGCAGTCTCATAGGTGTTCTTCCCAATGCATTGATCCTTAACCTGCTTGGTTAATCTTCAGGAATTCCTTACCCAAACTGCACATACGCATGACGACTTCTTAGTTTCAGGTTTGTGAAGAGCCTTGACACAATTCCAACACTAATAGGTACCAAGTTCAGCTTCTCTATGCAAAGTCTATGACAGATGGAAGGAGACAGGCCAGGTCTCAGCACGTCAGTCTGACTTTCCTGCACTGGGATACATACCTGCTCCTGCACTGAAGAGGACATTGTCATTAAGTTGACTTCCTCTGCACGTCTACGCCTCTCCATCATCGAGCCATACCAAGAAGAGTGTCTGATTTTGTTTTGGCAAGCTTCCACCACAGAGCATCCCCAGATACCTTTCAGGCCTGGCATAAAAGGGTTAGCGTGACTCTTCCATTCAGTTGGAGCAGGAAAAAACGTCACGCAATAACAAAAAAAATTCTACATCAACATTGCCTCCTGTGAAATAGATAAATACTTGGCTATTTACCTCTTCAGCTACCACACTAACAAGCCAAGCATTCATTCCACCGCTTCCTTTGTTCTCATGATGCACATCATCTGCCTCTTCACATTAACAACATCTTTATGGAGCAGAGTGGTGCGGCGGAAGCGTGCCCGGCCCAGAGGCCGATGGATCGAAACCATCCTCTGCTGAAGTGTTGTGTTTCTTGACTAAGGTCCTTGTAACCCTGCCTTCTCAAATGTGGGTGGTGCTTTGGACAAAATTCAGTTTAATATTCAGGGCATACATCAGGAGGCATGCAGCAGAACAGAAAGCACTTGACTGGACACCTAAACTTGGATTTCCAGCCAGTTCACATTTACTCTAGATTGATCTCATTGTAAAAACTGACAGCCTGTTTGCTTACTGTAACTATAGTGCAGGAGCCATATAAAAGTGGGCTTTGGAGAATGTTGTATCAGCACGTGACCAGGCAAGGCCTGATAAGTTAGAATGACTTAAACTTGATGTCCCAAAAAACACTATTGACTTTTCACCAAGTAAGACATTTCAGTATCAGGAATGAATGCGCATTCTTCATTCCTGAACTACTGTTGGGAGCTTGTCTTGTAAGACTTCAGTTTTTCAAGTTGTCAAAAACTTTGCCCGGTTTGTCCAAATTGAAATGAAAAAGTGATGCAGAGTCTATCTAATGAAAGAGGTCCATCTGCATAGCCTACAGACAGCGATAACAGTAGTTAGACATGGGTACTACCATCGCCATTCAGACCCGAAGAGCGTTTTAATTAAATTAGATATGTTCTCCTCTGTAGATTTGGCCTTTTATCATAGCTTGACATTCAATATTCTACTCCAAGGGTTTTGTAAAAAACATCATTCCCAATACTTGCTGCAATAATGCAGGTTTTCTGCTGGCTGACAAAAAGATGAGACAAGAACATTGGTCTTGTGTTGTTCTCCGTGTCTTGGCCAGGTGACCTCATTAGCAAGTATGGAGAAAATGCTTGTTTCTCATTAACTTCATGAGATCCGCCTTATTAGGCTGATCAAAGAATCATGTTGTCTAATATGCAGCAAATAAGCCTTCAACATGAGGCAAAGTGTGTCCATGCGTTCACTGTCGCACTGCTCCAGAGCCGTGTCAAGCCTCTTGTGCCGGACGTCCATAGGTTCACTGTCGCACTGCTCCGGAGCCCTGTCAAGCCTCGTGTGCCGGACGTCCATGCGTTCACTGTCGCACTGCTCCGGAGCCCTGTCAAGCCTCTTGTGCCGGACGTCCATGCGTTCACTGTCGCACTGCTCCGGAGCCCTGTCAAGCCTCTTGTGCCGCACGTCCATGGGTTCACTGTCGCACTGCTCCGGAGCCCTGTAAAGCCTCGTGTGCCGTACGTCCATGTGTTCACTGTCGCACTGCTCCGGAGTCCTGTCAAGCCTCGTGTGCCGTACGTCCATGCGTTCACTGTCGCACTGCTCCGGAGCCCTGTCAAGTCTCTTGTGCCGCACGTCCATGCGTTCACTGTCGCACAGCTCCGGAGCCCTGTCAAGCCTCGTGTGCCGTACGTCCATGCGTTCACTGTCGCACTGCTCCGGAGCCCTGTCAAGCCTCTTGTGCCGCACGTCCATGCGTTCAC
>JAODUD010000019.1:22668358-22679481 GCA_026784285.1 Stomatorhinus walkeri | reverse complement strand
AGGGCGCTTTCCAATATAACAGAAAAACTCAGTAAACAACAATTAAAAGAGCACATGTATGCATAAAAAGACTACATTGTTGTTGCAGTACAGGGGGGTGTCAGACACCTTCCAGCTGGAGGGACTTAACATGGTGCAAATTGGGTTGCCGCAAAGGGGGGGGGGGCATCCTTTATTCAGTGGGTTCCGGTGGGGGAATCAGAATAACACAACTCCCAGTAATGTGAGAAAAGTTACAGGTTCAGCGAGTGAGTGGGAAGGACACCAGACTGGCCGACCAGAAGTGAAGGGTGGATTTCTGCAGATGTAATGGCTGAGAGTGAGACAAAGACAGACTTCCAAAACAAGGATGGGGGGCACAAGTCCAGAAGATGTGGGTGGGATTAGCTGGCGCTAGGCGACATTTATTACAGTCTGGGTCAGTGCCAGGATAGTGTCAGATAATTTGCTTCTAGATCAATGGACTCTGTCAATCACTTTGCATCTTAAGAGCACATGCAAATACATGAAGTGTGGACACAACTCCCAGACCTCTCTATCTCTAAATTAAGATCCGTGAACCAAATAGTGCACAAACTGTCAAAGGCCAAGGATTGGTAGGTGAAGAGAGCACCACAAAGCAAATGGCCTTTGCTTCACATTTTTTGATTTTGATTATATTTGGAATGTGAATGACATGTACCTTTCAGACCAGAAATGGGAATGTGCACGTGCAAAAAGGTGCAAACAGGATTCCATATTATAAACGTGATTCTGATTTTCTAATTGTTGAATAAGCTTTTGAAAAGGAATAGATCAGACTTGCTAAACAGACGTAACAACATGAAACTGGATAATGTGTGGCTTTGGGGAATCAAATAACCGAATATGTAAACGTGGTTTAGGGGTCAAGTAAGACCCCTGGCAACAGGATAAATAATAATAAAAAAGAACTTGCAGACCTGATACCTCAGAGAGAGATGTACAGTAAGGCAATACATGAGCTGTCAGCTGTCCATGCATACTAACAGCAGTCACCAGGCTCTCTGCATGCACTTGCGCAGTTCGGCTATGATCATCACCATTGGGCAGAAGAAATCTAAACCTTCTATGAAGTTTAGCCGATGCACCAAGAATATTGTGACAGGAAACCGAAGAGCAGCCTGAAAGCAGCCAGACCCCCCCTTCAGCAGAGATTGCATCACCATTCCCTTCTTTGGGCTTCTCCCTTGCACATTCTTCTCTTATCTAATGCTCTGCTATCTCACTGTCTCTGACTGTACGATAAAACGCCATCCGACATTTTTTTCAATAATGCTTGTGTATTCTGCTGAAACCATCTGTAATTAAATGTAATTTTTAAATCAAGCTAAACTATGAATTGTTTTTAAGTGGTTCATTTATGTTACTAATGTTACTATGTTATTTCAAGCTCATGGTTAAATACAACGAGATGCATAAAAAATTAATTTGTTAAAATGTGTATACGTGAAACTAACATACATTACTTTAACAAGAGATTATACTGTTTTACTGCGCCACACATGAATTTACATTTTAAACTCATTATTTTAAATGTTGCCCCAACGAGAGAACAAGTGCAAGGTTAACAGATAGAGGTCCGCACACTGGTGCTGTTGTTGGCTCTGCTACCATACATCTCTGCGGTGTGCGAGTACACCCAGGGATGGGTTGGTGCCCAGTCCAGTCTCCACGACTGGCTCTGAATCCCCCAAGACCCTAAATAGAACAAGCGGAAACAGAAAATGGATGGATGGAAGTTTAACAGTCACTTAAAGTAATTTCAGTCACTCAAGTAATTGAAGCACCCATTGCCAAAATCGCATAGATTCATATTTTATACAACTGTAACTGTAAATATTAACTACTGCACAGGGCTCTCAAGTCTCACGTATCGACCGTGAGACACGCACATTTCGACCAGTTCCCACGCTCACACGCCGCACCTTGTGCTTCTCCCGCTGAGACGTAAGGGGCGGTGCTCACCAAGGGCTCCCGTTATACAGGATTAATGGACGAGGCGCAGGCGTACGGAGCGGAGATTTCCACCGACTTGCTATACTATACTCAGTGTTGGGGAGTAACGAGTTAAATTACGTAACACCGTTACATGTAATTACAAAAAATTTAATTGTAATTGTAATCCGTTTACAAAATTTAATTGTTAATTGTACAGTTACCAGAGGAAAAGCTGTCATTAAATTACCGTTACTTAAGGAAATGTTTCATGATTACAATTTTAGTTACATCATAAGATTGTATGCAAAACCTTGCTAATATCTTTAATAACAGTATTTTTTATTGCTTTTCGTGTTTTTCTTATGCAAAACATCAACCTTTGCTATTTCCCTCCACAGCCGAAAGTTTTAAACTATTCGATGCTTCTGATTGGTTATCCTGTCGCGTCTACATTTGCAGCCAATTCTGCTAATTAACTTGCCTGAGCGGTCCGAGTTTCTGTTGCCAGCAATGGTAGATGAGGAAAGGAATGCATTCCAGGAATGCTGGAAATTTAAAAAACATTTCCGATACCTTACAGAAAAAGGCACAAATTTAACTGTGCAATGTATCGCGTATTTACCGGCCGTAAAGATGTTGTTGACATCTAAACAGTCCATGTCCAACCTAAGGAAACATAGAGGTAAGTGCAGCTCACTGTGACTGCAAACAGTCATATTAAACAAGGCAGGGGTACACACTGTGTGATTTCAGTAATCTTATAAAATCATTCCCGGTCACACTGTGTGATACGGATCTAATAATCTTGGCTATGACAGGTATGCAGACTGTATGACGACAACACCAACTCAAATATAAGATAAGGCGCATCGGACAACAAAACAAAATGTAAATAAAAACAGCATGCGTAAATCCCACAATGAATCGCGAAGTGTCTACCACGCTTTTAAGTCACACTGGCACTTCTGATGCCGTTGACAGGAAATGTGCAGAACTCCTTCAATATGCTAAGGTTATTGGTAACTTATGTTTGGTCTGATATTAGCACTCCCGACATGCTATGTCGTACTGAGTTTTGCAAATTCACTAACTAGCTATAAGCGCTGGGCGATGCAGCCTTACCACTCTGCTAAACCATTTTATTTTACAGTGCTGCGAAGGCACTGTTTTAGGCTACTCCGCGATTTGTGATTGAAAAATTGACTTAAACAGAGTAAGAGATTACACAGTCAGCTGAAATTTCATATCCTGTCTGACACAAGTACTGATCAGATCAGAAGTAAAATGGAACTAAGTATATAAAATGTTTGTATCATAATGTAATCTTGAAGCGTCACAGAGTGGTCAAATCACTCGTAGTTTATCTTGTTTTGATTCCCAAAGTTTATATTATGAACACACATTAGAATTTAATAACAGAAAGCTGAGTTTTAACAATTAAAGAAAAAAAATTAGGTATATTTTATGTAACATTAATGTTATGACTCGTAGTTATACAGTATGTAACTTATACTGAGGGAATCTGGGTTTTCATTGAGTATGAAGCGAGGATCTATTCTTAAGCCGTTGTTGAAAATCATTATTAGACCTATATGATATGTATGGTATGTTTGGTAAATTTATTAAATTGATCAATTAAAATCATTTTAATTCATGTAATTGAAATAGTCACAATACTATTACGTTTTCCATAGAGTACCTTGTAATTGTAATCGAATTACATTTCCAAAGTTATCTTCCCAACACTGACTGTACTTGGTACTGTACTATACCATACCGTACATACCATACTATATTTGGTACTGTACTTTACTGTACTATTCTATACTATATTAAAGACCAGCTAAACGCAAGTGGACAGGTTTGTTAGAATACATTCCTTTTTGGAACTGAGAGGGTGGAAATAGTCACCCCTCAGTACTTTTGCCATAATTGACGCTCATTTAGAATGTAATCATCATTCTTTTCCCACTGAGTGATGGCATCAGTGTCTGGTGTATCCTCCTGACACGACAGAGCACCATGCTTTTATAGATGACTGAATACTCTGCTAATTCTGCCTGATAGCGCTGACTGCATTACCTGAATTAAAGTACTCATTAAAGGAAGAAGACCAGGAGACCGTAACAGTCTATAAGATGAGGAGAGATACAGCGAGAACTGCAGAGGTATAATTTGATTATCATACACGTCAATATCTGAATAAATGCACTTGCTTACTGTCTTCTAACAAAGTTTCAGGTCATTTAATTTTAATTCAAACAATGGCTTTTGCTTCACCTTATTCGACTTTGATTATATTTGGAATGTGAATTACATATACCTTTCAGACTTCAGAAATGTTTTTTTTCTCAAAAATGTCCCTTTGAGAACTAGTACCTTTTCTACACCGTAGGTGACAAAGGAAAGGTAGATATTTAAGAGTTTTCTCTTATGACCTGCACATTTTTAACTATTACAGCTAGATAGCGCACCTATGGCTTGGTGGAAGCGTCAGAAATAGCCTTCTTTCGTGATATGGTCAAAATCAACTTTTTCGTAAGTTTAACTTTCTATTTTCAAGGTTAGTGTTCATCATGTTTGCCTGTTAAAAAACCCTTGAAGGGCTTGGAGTAACAAGTAGATTTTCATAATTAAATACAGACGTGATGGGGTTATGTTCCGATAAACCAATCGTAAGGTGAAAAAATACTGTAAAGTGAAAATGTATTTTAACACCTAACCTAACAAACATCATAACGTAGCCTAGCTTGGCCTACCTTAAAACTGTGCTTAGAACATTTACATTACCCTATAGTCGGGCACATTCATTAAAATCATTAACACAAAGCCTATTTTATAATAAAATGTTGAAAATCTTGTGTGATTTACTGAATTATGTACTGAAAGTGAGAAACAGAATGGAATTGGAATAGCCATCGCAAAGTCAAATATCAGAACACAGAGTGGGAAGCGTTTGTACATGTTTGTATTTGTACCACAAAACATTTCCCTGTTATTCAGTAGATTTTTTATCAGTTCAGGTTTTACTCTTTGCCCAAATGCCTTTCTAAGACTCAAATATAGCATTTTGTAAAAAAAACACTTGTGGTGCCTATCTGATGAAGGGAACCTAGTAACAGGGGACTGTTTTATTTACAAGCCGTCCGCATACATATTTCATATTTCGTTATAAAATGCAGAAATGTTACTTCAAGCCATTTACTGTATTAAATAACCAAACATGGTAAAAATGAGATAAACTGTCCTTCTTCCTAGCTGTAGTGTACAAACGGCACTGCACCTCAAAGGGAATTCAAGTAAAAATTAAAACAAAAAAAATCTGAGCTCTGGAATGTATGTGTAATTCACAAGCCAGATTTTATTAAAAAAGGTGATACATAAACTTTATTGGATTTTTTTTATTAAAGTGGAATGACCCAGAAATAAATAAAATTGCAAAGTCTCTAGTATATGTCATTTTTATTTGTGGGTAATAAAGATATCATGAATTGAACTCCAGTGAAATTGTCATCTGTTTCAAATTGTAAGGGTTGTGAGCAATTCCTGAGACAAACTGTCGAGTACTCTGATCTGCAACGTGGAGGGGATGTTCTACCTCTGGCTCAATGTGTGGTGGACTCTTGTTCTATTGCGGTGATATTGTGCAGTACCACACACGCCTAAATAATGCTCTCTGTGGGGTGACTTTAGTCCCTACAGTCACTACAGTCGGGCCTTACGTATACCTACAGTAATCTCAACCCTGGCTCTAACCCTGCTGTGGGTCAGACTGAAGCACGGCTGCAGTCAACGTGACGAGTTCCCTCTGTCTCCAAGAAAAAACCCGTCCAACTGCCCTACAAACACAAGTTACTGTACATACCCTGTGCAAATTTGCTGCACAGTGCACAAACCCTATAAGTTCTCAAATCATTGACACGGCATGGCCATTTCGCTTTGACATTGGAGATTATGTGTGGCACATAATCTTCAGAGTGGATACAGTATGGTACAAAATATTAGGAAATAAAACTTTTTAATTGGAATAAAGTGTTACAACACTACCTATGCATTAATGAATTGGACTGACTTCCTGTCCCTGAACAGATTTTTATTGAAGGATCAGTAATGATATTTTGAGCTGTATCTAGACAAAGAATAACATTATGGAATCCTGAAATATTTACTTATATACAATTATAACAATAAATCGTTTAGTACCTTTAACCATTTGTATAATTTATGATAAACCTGCAATTTGGTGGAACTTGTCTTTATCATCAGAGATTTAAGTCTGGGGGGAAAATGACAATTATATGTAGAAGTCTATTAGGTGCTAGTACTGTACATAACGCCCGGAATTAAGTTGCTTTGTGTTCAGTATATCATTCAGATGTGCATGCAAATCCACGGCGTGTGATGCTTTAAACATGAGACTAAGGCAGACTGTCGAAACCTGAAGTGATAAACGGTAATAGTTCCCCCTCTCTGATCTCGGTTTCTTGAACGGAAAATCCAGAATTTGCGCTAATTCTGGAGTAAAGATACTGGGGCTACCTGCTAAACACGCTTTCTTCCACACTTGCGAAACCAGCTGTGCCGAACAACCCCTCGCAATACGGTAAACAACTGGAACAGGATGCGTGCGGCTGCCGTCACGTGACAAGCCCACATGTACGCAAAGTGCGTAAATGTACGACATGCGGAGTGCCAGCGCTAGACAGCGTCGGCGAGGAGTACGGGGCACAAAGGCACAAACAGCCGAGACCAGGTATTTACTGCTTAGACTGGCCAAACTGGCAGGGCAGAAAAGGCCGTTTTAAGCGGCGACACTTTCCTTGGTGGAGCATATAATCTATGTATATCCATGTAGCTATAGTATATTTTAATACTGTTTTAATATCACGTCTGTGTGAAGGATTCTGCTTCAGCCCGCTGGTTGACGCGCATCGCACACCGACACAGGGATGCGTCCGTGAACCGTCAATAAACAGAACATCGCGTAGTTGGACCCTTCTGCTCAGAAAAGGTAATATATCTCCGACTGCTACCCTGTCAACTTCAAGGCTTATACTGGAAAAGTTTTCAATTGACTGGAAAAGATGAAAACTGCTGTAAATATCCCTTTACTGTAGATAAGGAATTTGTATATGCGGTGCTGATTATTCACATGTTGTCCCATTTTGCTACATATTTTTGTGGTTTGGATCTTTGTCATGAATTTTGATATTTATGTTTCATTGGCATTGACGCGGAAATTGGCACGAAGTGCTCGCATGTTATTATTGAAAGGAAAGTGGATACGATGTGGATGTAAACAGATTTTTACTTGCTTAAGACAGATCGGTCGCAAGAATCGCCGGACCGCTTCCATATTTATAATCACACAAATGTCGGACTCCCTTATGTGCTGAATATGTTTTTCAGGCACAAAGACTATTAATTGGCAATGGCGAGCCCTGCGCTGGTTGCATATAGAAATACACGTACAGTTTGGACGGATTACAGTGTCTTTTAATAGGTCATTTAGACGCTTTTTTTGTTTTCTTGAAACATAACGACGCTTATATCGTAATCTCTTTCATTATTCTGTGGTTTACGTGAATACTGACTTTCGTGATTGCAGTGGTGGGCAGGTTGTACGACAGAGATAATTATACACACCTCAACAATGTTGCTGCTGTTTTCCTAAATGAGGGCAATGCTAAAATGAGGGACCACTGTGCCGGTGTCCCAGTGTGATTAACGGAAATTCACTGGTGCTCTAACAGCAACGCAGGTAAATGTTATTTTAATCAATTAATAATTAATGAATTGCTCGATTATTGTAAGTAGATATGAAATTACATAAACACACGGATGGTATTTGTCGATACCCTAGATTACTGCCTTTGGGCCTGATGAAGTCACGGTATATCCTTTTTTTCCCAATTTACTTTTGAAGTAAACATGTTTGTGCAAGCTAGATAACTCCACTGTGGATTGGAGGGGGGATGTTCCTCAGGGAAATGATCACATCCAAGCTTGATAGTACCGCAAACAAATCACAAAAGAACATCGGAGAATGTAACAGCTAAACAGAAGCATGAACCAGATTAACCAAGATGACATGATCTTTTTATGTGTGAACAAGCACATTCTCTTCTTTACAGCTGAGAATAATTAAGTGAACAGGGACTTCTGTGGTAAAAACGTGTGTCTGTTATGCGAATGATATGCTGGCAATTCTGTTGAATGCAATCAAACTTGGGGAGATGTTGCTACTGCTGACTGGGATTAATTATGTCTCCTACAGTACATGCTCCCTGGGTCTCATCTACTACCCCATTATCTTCATTCACAGTTTATGTTAATCCTGTCAAACAACCTCTTCAATTTATTGTATTTACACAGCTATACGAAGCATCCTGATAACACTGAGTTACTAATCAATCTGGGTTTAATTGCAACTCTGTGAACCAAATATCAGTTGAGAAAGAGTGCTTTCCTTGCCAGAGTCTAGTTCTGACTAGTGCAGGCTAACATCTGACATGACATATGAGTACTTTTCAGGTAACTTCAGACATGACATTTAAACAAATGCTAGTTAACCCATTTAGCAATGCAAATAATTACTGGCAAAGAAACTATAGCTAGCTGTCTCTCCACATTTTATACTGTTGAGTACATACTAATCGATAATGTTATGTTCGGGCGAAATGTTCTTGTTTTTGTTGAGGTGTGTGGGATGATTATGGATACATGCATGCATGCATATACAGTATTGTGCAAAAATCTAAGGCAGTCAAAGAAAATTGTTTAAATGATTTTCATGTTAGTGTAACACTTATACTCAAAGCGTGTCAGCTTAGCTATTTCAAAACCTGTCCTAAAATCATCCCAGTATTTCCAGCAACCATGCTATACTCCAATGTGTTTTCTTGACTAAATCACTACCCCACCTTGTTTGGCCAATCAAAACCTCATAGTTGGTTAATTATTTAAATTAATTAATCAATTAACTGAGCTGGTGAAGAAATTGAATGAATGCATGGACTGGCTGATGTGCCCCTGGGATTGGGAACCAAAGCGTTGTAGCTTTTTGCAGAAAATAAATTGTTTGTTTTCATTGCGTTACTATTAATTTGCAAGATCTAAAGATGTAAAATTAAGTTTTTTATTCTAAGTGAATATACATTTACTACCCAGTTGAATAGTCTTAAACATTTTATTTGCCTAAGACTTTTGCATAGTGCTGTGTGTATATGGAGTCTTTAGTGAAATGCATATTTTCTATACATTTTATTTGATACATATTTCATGCGCAATTTTTTAATTTCTTACTCAGTATTTTACTTATCTGGCTATTTTATTAAAGGCAGGTGAACATCCTTAATACTAACCTTGACTGAAAAGTTGAAATATTTAACAGTTTTTTTAAAAAATAAATGTAAGTTTATTTAATTGTGTGTCTGTGTGCGTGGAGGGGTGTCCAAGTATACATTTTGTGGGGACCAAGTGTCCCCATAATGTGATAAAACCTGTTATTTTGATGTTGTGGGAACCATTTTTAAAATAAAAGTCTGTGACTGCAATCAAAAAACTAAAACTGCCCAAAGATTTTTTTTTTTATTATTATTTGGTTACTTATGGTTAAGGTTAGGACTGGGTGGGGGTTAAGGTTGCCATTGTTGGGATTAAGGTTTTGCCCATAAAAATGAATGGACAGTCCCCGCAAAGATATGAGTACAGCAGTCTGTGTGTGTTTGTGTTTTATGTATTCGCAGTAAAATATTCCTCATCTTTGTGGCTTATTTTATACTACATGTATAATGCTCCCTCCAAGTGCATTGACATGAGTTGGAATGTAAGTGAAATGAGTGATGTGATCTTGTTATTGGTTCAGCCAGTAGTGCTTTGAGTTTGCTATTGCTGGTTGCAGAACACAGATGGAGATTGGTGGTTGTGGTTTATTTTTATTTTCTGTTTCTATATTGCTTCATGCAGGGAGAGTTGGAGGTTTGTGGCGATGGGCAAACATCCTGAATCAGGTGTAGCACTGAACGGGAATCCATCGTTGCTCCCAGTCAGCACTGCGGAGCCGGTGAAAGAAGGGATGCAGTTGAAGAAGGAGATCTCACTTCTCAATGGCATCAGCCTGATCGTGGGAAACATGATTGGCTCGGGCATCTTCGTCTCGCCCAAGGGCGTACTCCTCTACAGTGCCTCTTTCGGCCTGTCGCTAGTCCTCTGGGCCATCGGAGGAATATTCTCAGTGGTTGGAGCACTTTGCTATGCTGAACTTGGCACCACCATCACCAAGTCGGGGGCCAGCTACGCCTACATCCTGGAGTCCTTCGGTGGCTTCATCGCCTTCATCCGCCTGTGGACGTCTCTGTTGATCATCGAGCCGACCAGCCAGGCTATCATCGCCATCACGTTTGCCAACTACCTCATCCAGCCGCTCTTCCCCAGCTGCGAGCCGCCCTACGCCGCCTCCCGCCTCATTGCAGCCGCGTGTATCTGTGAGTCTCTCTGGGATCAGGAACCCCGATGCATTTGCAAGTAGCAGTTTACAGCTAATATAGAACATTTAAGCTGTTCTCCAAGTCTGATTGCACTATTATTAAATTCATCCAGTAATTTAATGCTAACAAAATAACCAGTGCAAATTACTAAGAACTTTTCCATTTGTTTTCCTGACACTTGCTGTCCTGGGGGTTAGCCTATAATGTGTGTGTGACATGCTATACTCGGTTATGCGGCCCACAGACATTTTAGCAAGTGTATCCTGGGTTTTGTTAAGAAGTATATACCATAATTGTTTTTTTGCCAGATCAATGTAATTTTGGTATGTTTCATTTGGGTGTGGTGGTGGAAATTTGGGAAGTTATCTGGTGGAAACACCTCTGTCAGATCCTCAGTGTGTTCTCCCTCCCAATCTGGTGGAAGCACCTCTCTCAGGTCCTCAGTGTGATCTCCCTCCCAATCTGGTGGAAGCACCGCTGTCAGATCCTCAGTGTGTTCTCCCTCCCAATCTGGTGGAAGCACCGCTGTCAGATCCTCAGTGTGATCTCCCTCCCAATCTGGTGGAAGCACCTCTCTCAGATCCTCAGTGTGATCTCCCTCCCAATCTGGTGGAAGCACCTCTCTCAGATCCTCAGTGTGATCTCCCTCCCAATCTGGTGGAAGCACCTCTCTCA
>JAODUD010000019.1:22642388-22668258 GCA_026784285.1 Stomatorhinus walkeri | reverse complement strand
GATCCTCAGTGTGTTCTCCCTCCCAATCTGGTGGAAGCACCTCTCTCAGATCCTCAGTGTGTTCTCCCTCCCAATCTGGTGGAAGCACGGCTCTCAGATCCTCAGTGTGTTCTCCCTCCCAATCTGGTGGAAGCACCTCTCTCAGATCCTCAGTGTGTTCTCCCTCCCAATCTCGTAGGCTTTTTGACGTTCATAAACTCGGCTTACGTGAAGTGGGGCACTCGCGTCCAGGATATCTTCACCTACGCCAAGGTCATAGCCCTGATAGTCATCATCGTCACAGGCATCGTGAAGCTCTGTCAAAGTGAGTAACTGCTTCATTCGTCCCTTTTGTTTTGAAGTGTGTTTGTCCCTCTTTTCCACCGCTGTTGCAGCTCTCACGCCCATTTGTGCTTTTACTCATGTTTAGCCGTGAGCTGTTATTTATCAGGTTATAGTGTAATATGTTTGTCTTCTCACATCCTCATATTTGCCCATAGGACACACCACAAATTTTGAGGATTCCTTTCAAGGCTCGTCCTGGAAACCTGGTGACATCGCCCTGGGCCTCTACTCTGCACTTTTCTCCTACTCCGGCTGGGACACGCTCAACTTTGTTACAGAGGAGATAAAAAACCCGGAGAGGTTGATATTGAGTTACTCTTTCCAGAATGTAATATTCGAGCATTGCTGCCTTTCTCTGGTGTTTCTTCTTTCAGTTTGATTGGTTACGGAGCTCATTGGTTTTTAAGCAACTTTAAATGACTTGCAGATTGCCTATTTCCAGTTCTTCAAGTTCTTTGGTCATCCTGAACTGAGGTCCCAGACTCTTAATTAAATTGCCTGTGATTAAACCATTAGGCAACTTCATGGGTAGCATTGATGTGGCTGTTGTTTGCCCTCTGGATATTCCAGGCGAAACAGAACACAATCTCATGAAGCGTAATGACTCACAGTGTAGAGAAAAACAGCTGGAACACGGTGACGTCAACTGAGCAGAATTGGCAATTAGGAAATGCCTTTAAGAAAAGATTTCAATGCAAAGGTTGTTGAAGCATACAATTAACAAGTTTAACTTGTTTATAGCGCATAACTCTGCAGGAACATAAATCAGTGACTCTTATATGATACAGCACTCTTATTGCTCTGAATTTTCAGAATTGTAGGGGACTTTTTCCCTAAAAAGGGATGGACAGAAATGACTGTGTTATGGTCAGTCTATTTGTCAGCAGAGCTGTGCAGTCCTCTCATTGTCAGTCCTCTAGTTTGGCCTTGTCTTCCGTGAACCGTCCCTTAGACCCACCTATTGTGTGACATTGCACATAGTTAAGTTGGGGGAGAGGTGTTTTGTTTAATTTCTTTTGTTTTATTTTTGTTAAGCATGTTTTGTCTGGCCATTTTGCAAAAAAAGGGACATTTCTTGGTGAAGGGCAGTAAGGTTCATATGTGTCCTTCCCCAGAGAAATGGAAGACACGCTGAAACCGAAGAAGATCCCAAGCATTTGCTCATTTTCCATACACTATATTTCTATATAGCACCCTACCTAGCACGGTTGCCCCAAATACACTCAACAAAGAATTAAATAAGCGTCTTTTACTGACAGTAATTTTGCATTATAAAAGAGACATTTTTAGGACAGGTTCCAGGAATGGTTTCCAGTTTGATGTGAGAGGTTCCCGATCTTGATGGGACTGGATCTGATGTGTCTTTACAGAAATCTGCCTTTGTCAATCGCCATCTCCATGCCAGTCGTCACTGTGATCTACATCCTCACCAACGTGGCGTACTACGCTGTCCTGGACATGGGGGCTATTCTTGCGAGCGATGCTGTTGCCGTGGTAAGTGTGAGGTCACATGGATGAGTTCTACCTTTTATAGGAGGCTTTCTCAGTGGGATAGGGATCTTTGCCTGAGTACGGAAGGTTGTGGGTTCAAGTCATGCAGTCACATCAATAACATCACAGTTGGGTACTTGAGTAAGGTTTTTAACCCTAACTCCTGGTTATCTGGTCTTCTCTGCATCACTTTGGACAACAATGTGTGCCAAATATACATTAATTATGCTATTTTTATTATTTTATCTGGTATGAATTGAATGGCACACAGATAACCAAAACTCTTTTTCTGGGGTTTGTCTCCCATTACATGAACATGAATGGTGCCTGATCTTTTGTCATTAGATATAGATTTGCTTTTAAAAGCAGTTTTAAAACTCCTTGAATGTTATTTTATGTGCAGTGTATCCTGTGTATTTACAAGTTGGTATACGTGAGTATTCAGGAGTCAGCAGTGCCCGTATGTAAATATAAAACCACATCTCTGCGCAGACTTTTGCTGACCACACGCTGGGCGTGATGAGCTGGACCATACCCATAGCTGTGGCCCTCTCCTGCTACGGGGGTCTCAATGCTTCCATCATCGCCGCCTCCAGGTGAGCGAGCATCCCACGAACACCCAAGTAAAAGTCCTCACTCTCGGTTACGGCCTTGTCAGCTCGCCCTTGGCTGTCAGGTGTCCCGTCAGCCCTTTGCCGTCGTCTTTCGCTCATCCCGGCTCCGGGTGTGCCTGCGAGCTGTGCTGACACATACTTCCTGTATTACTTCAGGTGAAAGCCACAATCATGTTGTGTCACTGTGGATGTCAGTGAGGGACGCATGGCTCCGCAGACTGTGTTCTCTTCTATTCACTGTTCACATTCTTCAGGCCAACCTCAAAATATTTATTGTTAATGTTGAGGGGCCTTGGTTTATATGGCAAAGGTTCATTAATTGCACCTCTAATATGCTCTATGCCTGATCACTTTCATTTATTTATTTGTCGCCATCTGGATGCACTTTATAATATCTGCCGTGACCAGGGTCATCCTTCTGAAATCGTAACCTTTACCATTTTTGTGAATGGGGGGTTGGCCTGTTCTTAATATGATATATTTTTGTCACATGGGGTTGGAGTTGGTGCCCTCTGTGTTTGGCCGTAAGCCCATGTAAGCAGGTTTAAGGTTTTTAACAGCATTTCCCTGTCAAATTATCATACTTTTGCACTTTATTGTGACAGATTTTAATGGAACTTGGCACGCTGATTTGGTTATATGAGTAAGGATGAATATTAAGGGACATTTAAGGTAACAAACTGAACCTATAGTCCACCCCACACCCCAATGGTTTTGACTGGCTCCCTTAATACAAGTTGGTTCTCATATCATTTTGGAACTCTTTACCAGCCCTCTATTTTGGGTGATACTATGTTATCCCCAAAATGAAAAATGACCATGATTAAACATATCATGAACATATCGTAGCTTGCATGTGGCATCACGTCTTCATCTTCATCACGTCTTCATATCACTAATGGGCCTGAAGTAGTACCGCACCCCAGGTGTTACGAGTGACATCAAAATGGCTGCTGGGTAAAGGACCCATTAGTGATATGAAACCACGTGATGCCAGCTCTAGTGTTTACACAAAATATAGAGCTGGCATTTCTCTCTACACTTTATTAGCTTAAACCTCCCTTAATTTTTCAAGACACGTGCAATTTCAGTTCCATGGGTGACTCGTATGACCAGATCAGCATGCTAAGTTTTGTTAAACTCTGTGAAGATGTGACACGGAGTTACCCCTCTGTCCGAAGACTGCATTACCGTCTTTCCTCCAACTGCCCTCCGTCTCCCCGCTGACAGACTTTTCTTCGTGGGCTCTCGGGAAGGCCATCTCCCACACGCCCTCTCAATGATTCACGTGGAGAGATACACTCCCATTCCTGCTCTCCTCTTCAACGTAAGGCCTCGCTTTATCTCTGGGGAAACTGGTATATCAAAGCCTTTCACATGTAGATTAAATACATTTCATCAATATAAAAGGTATGTTGCTGTACATTTTAATTTCTGCGATGAAAAGCAATTATCTAGGGAACTGTTCTAACTGTAAAATTGAATACTGAGAGAAACGTGGATTTCTTCTGTTACATGATGGAATTTGCCATTCATTATAAAAATTTCCATTCACAATTCTCGAACATATTCTATAAGCACTAATGCAGAATACTCAGAGAACTGTAAAACTGTACACACTGATTTAGAGGCAGGAAACAAAAAAGTGACTACTTCATTAATTTCAAAATAAAGGAAAATGTTTCCATATTTGGTTGCCCCCTGCTGGTAAGATTGATGATCTGCAACCTTGCATACAGTGTGCCATGGCGTTGATCTACCTGTCCGTGGAAGACGTCTTCCAGTTAATCAACTATTATAGCTTCAGCTACTGGTTCTTTGTGGGTCTGTCCATTGCTGGGCAGATCTACCTGCGCTGGAAGGAACCGGACAGACCCAGACCTCTCAAGGTGAGCGTAAAAGGACAACACAAGCAAACCAGTTTTTATACCTTGGTTTTTGCATTTAATAAACTTTCCATTTGCTCTCTCCTCCCAATCCTTTCCTCCTCTGCTGTGTATGCTCGCCCCTTGTGTCTGTCTTCCTGCAGTTGTCTCTCTTCTACCCCGTTGTCTTCTGCCTCTGTACTGTCTTCTTAGTGGCTGTGCCCCTCTACAGTGACACCATTAACTCTCTCATCGGAATCGCCATCGCCCTCTCCGGGGTGCCCGTCTACGTGCTCGGCGTCTATTTACCAGAGTCCAAAAGGCCGCCCGTCATCAAAAAACTGCTCCGTAAGTAGCCTCCCTGCCTCCCCGTTCCCAAACTGTTTCTGGCATCATCTAGCTTTACTCAAGGTCACTCTCTTAAATCTCTGGTTTGTCTGTATGGAAATCGTGAAACACAAAAGTCTACAAAAGTTCTCTGTAAAAGAACTATTGCAGAATAGTTAATGTGCAACATTTTTGCTGAGACAATAAAATTCAAGAAAGCAGGCAGTGTAGCATATTTAATGTTGGATATTTGGACTTTGGTGGATGTGTCATCCAGATGCCTGCCTGTGCTCCTCTGTCCGGACAGGTTCCCTCACGTACTTCACGCAGTTCACCTGCTGCTGTGTGCTCACAGAGATGGACAAGGTGGACTAGGCCGGCACTCTGCCAAACACGCTGCACACTCACCTTGCGGATCCAGTAACCTTTGTAGCGTTCAGTTCGTCACGCCGGCGGCAGTGTCTGCAGAAATGTCTCCTCATTACCCTACACATCCACTTCTCCAAAGGTCTGAACGTTTCAGGACTTCATGCCTTAGCAGGAGATGGTCAGATCACCATGTCCAGCAGTGGCTGGCTTCATGCAGCTTCACCTTTGGGGTTTGTTCCGGTGACACACAGTGTTGTTGGGTGCCGCTGGTCGGCACTAGTATCTACGTGTGGCCTATGGTGCTGGCTAATTCACCAACTGCCACCAGGGGTCACTGTTTTGCAGATTACAGTGGTACCTCGGTATCCGTCTACTTTGGAATAAGTCCAACTTCGTATATGTCTTGTTTGGACGTGAAAAATTTTGCTTGTATTCAACTTTTGTTTGGAATACCACTCACATGCTAGAACTCATATGGGTCTAAATGAGTCAGGACACTGCACACTACCCTTGTTTACCTCTTTCGAGCTGCTACCATTCAGTGAACAACCCGCGCTATAACTCTCTCTTCATTTATTTCATCTAATTGCTTTTGTATTTATGTATTTTAATATTAAGCAGTGTTTAAATTTTAATACAACCCCATCGATGTATAATATACCAATAACAATCAGATTTTTTTTCATGGGAACGGATTAATCATTTTCCCTTTATTTCTTATGGAAAAAATTTGTTTGGTATACACCCTGTTTGGTCTAAGTCTAAGGATCTGGAACGGATTAAGGATGTATACCGAGGTTCCACTGTATTTTCTGCTTCGGTGATAGACCTGACATGTTATCGAATGTTCTTCGATACTGAAACACCAGTGTATACCTCTTAAAAATATATTTTTCAGCTTTTACTATCTCAGACTTTTTAATCTCCCTAAATATGGCTGCCCAAAGAACATAAAAATTGCCGCTGGGGGGAAGCTTTGGGAAGGTAGAGGTTTCTTTTCATTTTGGGGAAGCTTGTGGAATGACATAGAAGGTGTTCCACCCAAAACAACTCTTTGTGTCCATGCCCATCTATGCAGGAGGATTAATCAGCGATGGTGGTATAATGCAATCTGTATTGAAAAAGAAGAATCATGTCAGCACCACATACTGCTCTCTGGAAGGTCGAGCAAGCTCACTGCATGCAGTGACATGAACAGCACTGCGCAGTGTCAGCTTCTCTGAGCATTTAACTTCTTGACCCCTAAAGAGGCTGAACTGATTCATTCCATTGAACTGATTCCATTCCCAGTTTGCATTTTACAGTGCCGGGCACCTCTGCCAAAAGATGCCTTTTTTGTCTTCACTGACTTTCCTAAAATTATGTTTACAGTTTTATAGATATGTAGTTTAGTGTTTGTAAACACAAGTCTTTTTTTCATCCGTTGTTCCTCTGCAAACACAGGTAATGGTTTGTAATGCTTGTGTTGGTTACTGGGCAGATGCTCTTGGTCTGGTGTTCAGTGTAGGGATTACAAAGTTGTGGGGGAAAGTCACATCCAGCAATATAGCAATATATCAATAATGTTCAAACAGCTGTTTTGCATAATTTATTCTAGAACTTTAAATAAAGTTTTATTTTAAACCTTACACTGTCGTGATTGTCAAATATGGCTGAAGATATATCCTTGAGATATATAACAAGGCAGATGCTTTTGTCTGGTGGTTAGGATTCGCATGGACGAGGCTTATGGTCCTGTGATCAGAAGGTTGTCAGTTCAAATCTCACAGTACAGTGATTTTTTTTCTTCACTATTCCGCCCTTGAGGAAGGTCCTTTATGTAAGTGATTAAGATCGACAGGCCAGAATGCACCCACAAGCAGGATAGGTAGGTTGAACACAGACACTAGGTCCAAAAACTCTACCATGGTAACCAGTTTCAGCTCTGCATCTGTCAGATAGCACCTTCATTCAACGGACATCCAGAGGAATCACAGAATGATCCCCACCTCTAGCACATAAATCATACTCCAACACGTAGTCGGTCCTCTATATCTGCAGGTGATAGGTTCCTGGAACCCCCCACCCCCCCCCCATGGATACCAAAATCCATGGACGCTTAAGTCCCTTCAGAAAATACCATAGCATTTGCATACAGCCTACACACGTCATTCTGTATACTTTAAATGATCTCTAGATCTGTGACACCTGATACAATGCAAATTAAGGGAAACAGAGTAACCAAAATAATTGACGTGATTATGTCGAATTAAAAAGGAGAAAGAAGAGTATCTCTAGTATTATGGTAGTATAGTGTATGTGTTTGTGGGGGGGGGTCTTATTCAGTCCCTACGAATGCTGAAACCAAACCTGCGCCCTTGTGTAATGTTAAGCCTTATAAGCCTGGTGTTTTTTTTTTTTTTTTTTAAAAGCATATTGCTGAAGTATGTATATCCTTAGATATCCATTGATCATCCACACTTTAAGTAGGCTTATCAGGTAAAACTCTATGTCCTTCCATCCTGAGACCGGGAGCTTCTCATGTGGATAATGATCTTGGGCACAGATGCATGAGTACGGCAGGTCATCAGCTCCAAGGAAACCTGAGTTAATGGATCTGAAGAGACGGAGAATGAGAGATCATATGGAGGACAACAACAGAGATCGCTGATCAAAGGCCGTGATGGATAGAGAAATGGATATATCCAATCTCAACATACGAGTGTGCAGGAGATGCCGCTTAAGTCATATTATAAACTCTTCCTTTCACGTACACAAAAATGATCTCACATTCACTAAATTTACCTCACACATAAACCAAAAAAAATGCTGCCATTCGCTGTTTCACTTTGCATACTCTTCAACACATCGTCATTTTCTCTTGTTGGTAAGAAGCCGTGAGATCCACACTATGTGGGAAAAGTCCAGCGGGCTTTAGGCAATTTGATCTGCAGTTCTGCTTAGACCCGGACACTCATTCGCTAATAATAATAATGATAATAATAATAATTATTACTATTATTATTATTATTATTATTACTTTTCGCCAGCAGAGGCCGCCCATCGCCTTTCATAGCATTTGACCCATGTAATTTGATTTTTACTTAGTCTTCAAGTCTTTTTAGTGTACACTTCAATATCAAGTTCGCCTGTTGTACGAAAGCTCTGTGCTTTATTAAATTCTCCTAAAAACGATTATTATCAGCGCCAGTTCCAATGGGTGCCACCAAATGACACCTTTGTCAGTGTCTTTAATTGGCCGGGAAAGGTGGGGAGGCACTAAAACGCAGTGTCGTGAAAGCCGCGTGAAGGGCAGCAAAATCAGCATCACAAATGAAAAAAAGTGGAAACGGTCAAATAATTCATCGAGAGGATGATGGTTCTGCGGGTTTTTCCTGGGTCCGTGGGTCTAACTCGAAAGACCCCACGCAAACCTTACGAAAGCAAAATATTAGTCAGGCTCAACAGCAAGTTTTAATTACGAGGCGGAGGCAACCAAGAGGGAAACAGTTACACATTTTCCTAGAAGTGCTCAGAGTATTCTTATGAACACTATGCTGGAAATACGGCAAACAACAGCATATTTTTTATTTTACCTTTAACCCCCCCTTCACCTAGGCCGAAAAAAATGTTACAACACACAATGACTAGAAAGGACGATCTTCACATCTATTTAACGGTTAATTATTAAGCTTATGAACAAAGCACAGAATAAATCAGGTCACGTGGTAACTTAACTACATGAATATTCGATCCAACATCTTTACATCTGCAACAGCCAAACGTTAGACTGGGTCATGACTTATGTGAGCTGTCTAGTTCTTTGCGATTTCTGTATCTGATCAAAAAGTCCTTTTAGCTGTTAATAAGCCTACCCACCAACCTGATGGTTTCTGGCTAATTTTATTGTCTTGAGAAGGATGCCCTCAGCACCCCATCATGAAGCACCTGTCCATCCCATCCCCGCACAAAGTAGAATTAAATATGCCTTCCGGTGCCACATCCAGATGACAGGACGTTCTGCTTATCAGCCCTTTTGATGATGACATTCTAAACGCTAATGATGGTTATTTACAGTCTTACCTAGGCGATACAGAAGTGGACCCGAAAATGCACATCATGTCTGATGTAATTTAAGCCGCGATTGGCTTTAACGAAGTTATAAATTGTACATGTACTATTCAGTGCTTAATATGCCATAAATCACGCAGAATTAATTAAGTAGGCCTAAATGATAATTAGTGGTACCGTCAGCACTTGCTAATCTGAGTCTGAGTGTATCCAAAGTTGCACAGAACATCCAACACAAGCTAATTAGTCACATTTCGGCTTCAACTTCTATCGTTTTTAGTTTGTTTCACCAAATGAATCACAAAATATTTAATTAATATATCATAGTCTTGTCGGATTACTATGATACGAGTGAAGTGAAGTTTAAGGAAGTCTGGTTATATCTTCTCATCCGCCATCCATCGCCAGCCCCTTCCACATCCAACCCCCCATGAGAGATCTGAAAGGGGGCGTCCAGCAGCCGTGTTTTATTAAGCTGAAGAAAGAAGGAAGGCACAAGAAGTAGCCTGCATGTCTGCAGGGTATTATGCGTATGAACTGAAAGAAATCTGGATTGTACCACCTCTGTGTTTGCTGATTTGCAAGTACATTTTAAGAGTTACATATATTTTTTTGTCCGTTCTGTTCTCAAGCGCGTTTATTTCGGAACTTCTCTGGTTTGGTGCAGCCGGCGAAATTAACTCAAAACCACGAATATGCGGGGAAACAGTGAAATGAGCACATTTAAGATACAATAAGTTTATTTTTTTATTGCGAATTGCGGAATGAAACAAAACTGCATACGGTGATTAATTAGGACGCACGAGTGAAAATGATCAGTTCGGTTAAAATCTGCGCTGTCAGTCTGTTTGTTTGATCGGGAGGGCAGGAAACATAAGTTACAGGAGCCTGCAAACGCTGGAACCGAACTTCTGGACATTTGTTCGACAATAAAAAGAAATGTCCTGTACACTACATGCAAAATTTGTTTACCCCTTGGTGAATGGAGCGCGTCCTTGAGACTGACAGCACGGATTATTGTCAGCTTCCACGATTTTTGATGCGGTCGATGTGTGTTTATTGCCTCGGCGTTTGCTGCTCCAAGAAACAAAGGACTTAAATTTCTAAGTTTAATTAAATAGCAGACATCGCGTCAGCACCTGTCCTTGTCAAGGGTGGATTGACAAGGTTGCCCCGCTAGCAGGGTGACAGCGCCCGGATAACACGATGGTATCGCCGATGAAATGTTGGACTATGCTGCTCATCGAATGGAGCGCGGTTCTGTCATTCCTGCTTTTACTGGGCAGCGGTTCGCATGCTGGGGAAGACGAGTCCTTCAACCCTGAGGTGATGCATCCTTTTTTATTTTTGATTGATCTATTACATTGCGTTCAATTGCATTCATTTTCTTGCACTTAAAAATTACAGAAATTCAATGTTTGGTACATTAAGTCAGCTTGTAAGTAGTCAAAACCGCAACTTTATCTAGTATGATATGATTACAAATGTACATTTGGTCAGTTAACTTCAGCAATTTCCAAGTGTGACAGATGATAGTAATGGATACGTTGAAAAGTACATTAATTTCATTTTCACTTAAGCACGTACTAATGAGTGGATGGGTTACTAAAGTTAATTCTATGAAATACTACCATTGGCAGCCATCTAGCGTATTACACGTCATCATATGACTTGGCTTGGTAGGTTTTGTGGTTGCAGCTTCTCATAAATACGTGTTCTTCGTTATTTACAATACTGTAACGTGGTTATTTTGATTTCTTCTTCTGACTTTATAATTTTCTAATTGACCTTAAGCCGCCGCCAAAGTTCACATATCGCATTAGTTCACTGACTTCCTCAACACTCTCGTAGTGGAGACCGTATGTGGACATAAGACACCCTGTGTATCCGCAAAGGGCCGCTGTGTATGCCGGTTTTCGCTGCAACTCCCTAATTAGAGTACTAATTAGAGGACTGATTGGCTGAAGAGTCAAGCCACGTATAGTTTAGCCGCGGTTTATCTGGGCAGAAATGTTTGATCGGTTCCTGCTCACTCCTTTGTCCCTTCCTTCATTGGGTATTGTAGGTCCTGTCATCACTTCAGCCTGCACTTGCTGCTTTAGTAGGTTCAGTCACTATCCCTGCTTGAATGGCCACCCATCTCTTCCTTCCTCTTATCTTCTCTCTCTTTTTCTCCCTATTACTCTCGCCCTCCCGTTGTCTCTGTGCTGACTTTCTGACACACCTGTCATAAAACGGTCTGCAGGCTTAGACAACAACATTGGTGCTGAAGCAGTGGGAGGGACAGATTGGATTTGCCCAAACTCACTGAGTGAGCAGGCTCTACAAACTCACTGAGTGAGCAGGCTCTACAAACTCACTGAGTGAGCAGGCTCTACAAACTCACTGAGTGAGCAGGCTCTACATCAACAGCTATCGTTAAATGTTGACAGAGGGGTTTGTGGGTGACCACGCCAGACAGACAGTACTGTCCCCTGAATTTCCATCTATTTGCCGGTCGAGGCATCTGTTCCCTCCCCCAACCGCGCCTCGCATCTACTAATCCACAGACATGCAGATAGTATAGCACATAGTAATTACACTGTTTTGCTGAATCTGGGTGGGATGCACAGACTGGCTTGTGCCAGGGGGGGTCAAACCGAGGTAAGTGGGCCGTGTGCTTTTCTCATTCCCCAGAGATGGAATCTCCAGAGAAAAACATGCGGATCATTATCTAACTCACGTTGAAGTGTCTCTACGGCCAGTGTCTGCTTTACATGTAACTTTGTACGTGTGGCTGGTCAGACTTGTGTCCATTTGAGACTGGTACCTAAATGCCCCCAGAACTATGCCACAAAGTTACTAACCTCTAATACCCAGAGAGCAGATCTCACACAGCAATATGTGGCTGGTCAATCAATACCAAAGAAGACATCAACATAGTATGTTAGACCTGTAGACAGTGTGTATTTTGCTCTTACTAAGGATTACTAAGTGCTTATTAAGTCTTTGAAAAGGCATATTGCTTGTTGGAAAAGCTAGTTTGTCTTTGACCGATTGGCATGGTATTCATTTTCTATCAGACTCATCACACTACAAACTTGGAGGTGGCGAAAATGCCACCAACCAGGAACAGAGGTTGTCTTTAGGCTGAGAGGAATTCATCTCACATGACATGTGGGGGTTGTCCTCCTGGGGCCGGTATTATATTGATTTGGTTGGCTCCTCTCTCCACATTTGCACATCTGTCAGTGATGGTACCTGATGTAACTGATTTCATGTTTCATCTCCAACTGCAAATAAAACAGAAGTAAATTTATAACTATATTTTGCACATTGTTTTCTTACATTTAGCTAAAATAGAAACAATTACATGCTTCTAGAATAGACGGTACACTTCCTGTAGCTGGAATAGAAAGACAGATGGTTGGTGGATCTTTGTCGTCTGAAAGATGATGATGTGATGTACCTAAATTCAAACCTGTAATATGGGGAAAAAACAGGTTGTTTTTTCCACCACTGCCAAATAAAGACCCACTGGAACATAGCCGAAATTACAGATACAAATACGCCAACCTACACCCACACTGGAGCGTGAATGGTGCCTGAACGTTCTGCAATCCCTCAAGAACATACCGGCAATATAAAACCAGCAGGCCCCACTGCACTATTGCATATATGTTACAGGATTCTGGTTTCTGACGGTTGAGAGGCTTCCAACGGCAAGCGACCCATTGCATGTTCATCAGAATAATCAATATTGACAATGAGATAATGGCAGTAGCTGAAGATGTTTGAGTATGGATTTATCAAGGTCGGTATTAGAGTTACTGTGGGACTGTATTTATCCTTTTGACCTTCGATCATCCTTGATTACATAGATGGCTCCCTTTTTGAAATGTTTGCCTTATTTATACAAAGCATAAAATCTCTCTCTCTCTCTCTCTCTCTCTCCCTCTCTCTCTGTCTCTCTGTCTCTCTCTCTCTGTCTCTCTCTCTGCCTTTACTCAGCCTCTTACTCTGCAATTCTTCATTCCCCACAAGTCCGTCATTCTTCTTCTCAGTCTGGTATCTTTGACCCAATTCCCTGGGCCCCCCATCCTAAAGACAGCCCAGTATAGCCCCCAGGCCCCCAGGCCCACAGCTCAGCTTGACTGTCTGTCCCACGAGCCATAATGACAGTGTTGTCTGCTCCCTCCCGGGTGGCCAACCCAGAGTGGGGTGGGGGGGGGGGCGGCGCCACCGTGGCTCAGCTGCTCCGCCTGTGCCTGCTGAGCAATACAGCTGTTTTGCCGACAAACGGAGCAGAGACACTGCGGCCTGAGAGGTTCCCGGGCCATTCAGGAGGTACAATGGACGCTCTTGTTCATCCCGCCTCGGCCCCGGCATTCCGACATGCTGCTCATCTGCAGGATTCCTGCATCCGTTCCTCTCATTCCGATTTCCCCAGTGCTGTACCGCTGCTCGGGATTGTGGGGGCAGAGCAGCTATTTCTCTGCAAAGGGAAGTGATGCGGAAGGAATCTCTCCACTTGTGGACAAGTGCAGAAATGGTGCGGTCCACATAGTATCAGAGACTGGATATATATTTATCAGACACTATTATTGCCATCATCCAAGCAGGGTGAGGAATAAAAAGATTGTTCAAGTGTCCAGTAACAAGATCACTACCAAGCTGGGGATTTGAACCAACAGCATATATATATATATATATAGTTTTGCCGAACATACTACAGTAGGAATGCAAATAAAGGCAAATGATAGATTAATGAAAGAGTGATTTGTGGGTTCCAAAGGATTCAAATTTCTTTTATTGGTTGAAGGGCCTGCTAAATTGACCTTTTGTTCAAGATCATTATTTGTTCTTTGTGGAACATGCTTAAACTCTTATGGAATCCACCACAATTCATTTTAAAATATTAATCTGCAGACGCTCTTTGGCAGAGCACTGTGAGTGGCTCTGCTCAGAGAATGCAGACACAGGACAGGTGTGAGATATCATTCCACTTACTCAAAGTCCCACTGAAATGAAAACTTCCCCCCCGTTCTTTCACTATGGTTTCTTCCAACCAAAAACACATTTAGTCGGAAAGGGCAAGTTTCCAGTCTTCTGGAAGTCAAACCATAATCCAGCTGTTAGTATCTTGGCAGTTCCTACCCCTGGCCGATCTAGGGCACATTTTTTCTGATCTGTTTCAATTTCTCTGTCAGTGGATCTTTAATCCTGGCACTGTAACTTGAGGCTGTCATTGAGAAGCACTTGGCAAGGAAGTGTATGAGTGAAACATGTGTCTCTTTAGATCTCTCTCCTGCACGAGCACCTTGAAGAATGCAGTGTTGCCGTCCTGGAAATCCTTGACACATCCTTTGATTCAGAATATTACACTTGCTTCAGTGCCATGCAATAAATACCTTCATAGAGCTGATGCCAAGTGTCCTGTTGTAGAACCAAGTGGAGTTGAAGGGTTCGACAGAGCCCTAGTTTCTATTCTTAATTGATTTTTCCTCACACACACACACCCTGTCTCCCAAACCTCAATGAACAGGGCCGCTTATCACAAGGTGTAGGTGTGTCACAAACAGACAGGCCATTCAGACAGGGCAGTATATGGGAAAAAGAGGTTGCCTGGAATGGGAGTAAGGAAATGTTATAAACGAGTGAGTGGGGAGCAGAGACGCGGAATGGTGTTGTGACACTCTTAAAGGTTCTGCTCATTTGGGAGGTCAGAGCTTGCGCTGACTAGACCATTGGTCAGAGGCCTTGATGACAATGGCACGCCGTTACCATGGGAATACAGGGGCGTTGTGCCACAGACAGGTCTCAGCCTCGGCTCAGAAGCAGGTCTTCAGGGTTGGGAGGTTTTGAGTGGCACGTCATGTGGCAGGTAGTGTCCTTCTCATGAGTCCCATCCAGTAAACACGTCCCACTTTCTCCCACTGTCTGCTTCTGCTGAGCATTTGCTGCAAGCAGCTTTACAGAGACACATGGAAGCAGTGCTGGTCACTTAGTTTTTATAGAATCCATTTGAAGGCAAAGAGCTAAATCCAAATCCTGCCAGCTGTTAATGTACTTCTGAGAAAGATGGGAAATGCGTGATATGTATTTTTATTACTTTAGTAAAAATATTGCCATTTGGTTCTGCTTTAGGAAATTGTTTATCATCACGGGAACATGAGCTCTTGTCAACAAGATCATTTGTCCTTCAACCATGTGCCATCCGGCGCAGAAGGAGATTCAATGGTCATTATAATAGTTATACATGCAAGTGAAGTGCAGTCAGATGGTTTTTTTTTTAAAGTGGACACATCTTTCCTCAGTCTGTGTATACCAGGGGTCTCCAACTCCAGCCCTGGATAGGCGTGTCTCATCAGAAGAGGTGTGTCTCATCAGAAGCCAGGTAGGATAGAAAACCTACTGGATAGTAGCTCTCCAGGAGTGGAGTTGCAGACCCCAGATGTACACAAACAAAGCACCAACATGTGACCACTGACTTTTGGCTCCCTGCTGTTTGTATCGCCTACATCGACAGCCCATCTGGCTGGGCTAATGGCTAATGGGCTAATGGCTAATGGGCTAATGGCATCTGCTTGTGGTGATGCTGAGCTGCTCCTCCGCCTTCCTGTTTCTTCCCAGGCATGGTTACGGATGTACGGGTATCTACCCCAGGCCAGCCAGCAGATGTCTACCATGCGCTCAGGGAAGATCCTGTCCAATGCCATCAGAGAGATGCAGCGCTTCTATAGCCTGACCATCACCGGCGAGATGGATCCAGCCACTCAGAAGTACGGCGCTTCCCCCACTGCCGGGTCGGGTTGCACTGCAGTCTGTCACCAGAAAATGGTCAAATAAATTGCTCCTGGCCCCACTGCACCTAATCGTGTCCCAGGTGGGATGAGAAAAGCAGCAGAAGGTGCAGTGGTGGGGCCTGACTGTAGCCTGATAGCTCTGTCATGGAAGCCTTTTCAGGAAACAGCCCACCCTGTTTGTCTGATATGTCATGTGTAACTTGACTTGATGCAAACGATTGAGAGGACGTTGTTCACGTATCACATATCCTACTGCTGAATCCTCTGCAGCACCTCAGTAGCTCAATAGCTGGAGAGCAGCATATCACTTTGTACATCATTGTATCGATTTATCTATTTGTCTGTGAAGTGCTTGAGTCAATATTCTGCACTACTTGAATTTGCACAAACTACAGCATTACTCACATACCTTGCATTTACTCCTCTCTGTTGTGTTTTTTTGTGTCTGGTATTTAGCCTGTCTGTCACCCCGTTATTGTTAACTGTCTACTGTCATGGTTTATTCAACAGTAGCAAGTTGGACCAATAAAAATCTCCTCCAACCTTGCTTGTATGGCAATAAAGATTCTGATGCAGAACACTGACCATGGAGTGTGACAGCCATGGAAAGTTTTACGAGCTAGCTTGGAGCTCCACTTGCAGTCGACGCTAATTTCTCTCTTTGGGCAGGGCCATGAAGAAACCTCGCTGTGGAGTCCCAGACAAGTTTGGAGGTCAGATCAAAACTAATGTTCGGCGGAAGCGTTATGCACTTACTGGCCACAGGTGGACCAAAGACCTACTGACATTCAGGTACAAAATTAAGTTTGAGGAACATAAATATGTGTCACCATCAGAAACCTGTACTACACACTAAAAGATATTTTCGATTGTACTAGTGTGTGCTAGTGTGTACCTATGTGCCTGTGGTCAGAAGGTTGCCAGGTGAAGTCCCATTCTCGGAAGATTTGTCACATTTCTGTAAGGCCATTATCCCCTCAAGATGCTCTTCGGTCATCTCATAAACTGCTGACCCTGCATTCTGAACCCAACCTTTGTTTTCCAGAGTATACATCAGGGCACTTCAAATCTTTTCCTTTCTTTCCTGTTGTCCCGAACAGTTAGTGTAATAATTTCTGATTTTGAGTGGTCACAGATGCTTCATACCTGGCTGACAGGTAATGGGAGAGTGGAAAATTGACATTGCTCAGCCCTTGAGGATTGTGTCTTGGTATACATGTATGTTTCAAGAATGACAAAGGAGAACAAGGTGTAATGTGCGCAAACTGAAGAGTTCCAATATACTTGTGCAAATGTCAAAGTACAGCTTCATTCAACTTGATCGTCCTACTGCGGCTAGTTTTATTTTGCATAGAACGTTGGAGTGAAGTATATGTCTTGATTTGAGGTATTTGTCTTGATTTGAGGTATATGTCTTGACTTTTTCCAGCATCCAAAACTATACACCGAAAGTGGGGGAGTCCAACTCATATGAGGCTATCCGCAAAGCCTTCGGGGTGTGGGAGAAAGTGACACCCCTGCGATTTGAGGAGATCCCCTACCATGAGATCAAATATGGCCGACGCAAGGAGCCTGATATTCTGATCTTTTTCGCCTCCGGTTTCCATGGTGACAGCTCACCCTTTGATGGTGAGGGAGGCTTCCTAGCCCATGCCTACTTCCCAGGCCCCGGCATGGGTGGAGACACACATTTCGACTCGGATGAGCCTTGGACAGTTGCCAATGAGGACCATTCCGGTGAGTGTGTTGGCCATCCTAGTAGAATGTTGTGAGACCTCATTGACCTCACTGTTGCATAGGAAATCCATTCCATCGGTGACATCACTGCTCTGGAGCAAATAAGACAGTGTCCTTGGCCAAGGAACCTCATGTTTTAAATGATCTAACTTAATTCTTTTAAATTAATAGACAGTATGATCGAGGCTAGGCTGATGGTTTCATGTTAGTTCACTTTGTCACTCTTTCAGCTAAATGTCTGCATGACACCTTCAGCAGTAAAGAAAAAACACATTTGTCTCATTCCTACTTTAATAATTCTACAGAAGTGGAATGTTGAGCTCGTCTTGTTCTTGTTTGCAGGCTCCTCAAGGAAAGTCATTCAGGTCAGTTTAAATGAGGAAAAGCTGATTCAGGTTGATGGTCTTTAGAAAAACCCTTTTTATTGGTCGTATCCAGGGCTAAAAGCAGACCTCAAGTTGCAGACCGTGATCAGCTATGTAATGCTAATATGGTTGGTGAAAGAAAACCCCTCCATTAGCCGATCTCCACTCTTCTTTTTTCTTCTGCTGTTTGTAAACTTCAAATGGCTAGATGATCAAACCAGCAGGGTAATGTCATCCATTCATTCACTCTCCTCACATCAATACTCTAAAATAGTCGTAAAAAATATCAATGGTTTTTAGATGATTGTTTTGGTGTTTTCCTTGCAGTTTGATTCTTCACTTATTTTCTCTTAAGCGGTGCCATGGAATGAACTGAACCCTTTCCTGGAAGTTAAAAGAGACATAGATGGTTAGCCGCACATTTATGTTGTTAAGTGTGGAGGCACCGTGGACAGAGGGTGGGGCAGCCACTTTCCGGGGGCCTTAAATGGAAGACAGCCAGATACTCTGGGGTAATGGGCAAGAGAGCAGGTCTGCAACCCTGGAGGTGGTGTCGGGCATGTCTCTGTGCAAAGGTGTAGATGCTGTCATCTAGAGTATGTAGGCAATAAAGAGAAACCTATCTAGTCAACTTTTAGGTTTTATTGTCATTTCAGTCATATGCACAGTATACAGAGAAATGCAACATTGCTTCTCCAAGACTATGGTGCAACACAAAGAACAAAAACAGAAACACAAGACAACAAGAGTGCAGGCAGGACATAACTATAAAGAGTTCAAGGAGAGCAAGGAGAGAGAGAGGGAGTGCAAGGAGAGCAGAGAGAGAGGGAGTGCAAGGAGAGCAGAGAGAGAGAGAGAGGGAGTGCAAGGAGAGCAGAGAGAGCGAGGGAGTGCAAGGAGAGCAGAGAGAGCGAGGGAGTGCAAGGAGAGCAAAGAGAGAGAGAGAGGGAGTGCAAGGAGAGCAAAGAGAGAGAGAGGGAGTGCAAGGAGAGCAGAGAGAGCGAGGGAGTGCAAGGAGAGCAGAGAGAGAGGGAGTGCAAGGAGACCAAAGAGAGAGGGAGTGCAAGGAGAGCAAAGAGAGAGAGAGGGAGTGCAAGGAGACCAAAGAGAGAGAGAGGGAGTGCAAGGAGACCAAAGAGAGAGGGAGTGCAAAGAGAGCAGAGAGAGAGAGAGGGAGTGCAAGTAGACCAAAGAGAGAGGGAGTGCAAAGAGAGCAGAGAGAGAGAGAGGGAGTGCAAGGAGACCAAAGAGAGAGAGGGAGTGCAAAGAGAGCAGAGAGAGAGGGAGTGCAAAGAGAGCAGAGAGAGAGGGAGTGCAAAGAGAGCAGAGAGAGAGAGAGAGAGTGCAAGGAGAGCAGAGAGAGAGAGAGTGCAAGATAAACACAAGGGCAGCAATACAACATGACAGGACAAGACGACATGCAGTAACAATACTGGTCTGAATGGATGCAGTTTTATGACAGATACTGTATTCCAGCAGCAGAAGTATGCAACAAATGCAAGATTGAAGTGGATAGCAATAAATAAATAAAACAAATGTGCAGACAATAGTGGAAGCAGGAGAGTGCATAGTATGTAATACATAGTATATAATAAATAGTATATAATACATAGTATATAATAAACAGTTTATGATTCGTTCCACACAGCTTTTGGAAGGGGAACAAATATTTCGCTGGAATCTATGAATCCTTATGGGGAGTTACAGAAACAGCAGATCCTTAACCGGTTGGGAATTAAGCTGTGGTTGTTTTCTAGTGAATGCAGCAAATTCTAGCAGGACACATAAAAGTCCTCGGTATTCACTTGTGAAAGTGCTCATGGTTCATGGCCAGTAATTTGCAATATTAGTGCAACATTCCTGAGACAAAAGAACTGCGATGTCTGAAATTTGTCTGCAGAGCCAGCAGCTGATATCGCCATATGTGTAAAACAGAACAGACATTTGGATGCTGGGAGAAGGTGCTGGGATCGTTGAGCTGTGCAAGTGAGCCTTGGTGTTAGTCAAGTTAGTCAAGTGAGCCTTTAGTGCAAATGAATTTTAAATGGGCCTTTGTACATGTACTGTCACATGACTGTCACAAACCCCGCCCCTTTTCCATGCTCCTGCACTGATACTCAGGACCGTAGAATGATTGGAAAGAATGGGGGCCCAACATCTATGTTTCCTTTGACAGCCTCTAAGAAAGACGTGATCTCATCCCTGATCTCCCCCCCCCCCAAAATCACACGTATTTCCAGCTTGTCCTGACTGACATCAGGGCACAGGGATCCCACTTTGTCGGACTAAATACGCAGACTCAGGGAGAGCAAATCCAGGAAATCTAAGTCAAGTTAATCATGCAGGTTTGAAGAAAATGGGGAGGAACTACTGAAGTGAACTGACCTCTAGGAATTCTTTAATAATAAAAAAACCCCTATTGAAATTGTGCTGAGCTAAACCCTGTTTCTGGACTTCAGTGGGACGTTTCTCTGTTAGCAGGGGTGCCGCGGCAGGTCATTGTAACTGTGATGCTGGAGGGTCAGGACGCTGCTTTACTGGAATGGCTGCACCCTATTGATCAGGAACCGTGTGTGCATTGCAGAGAGGAGCCTTCAGGTGGACGACCAGCCTTACGTGAAAGGGAGACAAAGGCACAGACTGGGGGCAATAAAATGGACTTTTAGGGCTTAGTAAATTTTTGCGGAACATGGGAAAACAGCTGACGCAAATGATGTGGTTCTGTAAAGCACGACAGATTCTCGGTAAAAGCAGGGCACCATGGAAGGCCTTCTACGAAATGCCTGGCCCTTATCCAAACAACTCCATTAGCATCGCTAACAACTGCAGCAATTAGCTCTGTGGGGGAGTGACGCTTGCCCGCCCTTTTTTTTTCCGTAAAAACGTGCAAGCGAAAGGCTTTACTTGCGCAATGTCATGCGCCTCTCCCTTATATACACGCACACACACAGTGATATTCGGCGGGACGTATGCGTGGCGTGCTGTGGGAGGACGGGATATCACAGGGGGGGTCAGTGCCCCCTCGCACTTTCGCTCGCACAATCGCTCACACACGCACTGGCATGCTCACTTACACAAACCCCACTGTGCAGCCCTTCCTGCCTCGGCCAGGGGGAAGTGGCCCAGGGTCAGGGAGCTGATCCAGAAGCTGGACACAAAGAGCTGCTTGAGTCTCTACCTGGAAGAGGGACCCTGCAATAGTGAGGAAAGCCTCGCTTTCACCAGGACTGTATTCATTCTAAAAATAGTGTGGATTTCTTTACTGTACACATTTATTTCTCTCCAAGCAAAGAAGTTCACACTGTAGCAGAAATCCCATAATATACTCTTAATACCTACACTGGAGGACACTGGGCCTTATGTCTAGTAAGTCTTGGTCCCGGAGTTTTGTGTTTATTTTCAAAGAGTTTCTTTGAGTTACGGGTTGTGAGGAGCAGTTCTCCGAGTTCCTCGCTTGAATTAGCACGCGGTGATGTAGAGAGGCTATAAACCTTACTGAGTTTGGTGCAATAAAACCACGGTTTGGACCGCTCAGAGCCAGTTACGAGATCCAGTGTATGTGCCGATTTTATGACACGCAGGTACCACTCGGAACCCGGCGGTTTTATAGTTCCACGAAAAACCGGAGCGGCTGAAGAACGCAGGCCTCTCCTTCAGTCTGTTTATCCGCTCATTTAGAACTTTGCAGAATGAGAACTGACACAATGCACGGAAACAGTCGTGTGCGATTTGCATTAAGCATGATAATTCTTTCCGTTCAGGCAATGACCTCTTCTTGGTGGCTGTGCATGAGCTGGGCCACGCGCTCGGCTTGGAGCACTCCAACAACCCTCTGGCCATCATGGCTCCTTTCTATCAGTGGATGGAGACGGAGAAGTTCGAGCTGCCTGACGATGACCTGCGGGGGATACAGCAGATCTACGGTGGGCCTCTCCACTGACAGAGCTTCAGTGTGCTTTCTCAGGAAACAAGGCGCTTGTGTTTTTCCCATTCCCACCCTCTCTCCCTCTCCCCCATGTTTCATGTAACCCCCAAAGGGATAGCAGTGCCAGGCCCGGTCCGGCAGGAACATAGGGATGCGTATGTTACCCCAAGCCTTTGTCTCCCGGCTCCGTAAATCTGACATTGTTCATTAAAAGAATTTATAGGAACAGTCCAGCTTAATGAGCCACTGACTCAGTGCAGTAAATTGTATTGGTGCTACTGGGAGTAACGAGTATTTGACTTTGACCTCATACTGAATGGTTGGTTCTTTTCACCAGAAGATCTCCGGCACTGCAGTTGCTCTCGTGTCTCCAGTAGGGCATTAAGTCATGACAAGCCCCTGATGTGCTTGGCTATTTACCTCTTATTTTGGGGTGGTAT
Organism: Stomatorhinus walkeri; assembly: GCA_026784285.1. Classification (NCBI taxonomy): domain Eukaryota; kingdom Metazoa; phylum Chordata; class Actinopteri; order Osteoglossiformes; family Mormyridae; genus Stomatorhinus; species Stomatorhinus walkeri. Next base: position 22,645,966 of record JAODUD010000019.1, on the reverse strand, counting down.
GTGGTTGAGTTGGTTAGGACACAGTGACCAAAAGGTTGTTGGTTCAAATCCTACATTGGTTTCACTTTAGGGCTCTTGATGAAGGCCCCTAACCCCCCAATTGCTCCAGGAACCATCTGACCCCACTTTCTCAAAAAAGAATAATAACAATAATGTATACAACTTTGTATAAAAGAATGCTAAATAAATATGATGTAAACATGTTGTCCAAGTTCAAGGCATTCAAACTCATTCTATTTTCTGCAGGGCCGCCAGACAGCACCCCTACCCAGACCTTGCCACCCGTCACGCCTCGCAGGCCGGCCCAGCCAGACCCCAGGCCTCCCATCCCGCCAAAGACCCCCCCTGGGCCCCCCCCCCGGCGGCCAGACAAGCCACACGCCACAGACCGCCCGGACCACTACGGGCCCAACATCTGCGAGGGAAACTTTGACACTGTCACTATGCTCAGGGGAGAGATGTTTGTTTTCAAGGTGAGGTGATCACATCTCTGCGATGAACAAACAATCTAGAAAGCCAGACATGGTCAGGCATGTTCACAGAGAATAAACAGCCTGGTTTTCTCCCAGGCGGTCAAAGTATAAAGACAAAGTCTAAGATATTTTTTGTGCTCTGAGAGAACATGTGGAACCTGGTTTTGACTCGAGTCTTTTGACAGAGGCCTCATCTCTCCATTTTCCGATTCACATTTGGAAATATTTCTTGACAAAGCCACTGAAAGAGGGGCTTTCAGTTGTTGCCACACAACTCGGAGAGGGAGATTCCGGAGTTGCCTTATTACAGTCACAATGGCCCATAGTGTTAGCGTCATTCTCCGTCCTGACTCTCATACTCACAGGATGATTTTGAATTTAAAAACTACATGGAACTCTTCCTGTCTTTGAACCGAGTTTGCAGCATGAACTTCAAAATCAAAAGTCTTCATTAATTTATTCATGAGCAAATTAATAATTTAGAATCATTATAAATGTGAATAAAAAGTAACACACTCTGAATGGAGTATATAGCTGCTGTGACGGTTCAGGTGTTAGCTTCCACTGCTGTAATTTTCTCTGTGTTCCAGTCTGTCTGACTATAAGACTGTCATTCAGAGTTATTGAGTTATTTTCACATTGACCTTTGAGCTACTATTCCCTTGACTAATGTACCCCATGCCTTTAAGAACACCCTTAAATTACTTGGCAATAACTGGCAGTCACAGTCCATTCTTACACCCTGATAAACACAAAAATATCTCTGAATGCATGCAAGGGAATCCAGCATTGTGTAATCCATAGTCAGAGGTGTCATATTGACAAATGGGAATGAGCAGTGCGCATGTGTGGCTGCTTGTGTGTGGAGGGTGCATCAGCGGCTGGGGGTAAATTTAGAGATCTTGGCAACTTTCCTGGTTCTGCTTTCAATATTGGATGAAGCTGAAGCAATCTCACAGTTTGGAGACGAGCCAGGGAGATAGGATGTGTAGAGGTCAGCTTTGCTGCCATGCTCTGGGCAGGATTTAAGGCCTCTGTTACTGTTTCTAAGGAATGGACTCAAATGTCGGCATTACTGTGCACCTCTCTGTGATTAAAGCCTTTCCCTGTTCTGTAAAAGGCCAACAGGAGCTCTCTCTTCCCGACAGGGTCGCTGGTTCTGGAGGGTGCGGCGTAACCGAGTTTTGGACAACTACCCCATGCCCATCGGCCATTTCTGGCGGGGGCTGCCTGGTGACATTAATGCTGCCTACGAACGGCATGATGGGAAATTTGTCTTTTTCAAAGGTACGTCTTCCAGTGCTACTCTTATTTTTCTTAGTTATTCCAAAGTAGATCACATTTCCTATGCAATGACTGATAAATTAGCTTTATCTATGTTAACTGGGATCACTAATTAAGACCGTAACTGAGCCTTAGAAACCTGACAGATGAGAAATCAAGGACCTCGGTTGGTTCTAAATGCATTTTCCTGCATAGCCAGGATGTTGACGCTCCGCTGATTTGCTGTAACTGGAGCCTTTTTACTAGCATCACTGGATCTGATTCATGATTTTCCTCAATTATGCTCACAGCTTCTAACTGATGCACAGAACACTGAAGAATTCAAGTTATCTTTGTTTGTTGCTTTTTATTATTTGCATGTTTTTTTAAGGTGACATTGAAAGCTTCCCAGTTTTAAACCAGTTAAACTATAATATGTCTTTGGGGTGAGGTAGCACATATTAATTTTTGGATTTTTTTACTTTAACGTGCAATTTTTATAAAACTTTTAAAGTGAGAAACACTCTGTAGAAAGTCCTGCAAAAGCCATACTTGTATCTCTTTAAGACAGTTGGCACTATTCTCGAAAATGTCTTAAGGGTAAATGATGTTACTGCCAAAACCTTCCAAAGTCTGGGCAGTTGCCATTGACGAAAAATACGAGGCAAAAAAAGCAGAATAGAAAAAAAGAAAATTTGGAACCAAACATCTGGCAGATGTGAAGCTGTGGATTACATCAGCCAGCGGTTTCCAGATGCTGACTGCAAAGGTTTCGCTTCTTAACAAGGATCTGGGTTGGGGGCTTGAGGGGAGATGAAATGGACCTGGGCACAATGTCTCTTTGCCTGGCGTGCTGCATAACCATCTCACGCTGTAGAAACAACATCCATTTGTGAGAAGGTCACGTGACCAGCGACTGACCTACATACAATCGTGATGTGGCAAGGACTGAGATTCCTGCCTCCCAGTTGTTTTGGGACGGTGGATAACCCCAGATTGCCATAGGTTCCAACCCCCTGGGAGCAGCACTATTTCAAAATCGGCGAAAAAGACTCATAAACGTGTCATTCATTTTTGTGTGTTTCTGCACAGTTATAGCTACAAGCAGCCGGAGCTGGCAAAGCTAAGTGGCGTCTGCAAAAGAAATACAGCAGTAATCAAAAGTTGCAGTCAGTGTAGAGGGAGCAGCTGCTGGGAATTAGTTACTCTTCTCAACTCTTCTAACGTTGCTTTCCTGATGTGCAGGAAGTAAATATTGGCTGTTTAGGGAGGCAAATCTGGAACCTGGCTACCCTCAGGAGCTCACAGAATACGGCCAGGGCGTCCCGTACGACGGCATCGAAACAGCCGTCTGGTGGGAGCCTTCAGGGGTTACGTACTTCTTTAAGGAAGACAGGTAGATTCACCGCCAGCTAACCTTTGCATTTCTTACTTTTTCACAAGATGCGACTCCCTTCATCACGTTACATTTACAGTTTATGTTCCACCGAACTCTTCTCAAACTCACGTTGACCACGCTCGCTGCTTCACGCCGCTGACGCTTCCTGCTCTCTCTCTGCTAGGTACTGGCGATTTAACGAGCAGTCCCGCTCTGTGGATGTAGACTACCCCAAGCCAATCAGCGTGTGGGGCGGAATTCCACCCTCTCCCAAAGGAGCCTTCCTCAGTGATGATGGTGGTGAGGGAAACTGGGGGGGGTGGCCAAGAAAATACCTGTAATTGTGCTTCACAAAGGAGGAAAATGTGTGTGTCTGTGTGTGTGTTTGTGTATAACCAGGTCTACCTGCTACCAGAGATACCAGACGGTGCTTAAGGCTGTGGACTTGACTTCAGTAACTTTGG
>JAODUD010000019.1:22618949-22634424 GCA_026784285.1 Stomatorhinus walkeri | reverse complement strand
CACTCCTGTAACATTGCAGCAACGTTATGCAGTGTCACACAGATGGATTTCACTCCTGTAACATTGCAGCAACGTTATGCAGTGTTGCACAGATGGATGTCACTCCTGTAATATTGCAGCAACGTAATGCAGTGTTATACAGATACTTTGGGCATTTTGGCCATTGGGTCACAGGAAGTGAGTAGGCAAATTATTTATCAGGTAGACATTTCACAGCACCACAGTATTTAAAGCGTAGGGTCTTCTCAGGGAAATTTCATCTGTTTTCAACAAACTAAAATTGTCCTGCATTCGTGTTAAAGGCATGTGTGTTTGTGATCAACATTACTGTGCAAAAGTCTTAGGCAGTTAAAGAAAATGCTTTAAGTCATTTATTTCATATTTCAAGTTCATATTTGCTCATAAAATGCAATTTACCATTATAACATATGCATAGTAACAGTGACACAATAAAAAACTAAAAAGTCACAAAAATTTTTATGGATGGTCAGATGAAAACCACTTTGTTTCCCAAATCTCTCCTCACGGGGCACCCAGACCATTCTATGTATTAACTAAATTTCACCATCTGCTCAGTTAATTAATTAATCAATTTAACTAGTTAAATAACTCAATGAGGTATCCATTACCCAAGCATGGCGTGCTGAACAAAAACCCTGTCAAAAAACACATCAGCTTATTGGATGGTGGCTGCAGATACTGCGGTGACTTTAAGTGACAGTTAGTAATGGAGACGCCAAAACATCCCTACATCCATATCAACAGCAATGTAGCATGTATCAGCAGTTGCGCCTGGTTTTCTCTCAGGGTACATACATCCCCCCTCCCACACACACACACACACACACCTACACACACGCAGCAGCTAATTAATTAATTACATTCTTGCCTACCTAATTCTTGTATCTGTTTATCACTGTCAATCATGTGGTGAATGTTCATTAAAGGAAGACAAGAGAGCTGGCAGTCTGTGGAACTTGCTGAGTTTGCCGGTGCAGATTAGCAGAATGAAGTTATATCACTTTTTTATTCTGTGGAAAACAAAAGATCAAACTATAGGCCAGATAATTAATTAATTACTTTGAGACCTCTTCTAATTAGTAAATGAGTCAATGAAATCTGCTATTCTCCTCTTCATAAAGACAATATGCAATAAAGAAAATAGATAATGCAATATATAATAAAGATAATATGCAGAGAGAAATATGCTGCTGAAGAATCGTGAGAGAAAATCGCAATCTTGATTTTGAGTAAGAACATTGTGTTAAAACATTGTTAGATCCATCCATCCATTATCTATACTGCTTAATCCATCTGGGTCATGGGGAAGTTGGAGCCAATCCCAGCATCTTCGGGCGAGAGGCGGCGTACACCCTGGGCGGGCCGCCAGTCCTCCACAGACATGGTTATATTTTACCCAAAATTCTGCAGCACCCTACTCCCTACTACTCTACAACAGACATAACAAGGAACAAAATAAGGAGAAAAAAAAATAACATTAGCCAAATAATGACAAGCATGAATGCCAAGGGTACGCACAGTGGGGGCAGGCGGAGAGCTGCGGGCGCCGGCCTGTGTAGCGTATAATATAACGCGACCAGCTGACTGGCCCGGGGGGGTCCTTTTATATGGGGCATCACTGGAAACAATAAAGCAGAACAGCTTGGTGACTCTGGATTAGTAAATGACGATAATAAAGAGGAAGGAGAAGCACGTGAAAAAGACACTTAATACCGAGCACAGACGACAGGAAAGAGACGACAGGAAAGAGACGACAGGAAAGAGACGACAGGAAAGAGCCTGACGCTCCGATACCCTGAAGCCCAGCTCTGGTTAGGTTACTACAGAGCAGAGCAGTAAATGTGAAATGGTAATGAGGATATAGCCATGAAGTCAGGGTATTACGTGTATGAATTTAAACTAAAGGATAAAACAGAAATGTCATAGCTGTATTATTGTAGAATAACTCATTTTTTTAAAGCCCAAAACTAAAAAAAATAAGTGGAGCTTCAGCACAAAAAAATCAATTGACTGTTAATTTGAGGAGCAGGACAGAACACTGAAGGCCATTCATACTTAATATCTCTTCATTGGGGCAAATAAAAAAAAAATCAGAGATTAAATGCTTTACCTTTGGCAGTATGCAGAACATTAGGTTTGCTTCATTACTCTGTATGATATTTGAGTCCATATAAAATCACTGCTAGCCTATAGTTAATTATGATTTTTGGATTTTTGTTCCTCTGTAAGGGGATGACAGGTTTAAATCTCAAATTTTAATATAGATGTTTTGAGGGCTGGTAGACTAAGTCACTGAACACCTGGAAGCTTCCCGCCTTCTGTGGTAGAGTTCAGTTTTAATCGTGTCCTGCAGAGGTTTATGTTAAACTGGTGTGATGTGTCATGAGAATGCGGCTGATTTTACCGTATGTGAATGACTGGATATGACTTTTTAGCACCATAACTTTTGTATTACCATTATATGCTGAATAGCCTGTGATACCTTTGCGAAGCTACTTTAGAAAGTGCATGAAGAAACCAAAGACCATTTGTGACAGATGTAACACAATTGTTTCACAATATTGTCTTTCAACAGTAAAATACACACAAGGGCTACACTGGAACCATACCCAGCTGCTAGCTTGTAAACAAATTCATTCTGTTTTTGTGCGGGTCCCAGCTAGCATGTCTCTCGCCTGAGAGTCAGTCTGCCGTATCTGCATATATGATCACTTCTTATTATTTATATCCCCTGCATTTGCGAGCAGATTCGGCGTATGTGGCCGAGCCGTGCGGTCGGTTAGTCAGACATTCCCTATGCGTGATGTCTGCTGCGGGCAGATGTCCGTTCTTTTGCGAGCCACACCTGGGAAGATCAGCATCTGGGGACCAGGCAGCTCTGGTCAATGACTGTCGGTGAAAGAGAGAAGTGGAAGCCCCGCGTCAACAGCAGCAACGTGCAGTTGGGACAGTCTGCTGTCAAGCTTTATCATGCGAGGCAGAAAAGAGCCAGTGAAAACACACAACACACCGTAACTATGGCTACTGGTGCTGCAGTACATGCCATTTTTATGTGCTATTTTAGTCCATTAATGTGTAATGTTCTGACCACCCTCCCCACGTGTCCGGATGGTGCCTGGGGTGGGCCCGATCTGAGCCGGAGTCCTGGCTCTGTCCCATGGAAGGGTGACATTATCAATGTGACTCAGAGATGTAACATCGTGGGAGCAGCCTTCACTCTGCCACTCTCACCGGCCAGCGTGGAGAAATGACTTATTGTTGGAGCCTTGACTTTGAGCTCAGCTTGCACCTTGCTTTTAGCAAGCCCCTCTCTTTTTCCAATAATGTTAGCATGCTCGGGGGGGGGGCTGTAGTCCGTTGACCTTAGACCCCCAAGGTTTTTCTTCCTCTCTACTTAAGAGTTTATGGTTCCTCTCCTCCGTTGTTCTCTGGTTTTCGTTCCTTTATTTCTGTTTCTCCTTTTCTCCCTTGTCGTTTTTTTCTGTCTTAATGATGCTGTAACATATCACAACAAACCCATGTACAGCACCTACAGGTGACTTTATCGTGAAAGGCGCTATATAAAAACATATTAAATTGAATTGAATTTAACTGAATTAATTGGTCTCAGATAGAATCAGTCACTTATCCATTACAGTATATGTGTCTGTGTGTGGCATATATGCTATATCATCCATATGGTATATGTGACATGCTCCAGGGGCGCCAGTAAATGACGTGACCCTGCACCTGGACCCCAAGCGTCACTCTTAGCTATACGGGATATGCTTGATGGGATACGTGAAATGAAACATTCCAATGTGCCTGGATTCATACTTCTGCAAACGGCAAATAAAGCATCATTTCATTTCATAGTTCAGTTGATCTATCAGAAGTATGAAATGCGACACAGATCAGCGCATTGCAAGAGGGCCGAAGGGCTCAGTGTGTGTGCATTAAGTGCTACATGGAACACAGGGCAGTGCATCACACTACAGGACTTTTAACAGATGGTTTTCCACAAAGCAGCTTACAGTTCTGTGAGCTGTGCGCTTCAGCTGTTCTCAATAGACACCTTCACACCGCCCATGAAAACTCCATAAATCCAAACACAGGACATAATTAATGCAACCTTTCACAAAGAAAGTATGGAATATAAATTACACAATGGACAGGGTGTGACTATGAACCCTGCTGAACAATCTTCCGCCTTCTCTTGAAAACAATAATCCACTCTCATCAGCCCGTTGTCATTTGAATCTTTGGAAACGATCAAGACGCAAACATGATTCAAAACCCCTGCAGTCTACTGACAGTTTTGCATGGTACCTATTAATACAGCTAGATGTTTCAACCGAACAAACCCAGCTTAGGTGCCTTACTCAAGAACACAACAACAGCAGGAGCTTTCTGAGACTTGAACCTTTTCCCGGTATAATACACATTGTCCTGTTGGAAACACCTACAATTATGCCCGAATGCCATAACATAGTCCCTAAATTCGGGTAAAAACTAGCAATTTCACTGCCTTGCACCAGTTGCCATTAAATGTCATAATAATACCCCTCATGGATGTTTTTCACCCATTCCAGTGTTTACGAAGGCCTTCATTACTTCTCCATGACCTCAGAAACCCGACAGGGCCGCTGGAGTAATGCAGATGATACTGTCACACAAACTCCCAAGGCAAGTTCCATTTCCTTTATGGGAAGGTGCAAGGCTGATAAGCAACTCGTTTTATGTCAGCCCCTCTTCCTCCATCAGTCATGATTTTGTTTTGGTAGAGATGTTAGCAGCGTTAGTGTTTACAACAACAGAAGGCATTTTTGTGGGTCATCACAGAAAGAGAAGCCCTTCATTCCCTACACAAAGGAGTCCAGCGATCTTCTCACTTTGGCCTACATTGGTTGAATGAACAGTGTCTTAAATTGTGCTTTAAGCAGCAGTTTAATATGGGGAGAAGCAAGACAATAACTTTGATCAGACAGATTGAGGTGGCGAAGAGGAGCGTCGTGTTAGTTCTGGGGCGTCATTTGGGTCATGGAATGAGAGGCAGAAGGTCTAGGTCAGGGGCAGTAATTGTTTCTGCCTGCCTGTTTGAAATATATTATTATTATTATTTAAACGTAAATATTTATCCTAATGTTGACATGGTCTAACAGGTCATCTCCTCTTACTCACACGCTCCTTTGCAATATCTGCAGTATGTTTAACTGTGTGTACATTTTTATTGTTATAATTGTAATTGTATTTATTGTCGTACTGTAAGGACCTTAATTTATGTGTCATCTGGTTTCGTGTTTGTTTGTGGACGGAAGGACATGCAGAGCTAGATTTTCATTGCATAGTGAAACTGAATTAAATCTTCAACGTATATGTTCAATGTTACAAGATTAGATGTGTGCCCAATTCAAGTATCAAGTAGGTCTTTATAACCATACACTATTAGTGCAGTACACAGTTAAAAACAAAACAGCACATCTCTCAAATTAAGGTGCAACATTGATGAATAGAAGACTAACATTTAACCTAGTGACATAGACCGCATAGTGTTGCAATCTGTGCAAACATTGCGGGACACTGGAAAATAGCTGGAGCAGAGTCTTGTAATATTAACCCTGAATCAAAGCCGTTAAATGACACGGCGAAGCTAAGGTGACGGATGAGCGTATCACTGGCGCAGAAGCACATTCCTCCTTCAAAGGCCGCAGTCATGAAGGCTGCAGAGAGTAGCAGTGAATGTAGGAGTCTAAGAAGGCCAGATAAGCTAAATGGGAACTCATTGCATCATCTCATGATGAAAGACGGTGAGAGGAGGATGAAGGCGAATATGTACCCCCCCACCATGGTGTATTTGGGCAGTATTTGTTCATTAATCATGGATGCGACAGGATGGCTACTTGAAGGAGATGCGGGGGGGGGGTCAGTCAGGACACAAAGGAGGCAGTGTTATTATTATAGAGAGAAGCATTGTCCTGCGGTTTCAGAGCTCCACAGAGTCTCCCCTCCCTCTGATCACTTCTTTAAATTCAGCTCCCTCCATGCTGTGATTTGTGTTTATCTAACTTTTCCACTGTCATTCCCTTTTTCACTCCCCCCATGGGGATACATACTGTTAAGCCTCCCTCTGTCTGACTCTTCCCTGGGCTGGAAGACAGACATTTTTGAGGTTTATGATGTAATAACAAAGATATGCCCAGAATTTAAATATGGAATGAGGCAAGTGTAACAGATCTCAATAGGACTTCTGTTGCAAGGCTCTTAAGAACTCGCAGTAATCAATAATCGGGCCATTAATATGATCCATGACAATAAATCCATTTAGCTATCTTCGCAATCTTCTTCTGAAAGTTACTCCATCTGGTTAACTTGACCAGACCACACAATGAGGTCCTGTTCCATGCAGCTGATTCTTACCCATCAGATTACGTCAGTTGTCTCTTCCTGCTACCAGGTGATTACAGACGACATTGGAATGGACACTCGCATGTACAATGTACTTACATGTACTTACATCCGTCAATGAAAGAACTCAAAGGTGTCTCTCTTTGGATCTCCGTGGGTGCAGGTTTTTTGCATTCTGAAGATATCAATCTTTGACAAACAATGCTCAAAAATAGTCCTCAAAAACACATTTTATTACTTTGAAAAATATAAGAATGTTTTTTATCAGGTCCTATAGTTATTGCATAGACTTTAACAGTTGTAAAAAGTTTGATTGCCGTTATATCTATGAAGATTCCAAACAGAAGAATGCACAGTTGACCAGTGTCTAAGGTCAAGTCTTTGTGGACACATCACTGCCTGGAACTGTGCAGTCATTACACAGTTTCTATCACTTGTTAAGATGAAAAGAGTAACTGGTGATACGGTCAGAGTCACAACATCTGGCTGCTGATACAAAGCCAGTTTGAAGAGAGTTTACTCAGCCATTTCCAAGCACATTTCACCAGAATAGAACTCATTTTTCCTGAATTAGCTTGAGTTTGTAGTCTAGAACTATTTTTTTAATCCATTTTGTCAACTTACTTTTTTATAGGAAGATTATGTCACACTGTTTTTCCGTTGGTGGGAAAACTTACTATATTTTCCAGGATGTCGCACATTTCCGCTGAACTATGAGGTCAGACCAACTGACTTGAAATATTAAAATTATCAGCTATATATAATGCATATACATGTGTGTGTCATATATGTATGTTTCTCAGCTACAAATAAAAATAACTCAAAACCACTTCTAAAGTAGGATAGGAGCAAAGACGTCTATGCTTACACATGGTCTGTTCCACTTCCCGCTCGAATCATCGTCATAAATAACAGTAAAGTAATCATTTTTTCCCTATCTGAGAAACATTGAGAGATAGAAGGTATGAATGCCATCTGAATGCAGGAATGCATTAAGGAGTTTGGGGGGATTTAAGGTTACTGTAACCTTCCATTAGAAACCTCGTTAACCAAGAGTAGCTCCCGGTAATTTATTGGCAGAACCTGTTTGAAGGCCAAAAGCTTTACTGTTGGTCTGACCAAAGGACCTGCAGTCGTAATACATCAAAGTTAATCTCTGCAGGACGGCGCTTTGTGTTCACTGAAAGGTCAGGGAGTGCAGCATAGCAGGAGCTGCTAAGGATTCTGGGCGTTTTCTTCAAAAGAAGCAACTTTCAGTGTGAATCTGCCATTAATGACATCAAAATTTTCCCCTAACTATACCGATTCTGGAAAGCAAATGTTCTGATGAATGGAGCTACTCGCTACAACATCAGCCTGGAGTTTCCTCACAGAATGAGGTCATCTGCAGATTCCTGTCAACGAGGGCATCACACTGCAATGCACTTCATGGCAGCTGGAAAACCCCACAGATACAAAGTTGATATTACAGTATATTGACACTCCAGCATGTTGCCACTCTACTTTCAATAAGTTCTTTGTTTTGCATTTTTTCAGTTTTGGCCTCATGATGCTGTCCTAAGCTGTGCATTGTCTGGTACATTATTAGACCACAATGTGTAAGAGGTATAAGCTACTGACCCAGAACATTGGACTTATAAGATTCATACTGTAACTATAATCCCAAAAAAGACACATTCCCACAAAGATCTGTTAGATATAGATGTAAACTCGTGCCGTATCCCGCCGTTTCGTGCCGTACTGTGAGTGTGCTTTAACACAATGAGCAATTTCCATTTGACTGTAAGATCCTGTAGAAACATCAGGTTACAAACAAAGGATACTAACCAATAGGTTGTTGTTCCAGAAAGAATGATGCATGCTGGGTCTTTACTTACCAGTGAGGTTAACAGGAAGTCTCCAGTCGACTTCCTGCCAACCTCTGACATCACAAAGCCATAGTCAGGGCTTAATTTGTATGTTTTGGCTTTTAGAGGGAACCCAGCCCACTGTAAACATCTTTGTGGCAGAGACTGATGCATCATGGTAGGTAAAGTGGAACGCAATGTTGTTCTGCTCTTCTGTCCCTTGTGGGGACCCTAACGGACTATTTCCCTTCCTGATAGTTCCTCTGCATTCAGCCTCATTGGTGGTGCTTCCGGTAATTATTCTCCTCTGCCTGAAACATCTGAAACATCTGCTTTTATGTTTGTTTTCATACTGTACTATACTGTACATATGTAGCTGTTGCGGTGCACACTCGATATTCTGCTTAATTTCTGACCAACACAAAATAACTGGATGCATAAAAGACATTTAGTGCATTGCAGGTGGTGTGTGGCTCTGCAGGCTAAGCGTGTGATTGGCCCGAGCCTGGCTTTGGCAGAGCTGTCACATGTCTGTGGGCCCTTGAGCAAGGCCTGTTCCCTGGGGGCCACAGCAGGCGTGGCTGCTAAGCTCGTGCCATGGAGAGCAAGATGGTGCAGGCAGAAAAAGACAATCTCCTAGCGTGATCAACAAATGTGTTATTATCGCCAGAGAGGCAGATAACTGGTGTGCAAGTCCGCATTTGCAGTATGAAGAGTTATGTGCAGCAATTATTCTCTTAACTGCAGAAATGCATAATTATTTTATGTGCATTTGTGCCATTGTGCCAAGAAATTTCCATCAATTTTAACCATGAATACCATGAATAAAATATGCAATAACTATATAAAGGGAAAAGGCACGGTTCTTACCTGTCATAACAGCAGAACTGCATACTAAATAAGTGCGCATTTCTGCTATTAAGACAAGCAGTTACCACATATTGCTTTATACACTGAATGTGTACTTCCTCACCAGTGACAAGCATCCCTGATTATTGTATTAAAATACAGTTTTGCACTGCCTATATTGTGTTGCATTGTCTTAGGATGCAGAATGAATAAGCATTCCAGTGCACTGTCTCCTGACACCTGCAGGGCGTCCAGTTCCCCAGCACCTCGGTCTGCATCCTTCCTGTGTTGTGTGACGTCTCTCCCCCAGTCCTGCGACATGTAGTTAGGATTTGCCCTGTAGTGTCTGTGGACGCCTGCCTTCTCTTTCAGCTACTCTCCTGAGCCTGTGTTGTACTGGAAGATGCATGCAACTGCTCCTTTATGATTATACTGTATGTTGAATATACTGTATGCTGAATATGCCAACACTACATGTCATTCTCGACATCTGATTTAATTATATGAGCAATGAGGCAATCAGTAAAAATGACTGTCTCTTATTAGTGACCTCATACTTCTTGCAAAGGACGTGATTTCAATAAATCAATAGATCAATTCCTGGAAATAGCTCTGGGGAAATATAAATGTCACAATATCGGTGTGATATGGATTAAATCTAAAAATTGCACAGCTCATCATGCTAACCCATATTAATCATTCCTAAGCAATTATATTACCCGCATGTTGAAGATACAAATGCTACTTTGTTCTTCAGACAGTTTAATCTATTGATAATACAGTGAAATGTTTCTGTTCTAATTCAGAGTTGAAAGTCTAAATAAAATGAATGGAATTCTGAAATTGTCAGTATTTATCTGACTTAAGTGAGAATAACTCCAAGTACTCCATGTTGAGAATCGACATCGTTCTAATGTTCTGCACTGTCTGCCTCTTTTTAGTAATGCCTTGATATTAAAAAAAGACGTTTTTAATGGAAAAATGGGAAATCTACTCTATAAAACCACAAAGTACTGACTCAGGATCCTACAATGATAAACTTATTTACTTTCTGAAAAAGCTCCCCACGGGAATCTTCCTTCAGTCAACCACCTGTCACGGCATCTGAATAGAGTTAAAGAGAGCGGAGGTTAATTAGCGAGGTCATGAGCACTGTGCACCGTCCAGGCAAAGGGGCAGCTCCCGGACCACACACCCCCACACGCTCAGTTCCTCAGCCTGTCAGCCCTCTCCTCCAAGGCCTAGGGTCACTGCCCCTGAGGTATGTGGCTGAGGCACCTGAGGCGGGACAGAGACGCCAAGTTACAGTGGGTATCAAAATGACCGACATCACAGAACTAAAGAAGTCCGGGAAATCACCGTCAACACACGGATCACGATCAGAAACTAGATAACGAGTCAGAAACAGAAAGAAACACAAACAGCGGACAAAAACAGCCAGATGATTCACCAGCCGACTAAAACCAAACAGAAAAAAAGCAAGTTTGAGCAAGGAGACATTTAGCAACCTCATCTGGAGGTGGGCATGGATCATCTCTTTGATAACATTTATAAATAATATTAATATAATAATATTGTAAATAAAAATTATTTACAATAAATTTTACCAGTATATTCATTTCACTTCACTGTCAGCACTGTATTTCTTCTATGGGTATTCTTAGAAAATAAAATCATATTTTGTTATTTATTATTTTGAAGGAGGGTGGTAGCTGGGGTGTGTATGTAGATGGCTGGTTAGGTTGGCTGATACGCTAATCTATGTCATGCAGTCCAGTGGGGAGGCGGGAGGTGCCTGAGAGAATGGACTTTGATTCTATTTTTTCATATTGGTGTGTCACTGCCACAATGCCGGCACTTACGTGTCTAATTGATAGAATATATAAGCCCATTGTGTTCACCCCCGAGACTCTTAACAAGTACAATGGATACATTTTCAGCTCTACTGCTGATGTCATTCGGTAATTCAAAGCGCATCAAGGAAGAGCTTTGGGTTTATGTTGCCTTTGAGTGCGTGGACAGGTATAGCCTAAAAACTCATAAGGATGTGAGCAATCAGTTAGCGTACGCTTGTCAACTTCGATAAAAAGCAGATGGTTAAGTAATTAAATTTTATCTATACAGTACATTGTGGCTGGAATGTACAGCCATTTGTGCTAGAAGTTATGGTGCCTCTGTGTTTGCAGTATAAATCAGTATTCTGGCTAATAACCCACACTGTGAAGACCGAAGTCAATACTCAGGTTTAATCTCCACTTACAACTAAAGCTGTCATTTAAGACTACGATCCGAGTTCCGCTAGACAATGGTACAAAGAGATCCCCAAATCTCACCTCCAGACTCCTGCCATTGTCACATCATTATCCCATAGCCTTAAGGTCGGAAACATAGCCATCGCAACCTTTAATTAACAATTCTCTAACATTAGAGAAGATGGGCTATATTCCCGCATCAGAAAAGTGACACCCGGAAGAATTTCAACCGTCTAAAGGAATACTACTTCATGACATTAATGCTGAGGGGCTCGGAGTCTGGATAACATGGGAAATGTCTGAACAATGGACATCCTTCCACAATTCTATCAATGGTTTAAACGTCCACACTCAAAACAGGGCTGGGGTGTCTCCTTAAGCGGACCACACCTCCAGTTCAGAAGGACGTCTGGTTTATATTACTTCT
The DNA here is from genome assembly GCA_026784285.1 of Stomatorhinus walkeri. Lineage (NCBI taxonomy): Eukaryota > Metazoa > Chordata > Actinopteri > Osteoglossiformes > Mormyridae > Stomatorhinus > Stomatorhinus walkeri. The sequence goes on along the minus strand of JAODUD010000019.1, from coordinate 22,622,644 downwards.
TGATATTCCAGTTTCTTTCCCAGGATTGTGAAAACTTACACAGCTGTTTCTCACACAGACATACAAACAATAGGTTTTTGTGGGTTTTATGCGGCTAGGTTAACAGCAATAGGTTCACTAAAATAGTTCATTTAGCTTCCAAGGTGTTTTCTACAGTAACTTGGGCTTAGTTCTCTCATGACTGTGACCAGGATGCGCAGCTGGAAGATGAATGGATAGATCAACAGATGAATGTTATTCTTCATAGTCCTCCATCTTTATATCATCCATATGAGGAAACAGAGTAACAGTTTTATACCAAACCAATAAATGAATGGTTTTGAAGTACATAAAATCAGCCAGCAGTAAGGCTTATACAGACATCGGCACATGCCGACGTTCGGCCCACCTTCACACGCATTGACTTAATATTCAGTTGAAACACTAAACCAGTTACCCAGTAAACAGACACCTGGCACTGCTGGGAATTTGAGGCCACTGGGGCATAATATATTTGTTACTCAACATAGCTTCAAAAGAAGGACACCCAGAGATTTTCATCATGTCCATAAAAGAAACTGAAGTGAAACCTGAACAGGAAATCCACACTTCAGGTTAAATATTAATCTAGATCATAAGGAGGGTCTCCACAATGTTTACACACCGAGCTCACGCCCCTGCAATTTGTAAAAGTATGCTGCACTTTCAAACAGAATACAGAGGAATTATTTCTTCTGGTCACTAGGATCCAAGTGACTGTTATGTGGCAAAGGGCAGCGTGACGGTTAGTCCTGGAGGAGCAGGGCTATAATACCCAATCAGCAGAATATTTTACCTGAATTTGCATCACTTCAATTCCTCTAATGAAATGTCAAATGAAATGTTACTTCATTTAAATGTTACTTCACGTCAGTTCAGCAAATAAAATTTAAAAGCTGTGTGTTTCAAGCAGGTGACAGGATTTTCAACACAAGACATGCGCTTGACCTCAGTTGTCCGCCTGCTGTGTTTGAAAAACAAGACAGCTGAGTCATATGGAGAATTTGTGTTTTATTTGTTTATTATTTTTTCCGTTTATGGTCGATGCTGTTTTGTATTCCAAACATACGGTGGCTTTTGTGCTCCTTGGGGGCAGAAAAAGTAGGCTTTGTGTCTGCAGTGGCATTGGGTTGGAGCCAGGATGTTGTCTCTAACGAGCTCTAACGAGAAGTGGGACTCATTGAGTCGCTAGACGTGTCCCCAAGCAGAGAGGCATTTAAGAGCCAGCGGCACCGTGGATGTTGTTTTGTCTCAGTGCAATTAGCCAGCGTTGATGGGACTTGCTAAGCTGGACTCTCAGTACATCAGAGTTGTACTTATTTGACCGGCACACGATAATGATACGTTCCCAGGAATGCAGTCTCCTGCATTCATTTTCTTTCTACATTTCGCAAGCGCCCATTATTCTAAAGAATTTGCCTTTTAACAGAGCGTGCCAAGTGCCTGTAAATGAAGGACGTCTTCTTTGCTTTTTCAGCACATAGGAATTCTCGTAAGTGTCGGCAACGAGGTATGTCGATAAGTTTCAGCTCCGCTTTGTAAACACTTGGGGTGTAAATGGTGTTGACAGGCATTTAGAGTGAATGGTCCTGATCAAATTCCTTTGTCAGAAAAAAAAGATAAAATTAAGCAGAATACACATCATCCATAAAAAAACAAAAACCATAACATATAAGGGCCCCACTCCCCAGCCAACACCAAGCCCATCTTCTCTCTCCCAATAAATTTATGAGGCCTTTGTCTTTTCCTGTCAATAGTGTATCATAATTCCCAGTTCCCAGGCTAAATAAGATAAAGCTTCTAATGTGATTGAGCGAGCCTCTTTTAGCCTGCCCAGTAAAAGGTTGCATCTCAGAATCAGCCGAGCCTTCAGCTAATTTAATAAAAACTCCATCAGCCTAATGGATCCTAGACTGAATTGACCACAGCAAACCCCTTCCCCCCCCCCAATCTGCACGCCCTGCATTCCCCTAATTCTCATGGGAGCCAATTGGAATTCATGGAGGTGCGCTCAGCATCGTGCTCATGCCAGAGGAGAAGAGAATGAGAAAGGTGTTGGAGAAAAAATACAAGGAAGGTGAGAGAGAAGGACAGGAAGAAAGTGAGGGCCAATGCCATGCTCCTAAACTGTATCTTTAATTAAAAATATAGTGTTTGACAATAAGGAGCTTTTTCAATTAAAATATAAATGATGCAACACTCATCTGTGAGTCTGCAAATGTTGTGCTGGTCCTCTCTGCTTTTCATTTTGGGCAAAGGTGAAGTTCATTAGAGTCCAGGGTAGTATTACTGCTGTGTTTTTTTTTTTTGGGGGGGGGTCTTTGGAGGACAGGTCTGTGTTTCTGCTTGAGCTGACTGGAGACTTCTGTGCTGGTGAGCATTTATAGATTCAGCAGTAATTTCCCCTCAGGCGGACACACACAAATGCAAGGACGCACAAGCCTACACACACACAACCGCACGCACATACATCCACACACATATGCACAGATGCACGCATATACATCCACACACATATGCACAGATGCACGCATGTACATCCACACACATATGCACAGATGCACGCACACAGGCGTACAGTAAATTCTATTGGCCGCTTATACACCGACGGAGAGAAACCCACATGCAGACACACACAAGCCTCAGGCTTCATTCTGTTCTCCAGCAACCTGGTTGTGATTTATTTCCACATGGAAAAGGAAATGTGGACATTTGGACGCATGTCAGAAAGTCATAAGAGGACGTGTCCTTGAGCTGTAAATTCCTTCCTTTTCCCTTGTACGCGCCCTTTCCAGTTTTATATCTATGAATGCCAAGTCATTCATTTAGATCCTGTGGATATATGTGGACTGCAGAGTTGCTTCCATCTCATTTAGTTGCTCATATTGAGGGCAAATGGTTGTGCGCATTTGAATTTGCTGTTTGAATCAGGTTTCAGTCACAGCAGGGAGCCATTCTCCTCTTCAGTGAAACGTAAGTGAAATGTGTTGATTCGAATCATAGATGGATCCAACACTGCTGGGGGGTTCTGTATAGTAAGGTTTTATATTCAAATGATGCCTCATTTTTGACCTTTGCACAAGTACAAAGGCATTCTTTAATTTTTGCTGTGCTCTTTGAGACATACATGCACATAAATATGCAGGTGAGAGAAAAGCGTAGGGTGGAAGCACAGGGTCAGGGCATTTATCTAGCATCCCTAGAGCATTTTTTTGGGGGGGGGGGGGTGTTTAAGAGTGTTGTTGAAGGGTTCCACAGAGATGTGAATTTGAACTGATGACCTTCCGATGACAGGCACAGAGGTCCGAAAGCCAGCTGAGAGTCTATAGAAGGAGAATGTGGTTCTCGACATCTACAACATCTCTAATGTTCATTTAGTTACAATGTTAATTTAGGTGTCACGACTTATGGATGTGAAAGAAAAGAAGGTGACATTTTAGAAATAATGACTCGTTTTTTAATACTAATAAAAAGCCAGACCCTGTACACAAAACAACTGCAGTGGAGAGAGGAGCTACAGATGAGATCATGTGACAGGAGTGTGACAGGAGTGTGACAGGAATGGCCAGAAAGCCAGCAAACAGCACCCTCAGAAACCAACGAGGTCTGTCCCAGATGCTCAGAATCATATAGGAGAAGAGGAATGATGGAATGGGGGGGGGGGGGGGGGGAAAGAG
>JAODUD010000019.1:22594798-22610024 GCA_026784285.1 Stomatorhinus walkeri | reverse complement strand
CCAGCCAGCAGCTTCCCTTTCTGACTGGAACCAGCCAGCAGCTTCCCTTTCTTACTGGAACCAGCCAGCAGCTTCCCTTTCTGACTGGAACCAGCCATGAGACACACATGCAGCTAGGAGTCAGAGGCACAGCCAGCAAAGCTATTACAGCTCAGCTCTCTGCATTTCTCCCTCACACATCCGCCCTGCTTGAGTCACATGTGGGTTTTTCACTGTCATTTATCTATCTTCACTGATCCTATAATTTCAGACTTACCTTGTCTTCTGTTTCAAACCCTCTCTCATTCTAACAGATGGCAGCGGAGACCAGGTCAGTGCATAGGGCGAGCTACATCTACTGTGTCCTCAAAGTCACGCTTTGCCTCGGCAACTAGTGCAATGCAATAGTCGACAGTAAAACAGTTGTTAAGTGAATTTTAAACTACATATTCAATTTTAAGCAATAAGCAAGGCAAACATTAAGATCTCCAGCTCCCTGGATGAGAGCTTTGATGTGTGGCTGAACATTCAGAGGCACAAAATATAACTGGACTGTTATGTGTTTTCTGTCCCTTTTACGGCAGCAGTAAATCTGCGAAAGAGTAAGTAAACAAAACAATGCTTTGAGAAACTTCTCCAAGTTCTACTTCACAAGAGGTAAACCAGCTTAGGCCATTAGCATCAACACAACCTGAATTTTATAGCTGCTATGTGTATTTATACATAATGCATTTTGAACACTACAAAAGCAGTTGGTAACACATGTTCTGCTACCATTGCAGACCTTTACAGGAGTTTCTGTGTACTTATACACCGTTAATCATTACTATACTGTCAAGGTCACTACAGCCTGTTTCTCTAGGACGCGTGCAGTGCATAGCAGGATTTTCCTGATTGGCTGCAAGCTCAGTTATGCGAATTGTCCCTCCCTTCTTTGTATGCGCTGCCCTCTAGTGTCCACTAGCATCTGCACCGAGTCTTAAACATTGACGCTTCTTATGACTCTCCGGTTCCACCCTACAGGCTGGATGAAAGGGTAAATGAACCAGAAAAATCCACAGAAATAAGGCCAGAGAGCCCAAAAGATGTCACAGAGGTGAGGAAACTTTTCGCTGTGTGATGCTGCTACTAATGGCAAACTATGGGTGAGATGTTCCCTATTATAAGGATATTAAACCTTCACAACTTTACTTCATTCATAAAACTAGAGATAACGACTTCTGGCTATTCCAGAGAGGATCATGGGTAAACTACAGCAAAGCTACGTATAACAGGAGTGCTCTCTACTCTCCGCAACGGCCCTATAGCAGACATAAACTCCTGCTAAAGAAAAGGGGTAAGGCAGCCAAGCTGGGAGACCACACGGCAGCCCTGCCAAACCAGCATAAGCTCCTCCCACTATTCATGCATTTGAATAGTAAAATTCTTATCAAGCAAAAGGAACAAGACCCTCCCCTGAGGATTGTTTTATGCATAAACTGGGCTGGGATGAGGAAACTGAATCAGCTGGGCAATGAGTTCATGCCCTTACACCAGGGAATGAAAATAAGCAAACTTAACCTGATCCTACCTTCCCACAGGAGGCAATCAATCCTTCCCCCTTCAGCTGCGTCCTCATTACCTCTCTGTCAGCAGCCCTAACCGGTTACGAGTGATACACATCTCAAAAATTGCCCACAGTCAAGCTCTCCAGCGGATGCTATACAAATTACTTGGCTCCGTCACAGTCATTCTTTATCCCACGTCCCTCAAAGCGGTTGGAATTGTTTTTAAACCCCTCCAATCTGGGTGTTCCTGCACTGCCCCCAAATTACTCATAGGCGGGGCCTTTAAACCCAAAATGAACAGTCTGTCATCGGAGCTAGCCGGAGAATCCAGCTGCAGTGTGACAGATAATGGATACCATATTTATTTATGTGTTTTATATAAAACAATATTACAGTACAAATCCCTTTAAGGAGTGCATTAGATACATCAGGCATTAGATACATCATGAGATACGTTATGCATTAGATACGTCATGAGTCTATGATGGCTTAAGAGCCAAGTCCATGCATCTCAGGAGTTGAATCTGCATGTTCTGCCCAAGTTCAAACTGAATCCCTCTTAATGATCAAACACAATCTTTGAGTGAAGGTTGAGTGAAGATGTATATGAGTTTGCCTCCCATTCTGACCAAGCCTTGCTCATCTACTTTCATTCTCCTCAAGCTTCCGCCCTGGCTTAAGTTTAGGAGAAGCTTCACTAGATGAGCAGTTATAAAATCATGTGTATGATGTCAATTATGATAACAAACATGAATCTTTATTCTTTATTCTCAGGTATGCAATTCAAAGGATATCCAAAGTAAGTGAAACCACCTGATAGACATCAGACTTTACTGTTTAGCATCATATGGGTTAATTTTATTGGCAATGCACTGTTGACAGGTGCACGGCACTGTGATGTTTCTGTATGTGAATGGTTTGAAGCGTAATTCTCTTGCTGGTAAGATTACTAAGGTTAACTCCGTGCCCAGATGCAGAGCTGGTCCCGCAGATATCAGTGGTGGAGGTCATGTCTGACAGAGAGCCTTCAGAAGTGGACTACAACAAGCAACCTTCTCTCTCTCCCAGGTGTCATCCTCCCTGATCTGTCACCATCCCTGCACCCGAGGAGGAAGGTACAGGTCCAGAAAGTACAAATCCAGACCAAGGTTTTGTTTCAAACCGCTTGTTGAATACTCTATGAACCAGTTGAGTACTCTGTGACTATGACTCTTTATACTCAACTGGTTGGTTGAAACAAAACCTTGGTCAAGATTTGTACTTTCTGGACCTGAACTTTACACCTCTGCCTGTGTCCCCCAATTTCCCATTACTTCTGTTTTACTAGTGCATTACTCCTTGGCCCATGCCTGGGTAACTTTTGGAGGATCATTAAAAATCATGAACAATCAAGAAGCACATTATCAGCAAACCGAAAAAAGCCTGAATTATATCTGTGCTTTTTTATTACCCAAAATGCTATTTTTAGGTGAGGCAAACAATATTGGTTACTCATTGAGTGTTGCAATCTGAAATCAATCAGCTATATTTTCAGAATGTAAATTTACTGGTTCTTCATTGACAACAACATTAGCCAAATCTCAACATGCACTGCAATGCAATAAAGTACATTGTGATTTGAGCAGCCTTTTTGAAGTTAATTTTGAAGTTAAACGAAAAGACAGAAGGTTATATCTGAGATTTTCCAAAAGCAAACAGACAAGTGGGCATGACTTTATGCCCCCCCCTTGTTCAGATGTGTTGAACCAAAAGTTTTAATACTGGTGTGATTCCTCTCTGTCTGCCTGCGTTTGAATGCAGAGTCCTTGGCTGGTTGAAGCACAGCTTTGAGAAGATAATCCCCCAGCCCCCAGAGGTCCACGCTCCTGTCAACACAGAGACCTCTTTGGAAAAGGCCACCCCTGCATCTTCTCCAGCTCCAACTCCATCTTCATCCACCACGCCACCTCTAGCACCAGCTCCAGCCCCTGAAGTGACGAAAGGTGGGTGAGCTTCTTATGCACTGTCAGTCATCTAAAATGTATAAATCGCCAAATTTACCCGTTTCCTCAGGCGATTAGCAAGCTGTGACTGACCACGCGCACGGTACTTCTGTTCACCGCAGGCTTTGGAGTCTTGCTTTGTCAAGACCCTTATCTCACCATACTTGTATGGGCAATATGTGTAGCTGGTACCTTCAGTGTTTGTATCTCTCCTCTCTCAGTGGTCTCACCACCAGAAGAACCATCAAAACGTGCAACAGAAGAACCACCATTTCCAAAGTAAGCAAGCAAAGAGGGAATTTAAAAAGAAATAATCCCATTTTGACCTGTAGTCGGTCCATCTTTATCAAAATTGAGGTCTCAAATTTTATTAAAAAGTGCAATAATTTGACTTCCCAGAAGAGGGCGTCATTTAATAGTTCATGTTCTTAAGACAAACTGCATACTCGTGGTATGGGTGAACGGTCACTCAAATTGTACTGTTCCTGCAAATACCATAGGCATCGTTCCATCCTTTACACATCAGGCCATATAATATCCATAATAAATTAATTTTATTTACAGAATTTTAGCAGGATGTTTCAATTAAGTATAAGTTCTGTTGGTGCAATGAAACGTTTTACGGGGGCAAGGTATGGTGCAGGCAGAAAAAGGCAACGATCCACTGCGGCTGTGAGACACGGGGGGGGGGGGGGTTTACTGAAAGTAAAACACTGGGTAAAACTACAAAGGAAAAGAACCACAGGCGGCCAAAAAGCAAAATAGGGAAAAGACCAACCCTAACCCTAACTACACGAGGTGTCAAGGGAACAGAGTCCAGTAAAGAAGGCAACACAGGGACAGGGAACAAGGAACAAACTTCTGAACCCACAGAGTAACTGATGACCTTCTGACACAACGAGCAACTCAGGAACTGACCTCAGGCAGGAACATAAATACACAAACTGAACTGGGTAACAGCGCAGAAGGAGTGAGACATGAAGCAATTAACCAATCAGGGAGGGTGCAGGACAACGAGCAATCAGGTAGAACACAAGGAATGGACAAGCAAACAAGCAACAGGTGAAACTAATAATTAAACCAAGGAACTCAGAAACTAACAGGGAAACCAATAAACAGATTATACCAAAGTAACACGCCGAGCAAAAGCCGAAACAAAACTCAAACCACAAAACTCAGGAAGCAGAAAAACTGATACAAATGAAACACTAGAGCACAAAACCTACAAAATACAAAAACAGAGGTGGGTGGACTCAAACACCAGACCGGGGGGTTTAGAGGTATACACTCAGCCAATCAAGCCATGTGGCAGGCGAACAAGCTGCGGAAACACACTAATAATGACGGGGAAAGAGAGGTGGCCAGTGACACCTGCTGGCCAAACGGAGAGGAGACGCGAGTGGCCGGGTCAGTCGGCTGGAGACCTTGACATAACGTCACCTTGCAGTGTTTCTCAGTCGCTTGGTACATACGGTACATTTCTCAGATCAGAAATAAAATTCTAATATCTACTTGAACAGCCTCCACATCATCGAGTCGCTCACATCATAAAAGCAAAGTCTCAGTCTTTTGGTCAAATTGCAAATGCTTTGGCACAGTCAATGCAAATGATTATGTACAATCGCCTGCTGATACTTATATTTTCAATTGTATATGTCATGTTGGTCAAAATGTATTATACTGGTTCTGCCACTTGAATAGTCTTACCCCCCAAAACAACTAGGCATTAGTAAATCATTACATGCAAAATGGATGAACAAGTTGTTATAATCGGTCAAGCATATTCTCTATACATCTCTATTACAGTCTTTTTCTATATCAATGTATCCTGAATTGATGAATAGCTCTCAGTTGAATCTTGACTTTCACCAACAGGGGAATGTTTAAAGCATTAGATTGACCAGTGATCAGCCAGTTCTCTAAAATTGCTCAGAGGGGCATCTCATGAACCTTCAGTTGCCAATCATATATTGACAGAGCACAACACAGTGCCACAATTTGGCAATGGAGGAACAACACGGAAATGAACAAGATCAAAAGTCGATGAGAAGAAGAGGAGTGAGGCTGCATGATGGAAGGGTTGGGAGGCAAAACAGAGGAAGAGGTAGCAGAGGCCAAGAACAGAGGCAGGTTCCTGATGAAATAAGGGCCACAGCTGTGGACCACGTCATCAGTCATGGCCTTAAATTGCCACGGTTGGTCGAGGGGGCAGCCGAATGTTGGGCAAGAAACATTCCTCAATCATTCAAATGTTTCATGGTTAGTATGTAACCCAACAATGTACATGGTACTGTAATACTGTTTCTATACTGCATTGCTTCCTATTGCAGCACTCCACTTGCGTTTTATGGTATACAGTAAATTTATAAATTGATACGTCATACAGAAAAAGTACAACCTTGTGCATTTTCAATCATTGTCATCCAAACCTTAGCCATGGTTGACATTATGACCTTCATGTTCGTGAACAATGACACAAGGCCTTGTCATTCTGGTGGCACTGACAAGTTCTTTGACATAAATATTTACTTCTGAGGGATGAACTAGGGATTTTGAGTAAGTTACACGCTGCTGCAGGTGACCCAACATGTGGTGCTGTTTGTATGAATTGTTTCAAGAAATGCACTTACTGTTTTGCAAACATTAAGGGTGATTCGAGAAATGTATGCGTACCTTAGCAACTGAGAAAAACCTTGACAGCGTGTTGGTATGAACTTCGATACCTGCTGGGCCACTGTACCCAGCACACAGAGGGTTAAACGCCGTCAAGCTGATAATGCTGCAGTACTGAATTACTAAAAATGCCTCATATACTCCTAATACTCATGTACCAAGCTATATATATATAGAAAATGGATGTGAACCTCTCTAACACCAATGTGCAATAGGGTCCATGGACCCAGCCGTAATTCATTCTGCAATTTGTGCTTCTTTATATGTTGCCCGGTTATCATTTTGTATTATACATACATATATCTCTGTATTTCTGGTCTCATGCGTCTTTGCATATTATGTATTTCCATGTCTATGCTTGTGTTTCTGTATTCATGCATTTTGTAGCTGCTGTATTGCAAGTGGTGCAACAATGAGGACTCTTATATTACTTGTTTATATGGAAAGACAAGCACATCAGTTGATACAGAGAAAACAGCACATTTTTGTTTTGAGAAGAAATGTACAATGGGTCTGTTTGTTTTACAGGATTTGGGGTGCACGAGTATCTTTATTGTAAGGAAATAAAACTGACCTAATGTTGATTTTAAATAAAAGCCATTTTTAGTACTAATGCAGACTAATGCAGCTGGAGAAATAATGTAGAGTTTGGAAGCTTTCTAGATGGAATGGGAACATTGTGGTGCTAGAATAGGATTGTGCATGTGTTCTTCAGGGGCATTAACAGAACGTGTCTGTATGCCTCCTCATAGTCTGCTGAGCTGGATTTTTCAGGAGCTGAGTCGCAGGATGCCTCAGCCTGACATAAAACACCCAGGCGGCGCTGCGGTGAGTCGGGTGCGTGAACACAGAGTGAAAAGGATCCTGAGGCCTGCTGTCCTCAGTTCTGATTGGCTGAATAGCAGTGACATCACCTGCTAGATTCAGGGCAAGAAGTTCTGTCGTCCGCTTAGTTGGAGCTCAGGAACCTTCAGCTTTGTGAGTCCGTTGCAGAAAGCAAACAAACACATTTACCATGCATTCGGCAAAAGACCTGATGGAATACTGACTGTGTCAGGTGGTAACAGTATCGTTTATTTATTTATTTATTGGACCCCCCCAAACACGTATAGAGATGTAGAAGTATGACTTAAATATGTAAATGTCTGTCCCTGTTCTCTGGCATCAAGATTTGCTCACGATGAATCTGTGTAGATTACAGAGTGCATATGAACCTGTACTCATACTCATACAGCTACCGTCATTCTTCAGTAACTTTCCCTGTCTTTATGTTGTATAGGGTGACACTGAGGCTGTACCAAATGGTAAGTGACTGTTTTTCTTTTAGAATAGATTTAATCACATTAGTTGGCTGTCTGCATACAATGAAGGGACTAGAGAATTCCATAAAGTCAACGCAGCAGGAAACACAGGCTGACATTTTTGAGAAAACACCAGACCTGAACCATATCTGTCCAGATTTATGTAACACTTTGGCCAAAACAATCAGACACTCACACTTGCAGGAAATCCCTAGGCAGAGATTTCCTATGTCAGAGAACAGGGGGGGCATGGTGTCCCTGAGGCTGTAATGTGAGATTTAGACTAATTTAGCTCCTCTTCTCCTTCCGTTTCAGGGGGGAAGGTGCTGACAGCCTCTCAAACATAAAGAGAATGAAGACTGAGGAGAATTCTGCCACACAGACAGGCTGATAGGCACACAGACAGGCTGATAGGCACACAGACAGGCTGATAGGCACACGGACAGGCTGACAGGCACACAGACAGGCTGATGGGCACACGGACAGACTGTCAGGCACACAGACAAGCTGACAGGCACACAAACAGGCTGATGGGCACACAGACAGACTGATGGGCACACAGACAGGCTGGTAAATTCTGAAGAAAGTATAACTGACTCAAAAACAGACATAACTACTTAGTAGAGAAGCAGAATAGCTAGGGCTAGCAGCTTTCACACAGCTATTATGTATTACAAGGGAAATATTGATATTGCACAGTAACAGCCAATTAAATTGTCATGGAATATGACTCTGAAATACCAGTTGTCCTTGTTTTGTCTCCAGTTGAAGACTGTTATGTAATTGTTTAATACCTTTAGCATGAGAGCACAAAATACAAATTGGAAATCTGGTGCTTCCAGCCACATCACACCTTGTGCTTTTAGCTGCAGTGTTCACAGTATGGAATTAATATGATTCTCCTTTGAGTATTGCGGTAACACACGGGTACATTACCACCCTTGTTTAATCACTGCATTCGCTTGATATGTCAAACTAGGCACCGATTGACTGGGCATAGAAATCCCCCCCCCTCGCCACGTGTTTCAAAGTCTGCATCTCGCATCACGGTGTTTGAGCTCCCAGAGTGCAGCTTCATGTTTTCGCAGCTGTAACTGTTCAGTTGCGTAAACATGATCAGAGCCTGAAACCACAAGCCGCCGTAACTGTAAATCACTGTTTCTTCAGATATTTTGACGTTTTTTTCCTTTCTCTGCAAAAAGCGACCATGTGCCTAATGCAGCTTTGTGGTATAAAATAAAGACATGAGCCAGAGTACAGAGTGCAGTGTGTCGTTGGGGGTTGACAGTGTTCAGGGCGTTTCAGGGGTAGCATTCCTTGTCCAGCAAAGTGTCACCATAAAGGAACAGGACACGGTTCAGGCTCAACACTGATGACAGCAGTTAGTCAGGCAAGACACACTGACACTGGTCATGCTGAACCAGAATTTCTTTAAGGTTTCCACAGATAACGGTAAATTTACATAATGATTAAAGCAGAGATCTTAAGAATAAACCATTAAAAAGGCTGTAAGCTCCATTCAGTGGTTTTAAGTTTAATGAAATCATTTTGGCAATATTTAAGGTAGATGCTACATGTGATCATTGGTTATTACTACTAATGCTTTGTGTGACTTAATCATGATTACTGTTTTTACTTAGCTGTTAATTATAGTTCATTCTGATGATCGTTATGATTGAGCGTGCCAATCCCAAACGAGCGAAACCTGACTGCTGGCCTTGTTCGTGCTGTGACTGCCACCCCCGTGGTGATTATGGTGTCAGATTGGCAGCGTTGACCCCCCACACGGCTGCCTTTCCTCCAGGCGGTCTATATCACGAGCCCGAGGAGATGGTTCTGGAAGATGTAGATCCAGACTGGGAGAGGGGACAGTGTGAGATGCGGGACGCGATGCGGGACGCGAGCATCCCTCTGGACCTCCTGCCTCAGGCTATGCAGACAGAGGATGCCGGCACACAAACTGGGCGCTGGACCCCTATCATGGACCTCATCAAGCGGGAGGCCGAGGAGGTTCTACTGGCAACTCTGGAGCAGAGGCAAGGATGTACATTTGGGGGCACGTCTCTAGCAGTATTGTAGGAGTACCGTGCGTGTTAAGGGAGCCGAGGATTCTGGACTGATTCTTACCAGTGTTGAAATCAAGCCTACACTCTTAAATATAATAAAAGATTCTTTGTTGGCATGCATGCTGTAACCAGGCCACCCATTTCAAGAGGAGAACCGGGGAAGTTGTCCCACACCTCGACCTGAGGGTGTCCAGGAGGGGGTCCATGCAGTACTATCATGACACAGAAAGATCTTTCCTCTGTTTTGAATTAAACACTTGAGTCACTCGAGAAATGAGACTTTCAAAGCCACGATGGGTAGGGATACCATGTGGGTAGTGAGTTAAATTTAATTTAATTTGGTCAAATTAATTTGTAGCACTTTGAGATTTGCTTCAAATATAAAGTGCATTATAAATAAAGCGTATTATTATTAAAATGTATTAAATAGGCTGGCCATTGCTTCAAGAGTTTCAACGTCAAATTTTCCAGTCATACTTCCTGCTAGCCCCTTCCCCAGAATCCTCTACTGCACCTCAGATTGGCAACCGAGCTCTGTTTGCTTTCTCCAGACTCCAACTGGAGAGGCTGGAGTCTGCGAGGATGGCGAAGGAGTTTGCCAGGCGAGCCGCCGAGAGAGCAGTGAGGGAGCTGACGGAGGAGCGGGAGGAGGAGCGGGCGGAGGAGCGGGCCGCCATGCAGGCGTGGGAGCCTCAGGCAGAGGCAGACGGTGGACATCAGTAAGCTATGCAGCCGAATCTCAGCCCCCAGCCTGCACCACACTGAGTTACATGAGAAGGGTCCAAGCACTTCTCCTTGACTCTGGATATCTCTGTACTGCCTTGGTGGCTTCTTGGTGGCACTTTGTCGGTGTCTTTGTGACGCCTTGGTGGCTGTGATAAAAAGCGCTATGGGAGCTGTGATGTAAGTATGTGGCTCAACAGCAGGCTCTCCATGACACCTCCCAAAGTCCTGTATGGACATGCCAGTCTAACCACTGTTTGTTTCACAAAGATGTCCAGATATCCAGGAGCAAGAGAATGAAGAAGATCCAGAGTAAGTCCTGTTCCCATTTTAATTTTATTTTATAGTAGATTAACAACCCAGCATCACTCAGTTATTTATGTCTAAAATGGAGCAGACTGTTGAGCGAGAAGGCGGACCTTGATTGTGTGTCCTGTCATGTGCTGCACAGGTTACTGGGGGTACAGGAGGAGGGCAAGGAAGAAATGGCAGCGAATAAGAAGTCAGTGTAAGAGCCGTCAGTGGGCAGAGGCTGTGCCCGGGCAGGGCAAACATCCACACTCTATGCCTCCATATCAGTGGGTTTTTGCATGGTGGAATTAGTCGTGTAGTTTCCAGTTCTTCAGTAATACACACTGCTGTCGCAGTAAGTGTTAAATTGCTTGGACTTGCTCAACCTTTGCGTGAAGACCCTTGTGAAATTCATTTATTTGGAAAAAATGGAAATTCACTCATAGTTTTAGTTCTGCCACAATATGGCAAGGATGGCTTTGGGCTAAACTGTTTCAATGACAGTGGAGACCAGCGTATGTCACAGAGATCCTCTGCATCTTCTACTCACACGTAGATAGTCTGAGCTGCTGAATGTGGGAAAATGAAGGAAATTACAGGTGTACCACTGTGTAATGATACTACTGTTTGTACTCAGTAGTTAATTTTCAGTACAGCCTTTGAAAAAATTAAGAGACCACAGCAAAATTTTCAGCTTCACTCATTTCTGAATTTAAGGGTATGTGTCACCCTGTTTCTTCCCTGTTTCTCACTAATGAAGGGCTTCTTCCTGCTTTATGGGTCTTCAGTCATCCATTGTTATCCATTGTCCTAGCAGTGCACTTCACACCACTTAATGTTTCCTATTTTTATTGAAAGTCACTAGAGGTCATCCTCCGATTTATGAGGCACTGCAGGATAAGTTGACGCTTCTGCCCCCTACCTGGCTGGTTTCTGGTCATTCCCAGTGTCTCCTGCTTCACCTTGTTCTCATGTACTGCTGTCTTAGAAACTTCGAGCCTGGAAGCAGCCTGCCGTGCAGTGTATCCTTCTGCCAGCAGAACCAGGATTAAACCAGGATTTAAAAATGTTGATTGTAGATTCAAAGACAGAAAGACTGAAAAGTTACCATGCAACAAGTCCAATAGATTTTCTCAGTCTTTCAAAACAGCAGATTGATGCTGATCTGGAGAGATTTTTTTTTGGCACGTCTTGATAGTCTTTTTCTAAAATAAATTATTAATGGGCATGAAATTACCTTTGATGTGCGACGAAGAGCCGTGTTTTCAGTAAATGTTTGTGAAGTCATTGTTCCATGTGTCCCCGCCTAAGGGACAGAATGCGCTCGGGCTTCTCCCTATAGCCCTTCGCTTCACTGTAAACTCCGAATAATCCCAGTAGGATGTTCATTAATTATTCCCGCTGCTATAGCAACACGCTTCCCAGTCATAGCAACTGCGCTGCTTCTCCTCTGGACGGTTGCCTTAGAAACTTACCTCTGCTTTCATGTTTTCTGCGCTGACACTGCAAAAGGATGGCGCAGTTTCCACTTATTGCATGAGAAATATGATTTAGAAGCTCCATTCGTCTCCTGCATAAGCGTGTGCCACGCGTATTTGGTTGCACTTTATAACTCCTTTTGACATGAGTGCTCATGTGTAAATTCTAGAACCGTCCTCTTTTATCCTGCACCTTCCGGTGGACCCTTTGTAAGTGAATTTTTTGCAATTTCTTTTTTTTTGTTTTCATTTTACGGCTGCTTATAAATGTGCTATACCAGATATTTACGGTATGCGTCTATATAGTCGCACGTCGCTGCCGTTTTAAAACCATTAAAAAGTTATGCAACACTATTGCCATTCCCGTGATGTTTCTATTTTTTATTTTATTGTAAATGTTAGTTTCCTGCACGATTTTTCAATGTATTGTGATGTTTTCGCCAGCTTTGTTTCAAACGCTTGGGATATTTCGTATTTAAAGACCAGTCGTGATGTAGGCACCGCTGAGGGTTCCGTCACATAGTGTATAGGACAGTTAAAACTGCACATGCAGTATTATGTTGTTCTCCTGAATTTTTTTGGTTTTCCACAGGTGCTTTGTGTGTCCCGTGGAGAATATACCCAGCCCTCCAGCACGCAAACTGCGGGAGGCTTCAGAGGTAGAGGCGTCAGAGACAGATACATTAGCTCAGAGCCCCCCTTCACAACCACAAAGAAATTCTCACTGGGAACCAGCGGCAGATGAAGTCAAGGCATTATCACCTCCTGTCGAGGATCAGAAACCAGAATCAGCAGAGACAGAGCTTCCTTCACCCAAAGAACCTGATCATCTAAGGACATTATCTCCTCTGACTGAGGAACCAGTAACTGAACCATCATCACTGTCACCTGAGGAACCGGAGGAGTCTAAACCAGCAGGCGTAACAAAGAGAGACTCACACTGCAGAATTTCCCCACCTGAGGACGATGCGGATTGTCCACCAGTGACTGAGCAGCCAAACACCAGTGAGGATCAGTGTCTCACCGCAGTTTCTGCACAGGTAAGACCTGCGTTGCCTTGCTGCCAAATAATTGGGACATCCTGGTTATACAGCTTCACAGTTCGGTCATTCACAGCTGTTCATTTGCACCAATGCAGGGTGAAGATGATAAGGGGGTCGAGTGTGAAGGCAAGTCCGCATGCCTTGTTAAAACTGAAATTCACAGATGTGCAAATCATCCATCAATGTAGTGTATGTCATTGTAGAGAGCTTGTATGTTTTGCAGATTGCCTGTAGTATTGTTTCTCAACCCGGACAGTCCATGTTTCTGCTCCCTCACAGCTCCCTGCCAGACAGTCCACGTTTCTGCTCCCTCCCAGCTCCCTGCCACACAGTCCATGTTTCTGCTCCCTCCCAGTTCCCTGCCAGACAGTCCATGTTTTTGCTCCCTCCCAGCTCCCTGCCAGACAGTCCATGTTTTTGCTCCCTCCCAGCTCCCTTGCCACACAGTTCATGTTTTTGCTCCCTCCCAGCTCCCTTGCCACATAGTCCATGTTTTTGCTCCCTCCCAGCTCCCTTGCCACACAGTCCATGTTTTTGCTCCTTCTCAGCTCAAAGGGCACTGCGAGGGAGCAAAAACGTGTCTGGGGTCCCCGAGGACTGGATTGAGAAACACTGTAATTAATATGAGTAAATTATGTAATATTTGTGTAATATTGTGATTTTGGGCTGTCCACAAATGCGTTTTGTGATTCCCTTATTGAAACACAGGACAGTTGAGACCATTGTGTGCTTGTGAGGTTCTCAGGCTTTAAGTCCCTGCCCTTGTGCTAATGCTGAGTGTCAACTTTCCTCAGCTTATTAGGCTGACAGCTGTAAAAAAAAACTAATCTGCCAGTCTGCAGAGCATGAGACAGTGACAGGCAGTATTCTCTCTGCCTTTCAGCCCCAGGCAGCTGTCCTGCAGTAAAACGCTGCCTAATGCAAGTCCCCTGCATGCCTGACTGCCTCAAGCACTGCAGCCGTCACCTGCAACATGGCGGCGTGACTTTGCCGAAACTGCCCCCCATGCCTGAGTTGCCCCCGCAGTTGTCCCAGTTCAACCAGCACCTGCAGCCACACCTGGCCCAGTTCAACCAGCACCTGCAGCCACACCTGGCCCAGTTCAACCAGCACCTGCAGCCACACCTGGCCCAGTTCAACCAGCACCTGCAGCCACACCTGGACCAGCTCAACCAGCACTTGCAGGCGCAGCTGGCCCAGCTGAAGCCTCAACTGCCCCCGCAGCTTGTTCAGATACCCCAGCTCAGCCGCCAGTACTACCTCAACATCGCGAAGCACCTTAACAGACTCAATCCTCAACAAGATGCCTAAGCAGCAGAATCTAGCCCTGGAGTTAGACCAACTAGTGCGGAAGGACCCCGCCCTGCTCTCGCGGACCCCCTCCCCATCCTCCCCCGGCAGCACACTGGAGCTTCCCAACGTTCCCAGTTATCCCCACCTCCCTCCCATTGGCCTTTCCAAGCAGTCATCAGGCCTCTCTAATCCTAGCTTCCACAGTGAGGAGAACCCCGCCCTGCGCTCCCCCCGACCCTCGGGTGAGACAGCACATCCGCCCCATCCTCTAGTGCCACAATTCAGATATCAGATGTTTGCCACTTAAGTCGGCAAAAAGAGTGACTTTGCTGTGGTTTAGAATGTTCACTCAGACTCACGTACATGTACATGCTTCCTCAGAGAGCTCCCGGTTAAGCATGCACCCCGCTGTAAACGTGGAGAACGTGGACTCAGATGGAGAGCTGGGAGGGGGTCCTAGCTACCTGCCTCAAGTTGTCACCCCACACAAACCCAACTTTAAAACCCTGACCGTGCCCGGCATGAACATGGCGTCTCGGAGGTGAGCTGAAGCCTCTGATCAGTATACTATTACAATATTATGATGTACTCTTTTAGAAATAGACCATTTTTGAATTAATGAAGGGTTATATCAATATAATGAAGGGTCATATCAAAGCAAAATGTCGTAAACATTGGCAGAAGAAAGTAATTCTACCAACACATGCATTTTGGCTTGTCAATGTGGAAACGATGTCTTTAGGTGGAAACATGTTAGCCAAATGTGTAATGCTCGTGTTATAAGCAGGTTAATGCAGTCCAGCGTAATGCCAGTGTTATAAACAGGTTAATACAGTCCAGTGTAATGCCA
>JAODUD010000019.1:22490421-22507994 GCA_026784285.1 Stomatorhinus walkeri | reverse complement strand
ACCTGGGGAGGGGGCCGGGAGGGGGCCGGGAGGTGGAGCCGGGAGGGGGGGTACATCTGCTGCAATCTCCCAGCCTGCCAGCACGGCTCCTCTCCCACCCACATAAACACACACTTGGCTCGCAGCCCTTCTGGGGACTCTACGACTTCAGAATTATGATATTATGGCGAGACCAGGGTCAGTTGTTGAACAGATTTTTAACACTTAAAAAGAAAAGAAAATGGCACCTTTGGGCCTTAAAAGTAACAGGGAGTTCTTGTCTATGTCCGAAATTCACATCTTTGATCTGACATTTTTGTTAAAATGTTTTAAAAGTCTATTCAACAACTAACGCCCATCAACACTTGTCACCTATATGCCTAACCCTAGCTTGGTTATTTTTAAAAGCACTTTAAAGCCATTTGTTTTGTGAGGACAAACCATATCTGTGTTCTCAGCATTCATCCATCTGAACTTCTTACACACATCTATAACAGACAAATCTCTGTTTGGCAGAAAGATGCAGATGGAATGGGTCCTGCTCACCGACTCCGTGATGTAGCTCTGAACACCATCAGTATACTGGAGCGCATAGTTATCAGGGCCTGGAAGGTTCCACCTAAATAGACACAGCAGAGTCACACATCATGTTTCGCCACAGTCCTACAATAAACGTCCACCTACCGCATCAAGGCAATGTCGTCAATGACACGGATTATGAAAATCCGACAACATCAATATTATTTTTATTAACAAATTTACCATTATGATTTCTAAAATTCATTACAACAGTAGTTTTCCTTTAATATCAGTATGTAATTAGTGTAGTTCAAATTATCACCAAATAAAAAGGTGGTTTGTACACTGTGCAAAGTTTCAATAGCATACCACAGCGGTACTAGTGCTACGCATGAGCGCCTGAAGAGGAAGCTACCATTAGTATAGAGATCTTTTTATCCTTGGTCCTTGAAGTTGCTAAATATACACATTATTAAAGTCATTCATTTGTCTACCTACTACCTTAAAATTTTAATTGAATAAGTGTTTCTGAAAATGTTTCCGATAAAATTTGGGCTTGTTCTACACTGACTGACAGTGTCAGTGTGTGCTTGTGCGCTAACTGAACTTAATAAGCTTACAGATACGCCAAATTTACACAGATTACTAGCTTTTGGGCATCACAATACACATCTCCTTAATATTTCAGACAAATCTGCTAATCAGAGAAAATAATGTCCGTATAGTGCCAAAAAGCCTGAGTCTATTATCAAAAGTGCAGAAATGACAGAGTTTGCGGTCAAAATAAACTGAAATTTGATGGCAAATTTGATGTTTTGAAGGTAAATTAACAGTTTAGATCAATCGACCAATGTATAGATTAATCCATAGAAAAATAGTCTTTCCTAGTGAACTTCACTAAAACTAATTCACGTCACTGTGAAATTCAATTTTTCAAAGTTGTGATGTGCAGTTAGGGCAATTAACCTCTGACCTCGCCTACAGCATAGGAGGGATGTTTCTCTGATCGACGGCAATTACCCAGTGGCTGGCCAGACATCTGTACACGCAAGTAGCTACACACCAGCCACACACATGTACGACTGCTGCAGGTTGTACCACATGACACATAGACGCATTAGGATCACGTTACGTCGCACATGCAACAGGAGGACAGAGACGCCACGCTTACCCATCGCAAACCTCTTTGATGACAGCTGAGAGTGGCTTTTTCTGAAAAGACAAGAAGAGTCTTTGTTGAAGGAACATGAGAGGTGTCTCACAAAGGAAGCTCTTAAATGCCTGAAAGGGCATGCTCTTCTCACTGGATCACGATTACAAGAAACAAGCAGCGGGCGTGTGGCGAACCAGGATAATAACTGACAAACGGCCCACGCAGTGCAACATGAAACAGAACAGACGGAAAACATCCATTTTATCCCAACGGCGGCAGGCCGCTTATGACTGTGTTTGACTGCCCTGTAATTTGTGGTCTGAAATGTGGTAGACCAATCAGAAGCTCGCCGGGGTGACCTGCGGTAAAATCCACTTAAGGAACATTTCCCTCAGGCAGGAACTGAGGCCACAAAATGATTTCAGGGTCAGCAAACATATCATTGACAATTCATAAGCACTGGCTCAATCCACTCCGGCACCTGCCCCAAGAATTTTATCTATAATTCTTGAAGTTGGAGGTAAGTGTAGCCAAATGTTTACCAGAGCAGTATTTTTGCGTGTCTGTGAACGGACCCCTCACCACCGATACTTACATCCCAGCCTTGGCCATCCTTGGCCGAACCCAAAGGTGACGGTGTCCCACACTGAGCCGGGACCCCTACCTGATCCAGTTCGATGAGCTGGGGGTACGCCCCTGGCATCTGAATGGCAATCTTGACTACATCCTTTTGAGGAGCCATTTTGAGGTCTGTGCTAAACGCCTGCTTCAGAAACAGAAAGATAGCCAGGAAATACAGAGCCCCCCCGATAGAGAGAGTGATGGAGCGAGCGAGCGAATGAGAGAGAGAGAAAGTGAGAGAGGGGGAAGGACCAAAAGAGACTCATTAATGTTCACACCCTATACTGTGGTCAGCTATCTTCATCAGCAAAGGAGGAAGTAGGAACCACCTTGCAGGAAAAATAGCATCCATTTGTTACTGCACTACTTCAATATCTGAAGCAGACATGCACGCACGCACACACACACACACACACACACACACAGCTTGTTCTCTCACACTGCCCACTTTTACTATGACAGATCTGTACTTCCTTACTGAATCTACTTCCCTTTTGCTAGTCTGGGAAGGGCACGATCCAGTGAGTGCTGGCTTGGCAGTAAATCCACAGCACGTGTGCGTGTCTGGTCTCACAGGGTCAGTGCTCGTGCACCTCAGTGTCTAGCACTTGCAGACCCGTGCACATTTTTTCCTCGTAACAAACAGGAGCCAAAGTACACTTGCCAAACCGCTTCAAGTGTTTCCATATGTGCCGATGAGCACCTCACGTGGAAAGCAGACTGATTAAAGCCCCAGGATGAGAAACTGGCAAAAAAGGAAGAGAAAGGACGTATTGCTGTATCGACAGGGTCAGTGACAGGCGGGCAGCTGGGTCATTCTGGGGCTGTCAAGCGAAGCACACGTCCAACACCACGAGCACAGAAAACTCAGAAAAGCTGTGTTACTTTCGATGGATGCGCCTACTAGAATGGCAGGCAGACAGAGACAGACAGGCAGACGGATCAGACAGGCAGAGACAAAAACAGTGGAAACTGCTTACAGTGTTCATGTCTGTCTGGGTGAAATTGATCACTATAAGCAGATCATCATTATAGCCATTTATTTCCTAATGTCTCAGGTAGAATACCATCTAATTGACTATTATATATTGATTTTCTTATATGTTGCTATTTACTTAATCTTATTAAGGATTTCAAAATACAGCCCTTTCAAATGCCTTCCAAATTACAGTACTGTACATAATTCACTTCAATTTCATCTATACGGCACATTTTCACATTGTCTCAATCGCTTATTGTACTTTCGCTGCTGCATTTTGGTGGTTCGTTTTTGGCAGTTTATCATAAGCTTTGATGAATCTGTATTTGTCACTGAGAGAAAATTACTTTCTTTTCCCAGAAATTTTTTTAGTGCATGCCACAAGTGTTCCTTTGAGGGCTCCCTGTACTCATTGCCCATGTTCCTAAATGTCATCTTCTAGAGAACAGAGACTAATGATCAGGAATTAGGAGTCTCTGTGTGATTTAGGTGGGCCAGAGTTGAGAAGGCAGGAGAACAGAAAGGTGCACTATGGAACAACTACAAAAAATAAACAAGAACAGGAAAGATCAACGTCACCAAGCTCACAGTCCAATAGCCTGACTTTCAGCAGAATGTGTGAAAACACACGTGCACACGTGCTGACAGCAGTAAAGCTTTTGTTTCGTGCAACGGTTCACAATAGAAAAACTAAATATTCTGTCACATGAGGATCTGGAACTGAAACTGAAATGTCATTCTAACCTCAGAGGGACATGATTGAGGTTCATTACTCAGGGAAAGAAACTCATCTGAGTGCAGTTTTATTAATAGGGAGGGAGTGAGTCTGGAACCTGACTCGGGATCTATAGATTCCCAGGTGACTAACAACATACTGGGGAACAAATTCCAGCAAATTTATGCTAATGTTCTGCATAGTCATCTGCTGATCAGGCTTCACAAAAACACAAAAAAAACAATCCAAAAGCTCTCCTTACCGACACAACAAGCATACGTCCAGGCCTCAAGATGAGAGCAGTCCACCCCACACACACGCCTCAGAGGACAGAACCTCACCAAAACACTACGCTAGTCCACTGACGAGGTGCTTTCACTCGTGGAACCAGTCAGAATCAGTTTACTATGTCAAGACGAACAGATATAAATCTAGGCAGGGTGTGTAAACAGGGTGTAAGTTAACACTAGCCCTCAAACCCCTGCCAAAGTACTGTAATATTTATGTTCTTGTACCATTAGGTGTTAGTTTGTTTGATCAGATTCAGCACAACTGAACCAGAGACCTACAATGATTATGAGAAGCCTCTATCATACATCAGGCAGAATGCTAGACAAACGCCAACAAGCCCATACCAGATCTGGCGAGTGAGGACTGGCTTCGTCTTCATCTACCAAGAGTATGTGTAGGAGTTTAAACAAGGGGTGAGGTGGGCTTTTATAAAGTTTACCAGCCACACCCCTTATGGCCCTGCCATGCTCTCTTGATAGGGAGCCACACGTTGACCACTTCTCATTCTAGTAGCCTACCCTTACTGCACTGTCCACCTCTGTTAACCAATGCCTGCAGTCACTGCAGACCTCCCGGCGTTCTGACCACCCCAAGATGCCACATTCACGGAGGTCTGCCGGCGTCTTCCTCCTGCAAGCTTCGGCTGTTTTTAAAACCACGATAATAGAATGAAACATTATTGAAATCGAAATCACTTAAGAACGAATACAGATTAATCTGCTTGCAAATCTGCGCCTGGCACTGCCCTCGTATAAGTGTGGTTGGAGATGAATGCAGATTAGAATTTCGAGGCAAACAAAAAATCCGTCAATCTTTATAACTTTCCACAGGCCTATGCGGATATCATGAATATAACAAACGAATAAGAATTACTTCCATAAATCATTTTGCGGAATACTAAGGGCAACTAATTCGTTACTAGATCAATTAAATCAATTGCTTTCACTTTTTTTCCTTCTGTTTCATGTTGTTTGACACCTGAGTGCACAGAAATAATATCACAAGTTACAGTTAGAAATGCTGAATAAATTAAGATCACACACACAGCTCACTGAAGCAGTACTTCTACTAAAAACATTTTTAAATCTTGCAGCTTTTCAGATGTTGGATGTTACGTAAAGAACTAAGAAAGAAGCCAATGCATGATGAAGTATCAGACTACATGGTGTCGCTCTGCAAAGGTTCACATTGTAGCGATACTTGTAGCGACAGGACAGTATAAAGCCGGGAGCCATTATGCTTAACAATCCTCACACACGTACTCCAGTTAGCTAGCCGCACAGCCCTTCGGCGGGCGAAAGTAAATCCCCCTTTTCTAAAAACTTCGCCCTGTTTTTCCTACCTGCCGGAAAATGTGAAGCTATTCCGCTGGACATAAAGCGCCGATCATTTGTCTCCCCAGTCTGGAGCAGCGGCGGGCGGCGACAGCTTGAAGGCGGCGTCGGGCGCTGCGGCGCTTAAGTTCCTTCCCAACTTTCCGAAGTAATTGATCAGTCTGAGTTCCGGGTAGCGCGGCGCCCGGCCGGCAGCCTGAGCTCCAGCCGCCCCCTGCAGGACG
The DNA here is from genome assembly GCA_026784285.1 of Stomatorhinus walkeri. Lineage (NCBI taxonomy): Eukaryota > Metazoa > Chordata > Actinopteri > Osteoglossiformes > Mormyridae > Stomatorhinus > Stomatorhinus walkeri. The sequence continues at coordinate 22,502,179 of JAODUD010000019.1, read as the reverse complement.
GAGCGCCCGGCCGGCAGCCTGAGCTCCAGCCGCCCCCTGCAGGACGGAGCGCCCGGCGGAAAGCGCGCACACACCATGCTGCCGTCCATCGGGCCACACGCTTAGGTTAGTTACGCTAGTGGTCAAAATTGTGGAAACCCTTTAAAAATGTACAATTTAAAAATGACTACCCGAATAGTGACGGTAATTATTATAAACAAAGAATGTTATAAATATCACATACGATTACATACTATTAAACAAGTAACTGGAATAAAGTTCTGCAATCTCTAAAAATTGGAAGCGTTTCCACAATTTTGGCCACTAGTCTACATCACCATATAAATACTTGGTGTCATTATAACCTGAAACGACGGCCTGTTTACTTATTTCCAATGCTGTTTTTTTTTTTAATGACGCGAAATGAGAAGGAAACAGAAGCACACCAATCACACATCTGTCACTTGTTCTGCTTTATAGGAATTGCTACAGGGTGGATAAGTGTTTAAGATAAGATGAGATTAGATGAGACTTTGTCATTGTATCAGAAATACAAGGAAATTTGTTTGGCAGCTCACAGCTCAGCAGTAAATATATACATACATACACACACACACACACAGATTGTAGGTCAAGCGTCAGTGTGATTTAAAGTGCATATCAGCAGCGATACAGAGGTGTGGAAGTGACTTAATGGTCAGTGTTCTGTAGTGGGAAGGGAAGGCGTGACACAGAAGCCACTGCTCTCGAGAAAAAGCTGCCCCTCACTCTGTTTGTCCGCGACTGGATGGTCCTGAATCTTTTGCCCGATGGCGAAGTTTGTTTATTAACCATTAAAAGGAAATCAGCACGCCGTAATTACGTCACACCGTTATATTAGGGTTAAACAGTAGATTACTCTAAAAATGTTAAATTATTTCAAATAAGTTTTGGACTCAAAGTTTGGTAAATTATTTTTTTGGTTTGGGTTGGGAAATACTAGCTCTGTTGCTTTTGTAGTTGTACAATTGAATCTATTGGTATGACGTAACAGTTTAGTTATACCAAAATTCCAACAAAAGTAAAAAAAAAAAAATGTATATGAAAAGAACACAGAAGCGATGACTTAGGAAAACATATAAAAATCTTTATTTCGTTTTCTTTTGTGGTAAAGGGATAACTACAGCTGTCTTACTTCTCATTCAAAGGTTCTAAAAACATCATAGCTTTAGAAAAATACAGAAAGAATTCCCTGGAATATGAACACTGCAGGGACATAGCCAGCATCTTCCAATGATTTTGGTAGGTGCAACTGTTAGCGGGTGTGCTGATGTAAAGTGCTGTTGAGATGACTGGGTTTGATGCAGATAACTGAATCAATACAATTCCATACTGTATACAACAACTATCCAAACATTTGTTTTATATGACAAATATAAAAATAAATGTTTACTTGTATAAAACAGAACAGAGCCTCTTTGAATGGTATGAACAAGAAAGTAGTAACTGTCATCTGAAGAACATATCTGGGCTGAACAGGAGTTTCTGGCCAGTGAGCAAGAGTGAGAATTTACAAAACCATAAAACACAGGAAAGGCAATGTTATCGACAGGAGACAACAGAAGTACAGCCAGAGTATTTGCTTATTCTGTGAAAACTTTAAAAAAAGCATTCACACAAGTTGCTCTCGCACACAGAAGGCAAAAAAGACTCAATGGAATAACCACCAAAACCCAGCAGTTAAAGACAAACTTGAACAGCAAATAATGAGGGAAAAAACAGAAGTATGTTATGCTGATTTTTTTTTTTTTTTTTAAAAAGAGGAACAACCCAAGATTACCTGATGCAAGTGGCAGTTAAACTCAACATTCAGTAGAAACTCACTCCAGAGCTGTACTGAACCCCTGAGCTGTGTCCAAAGGCCTCGCTCATCGCGATAGTGTCTTGGCAACCTTATCAGAAGGTCAGACCTTAGAGTGTCAGTCAGGAACCTGTATCGCTATGGTGATTCTCAGTTCAATACACCTAGGGTACATCTAAGTAACATGAGGAAACAAGATAAACCGCAAGCAAAAAAAATACAAATGAAATACACTGATTTACGAGATACTTCCTACAAGGAAAGCAAGCACAGTGCTGTGTCCCGGTGCGTAAACTTATATGCAGTTGTGAAAGTTGTTCTGAGACAAAGTCTCCAGAGATGAAAGTTGTCAGGGATAAATGCTATGGAAAAACCTTCCTTAGACCCAGCTGCAGTTTCGGCAACTGCAGAGGTACTGGCTGCCCCCCCCAAGGCCTTAAGAAGTAGAATGCACTGCAGCCCCTCCTCTCACATTATAGTGAAACATCGGATGGGAACCTCAAAGCAAGAGAACTGAGGGCACTGGCTGGTCTATGCATTCAAGCTGAACAAAACCTTCCTCAGCTGATATCCCACAACACTGTTGTACCATGTGTTCCAGGCGCACAATCCCAATATTACCCCCCCACCCCCAGAAAATAGCATTAATGTGACAAAAGCCTGATGTGGTAAGAATAACAAGAAAAGGATACAGAAGATAAGAATATGAAGTACATTTAGGATTCCAATTAGCTTCAACCACGTTTAGCATACTGCACAATAGAGAGTCCTTTTACACATGTTACAGAAGCCAGTTATTCTTTGGGGAAAAACAGAATAGCAAGAGGTGGTTGGTACACCAGACTTCCACTAAAAGCCGTATCACACATGCTTAAATGGACAAGAAGCAGGAACAGAAATCTGAAAATGCATGTTAGGACTATAGGAGTAGTAAAACCGAGTAGCTGTAAACCTTTAGTATGTGAGGTTTACTTTCTGAGGCAGTAAAATGGGAATATGACAAAGGCACAAGTGCGACACATTTACTGTATTTCTGCAGTCTCTGCCATATAGACAGGAAGAAATCTGCCTTATGGCATCATACGTGTGATCCTTCAACATAACCTGCTTTCAGCTTGTGTGTAAATATGACTGCACTTTGTTTCACTAGAGGAAATGCACTGCACACACAGTTACAGAGGAAATGCACTGCACACATCGTTACAGCCAAAGTGTCTAGAGAAGACATTACCTGAGCTGGAGAGCACCTCGTATCAATCAGCCGGTGTGTCTCTCCCTAAAAATACAGGGCTGTACACTGCCTGCATTTTGCTCCGGGTTGCAGTAAAACCTAGACGTCTAATCACCAGAGCAGCTTGAGGTGGCCAAAAAACATAACTGCAGTAAATGCTATTATATTATTTTATTCCAAAAATCCAGCTGATTAATGACATCAATTATTTGCAGTTCCAGAAATCCAAAAAAAATGGAGCAAAATATGAGCACTGTACAGCTCTGATCATTTATGTCTATACAATTACATGCAGGAGAGTTCACCCCGGTGTGTAGTGGCAGTACTCTGAACCGTGGTCTATGGTACATCAATGTAACGGAGAGCCCTTTGACATTCACCTACTACTCAAATAGCCCTGGAGAAAGAGGATTAAGGCCAGTCATTTCCGGGGAAGAAATTCCAATGCTACGCAATTTGGCCTGCAAGTGTGGAAAACCCAAAATATGTAAATCTGTCCACTGGTTCAGTCTCATTACACTTCTATTCTGCATATATGGCTGCAGAAACAGAAAGCTATATAGTGAAATTGTTGTGTAATATTTTATGGCCACTTTATGCTTTTTGCTCCAGTGCATACTTGTCCTTCTCTACATCATTGATATAGGCTATAGGATATACCCTCACCCAACCCCATTCAAAATATATATTTATGCATGTATATATATATATAAACTAAATATCTCCTTTCTATTTCTACAGACCATGGTCCATGTAATGTGGCAGTTTAATTAAAACTTTGTGCCTTGAAAATCTACATGAATAAATGGATATCTGGGGCAGAGCTGTGCTGCATATGGTATGATGACATCATTGGTTTGGGGGGAAAAAAAAGAAGATGATAGAGCCGGGTGAGGAGCTGCTGGTGCTGGGCTGCGCTCTGGTGACCCCTCCTGGAGAGACTCAGAATTGCAGCTTGGCTGCTGCAGCCGATGCAGCTGTTTTGCCAGGTTCCACTCTTCCATTCCTCGAGAGGTCTCCGCTTCCTTTAAACCCCAGCAGGCCCCTGGGTCTGGCCCCTTGCTTCCGTACGCCACTCACTCCAATAAGTCTGCGGGTTAAAAACTCAACTTAAAAGTCGCAAATCATGTCCGTCGTCATTTAGCCCAGTTCCTTCCTTAAATATGGTCATGACTGATCACAAAAGGCATCTTGGTTATGCGGGGCTTCACTCTTGTATTTACAGCTTGGCAGCTGGAAGTAATTCGCTTGTGTCCCTGGAGTGTCTGTGGCCAGAATCGCAGATACCAGGCCTTCCTGTTTGAGTTGATGGGTTTTAAAAAAGGGAGAATAAAAAATAAAATAAAAAAAACACAAAAAATGTCCGTTCATTAGATCAGCTTATAATACAACAGGAATCCAAAAATAGATTAATTCTGCCTTTGTTCCTCAAAAAAAGGTCAAAAATATTATCTTCTTTACTTTTGGTTAAATCCTTATTCACAAGTGCCCTCTGGGCCGAGTTCGTGATCAGAGGTTCAGAATGGGGACGTCGAAGAGGTCACAGAGGCCTTCGCTTTCATCAAGGTTGTAGATGTAATCGTGGTCGCCCGGCGGTGGAGAAAGGCGAAGCAGTGGTGAGAACACTGCAGGGGTGGGGTGGGGTGGGGTGGGGGGAGAGAGTGAGAGAGGAGTCAACCTGTGCACTCAGCCTCAAAGGTACCAATGAACACAATTGTACTCCAGAGACCTGCAATTATGTTTGTTACACTGTAAAACACATACATATATCCTGTAAAAAACAGAGGCAATGCAACACGAATATACCCTGTAAAACATATACCCTGTAAAACAGAGCCAATGCAACACTAATATACCCAGTAAAACGGGGTAAAATTATGAGACAACTCTCAAAAGGCTCTTAGGTCTGAGGGAAACTTCCATCCATCCATCCATCCACTTTGTGAAACCTCTTATCCTACTCAGGGTCACAGCGGGGCCACAGCCTATACTGGAGGCTACTGGCAGGGAACAACTCAGGACGCGGTGCAAACCATGACAGGGTACACACACAGGCACACCTATGGGCGATTCTTTGGCCCGTGGGCGGGAAACCGGAGTGGCGGGGGGAAACCCCACAATGACACGAGGAGAACATGCCAACTCCACACATGGAACACTGATGGAAACCTGAAGCCCAACGCCACAGGTGTGAGGCAACAGTGCTAACCACTGTGCCACCATCACTCTCCTAAGGGAAACTTCAATAGTCCAATTAGAAGGCACTTCGCAGCACAAACGATTACACTGCCCCCTACTGGAAGATGGACGCGTGTACACACACACACAAATACAAAGCAGTATTTCAATAATACACTGAAGAATTAAAATTGTAAACAAATTAATGAAATAGAAATGTAACCACACTGAGGGCATCACCTTTACTTAATACCTACAAAGAAACAATGGGCTCATGAGTAAAAAAGGACAGAACCTCATAGGCATGTTTGAGAAGGTAAAAGTACAAGTGGACAGTTGTCATTAGCTACAGTAAGTACAGTAAGTGGACAGCTGTCATTTTTACTGTTTAATTCACACATGATATTTGCCTGTAATCATACAGTGAAGGAATTAGATTATTAATTGACTTGTAGGAGTGAAGGATTTCCACTTAGAGATGATAGACTTACTCATACATTCATAGATAAAATTAATACGTGTGTGTATACATTTATATAATATGTGGTTTGTGTTAATATGTTGTATGTTAGTGTTATTCTAAAATATAAAAGATAGTGTGGAGAAAAAAAAAAAAAGGTCAGAACTTGTTCATGTGCATATACAGGCTTTGGACTGTAGTGACCCCAGCGAGAATATAGCCTGGTTCCTCACCTTCTGAAGCCATGAGTTCCTCCAGGAGATCAGCACTCATTATTTCTGTGGAGAGGAAGAGAGGACAAAGTCAGCACCGGCTTCGAGAGTCAGATACCTGGCCGCCTCATTTTAACGATTCACTTAACGGACACCTACCTTTTGTGGGGTCAAACATCTCCGAGAGCTCTTTCGGGAAGTCCAACACTAAGAGAGAGAAGACAAGTGGAAATGCATCTCAGGCACAGAAATGGAGCATTTGCTAATCCAAGCATGGATAGAGAGACACTTTCAAGTGGGCAAAACCTTGCCAAATGCAAGGGCTGCCTGGGCCCCTATTGAGAAGATATAACGGGTGACATTTCAAAAACAGAAGAATTCAGTTAGAGAGAGACAGCAGAAATGAAAGACTGATAGATCCTGAAGAATCAGACTGAGCACAGATGGGCTCCTCTAGCCCTGAGCACACCAACGTACCGTCACTTAATACCTCTCAGCCGGTTCCCTTATGCTGAGAAATCAAACACGTCTCCAAGGGAGTCAGGAGACAAATAGCCACAGTAGCTCATCAGGCAATCGACTGTATGCCAGTAGTGTATCTGTTCTGCTCTCATTCCCAGAGAAAAACTACACGATTCAGGAGGACCAAATGTTTCTGGTTTACACAAGCAAATTAAGGGAAGAAATATAGCCCCCAAACCAGTGTCACTCAGAAGCATTTAAATTTAGCCAAAAAATGTAAAGATATATGAGTGTGTGTGTATGTCTCATGTCATAAACTTAATGCTTGGTGCTCAAAATAGTACAGCTATGACTAGGACAGCAAACTGGCAGTGATACTGTAATTTCCAATTCTTTACTGCATGCACCAGTTTCTCTTTCCTTCTTTTATAGCCACACAACCCACTGTAAAGGCCCAGGTGTCAGCTCAGCACCCAGCTGCAGATTCCCGTGGGACATGGCAGGCAGACCGTTTGAGACCTCCCAGCAGATGGGGGGCGCCGCCTTATCTGCCCCCATCTCTCACACGCACAGAACCTCTGCTGCCAAAACTTGCACATGCAGCCAGCCCCCGTATTGTATCAGTTTATTCAATACAGAAAATGAAGAGCAGAATGGAACTTTGCTGCATTTTAATTCAGCAGTCGGCGTTCTTGCAATGCGGATGCAGGAACTGCAGAAGAGTGAGTAATTATGCAATTACGCAGGAAGACGTTTCACGCATCTGTGAGCCCTAGACGGCAGCGGAATTGTGAACGAGCATCCCAGCATGCACAGCCTCTCTGGTGGGGACGTAACTGACACCAACAGTATACTCATTGCATACGTTGAGCTGTCCCAGATGCACACCCATGGTGCATCATAGCGCATTCTAAGCCTACACACACACACGCACACTTCTTTGCTGTCTACAGTTCAGTATCAGCCCTATGACAGCTCTCTCATAAAACAGATATGCAGGTTTTACCACTGCCACAGATAACGCCAGACGCACACTGTACTTTAACCACAGCCCTGTACCCCCCCTTCCTACAGTCCCCCCAGTCACTGGTAAAATTTAGAGCTTCAGTGGTGCAAAACGACAGTTTATATTCAAAATAGCTTCCTAATGTACATCGAAATCCCCAGAGATCCCCCACACTGTACAGGCGGATGGGTGCCCTAACATGTTAAAGAAACTCACAGTCTGACGGGTCAGACTTGATGGGCTCGAAAACCTCCGCGGACGCAGAGATGGACGAGCCATTGTCCAGAGACGCGGACGACTGCAAGGGCTGCGTCTCCAGTGATGGGGTCTGATCCATTACTGTGACTTCAGGAGCTGGATCCAGAGAAGTGCTGTTTCCGGAAGGTTCTGTCACAAGGGAGAGAGAAGTGCACTCACTGTGACTGAAATTAAATGCTGGGTGAGACACTACGACAGAATGCACACTCATTAATTATGTTTTTTATTAAAAAATACGCCACTGCATCCCACCCCACGCCTGCCAAATTCATACCCGAGGTGGGCATGGCGGGGGGGGCCGTCGATGCGGGAGAGGCTGCAGTTGGGCTGAGGCTGCTGGGGGTCGTGGCCTGCTGAGTCCCAGGCCGGGCAGCCGGCTTTGGCGCAGCTACGGTGGGAAGACTCTGGAACATCTCCTCAGGAGGTGGGACGGGCAGGACCACAGGAGCTGAGCCCGACGTGTCCTTGTTGACCAGTAAGACCTCTATGGGGCCAGACGTGCTCTTCAAATGGATCTGATACTTCTTCTGTCCATTCATCACCTAGAGGAGGGCAAGAGGCGGCGTTTAGACAGCAAAATAGGGGGGAGAGTGTAGGCTGTGAGCAAAACACACCACTTGGGGGCAGTAGTGAAAGAAATACCTATGTGCAAGTCACATATAATATGGGACATTATTGCAAGAGTAATTAAAAGGGTAGGGTGGGAAAGTTCAATTTAAAATAGTGTTTCACAACCCAGTCCTCACGGTCCCCCAGAAGTCCACATTTTTGCTCCCTCCCAGCTTCCATCCAATGAGGAACACCACACACCTGCTACAGGTTTGCTCAGAACTGGAAGGGAGCAAAAATATGGACTTATTGGGGGTCTCTGGGTACTGGGTTGAAAATCACAGATTTTTTTTTTGATAGAAAAGACTTTGTGGTTGACAAGATCAAGATGTACAAAAAGCACTTACAGCTTCTGGTATGGGGACCTCCAGCTGTGTTCCTGAGGGTGCACGAATGGCCAAGAGTGTATCACCTGGGCGCATGCGCGCGAGAGAGAGAGAGAGAGAGAAGGATTCAGGTCAAGCACGCTTAGACCATCAGCTGTGCAGGAGCACTCAGCCCTGAAGACGGAGCGTACCTTTGAAACAGCTGCAGATGTCATCATGGGTAACATATGCCTGCGTGTGTCTGAGTTAAGGGCCAAATGTTGTGCAATTCCGTGGCATCCCATTCCAACAACGCCGTCCCAAGGTCTACTCCAGCCTGGCACTAAGCAGGGCCAAGAAGAGTGTTCTAGAAGAATCTTTATTCAAGCCAGGAGCCCTTATAGATTTATTGCCTCACAAACAAACAATCTTCACCTTGCATGCACCTCTTACACGACTCCTGTCAACTGGATTCTGGGTAGAAGTCGAGCTCTGTACCCCTGCACCCCTGTGGAGGCCGAGGCAGTGAAGGATATCTGCTGTTCTGCGTGTCGTCTGTCACGTTCTTGATGCTCTGCTGCACCCAGACCCTCTGCTGGTCCAGTTCCTGCTCCCGCCGGTCAAGGTCCTCCAGCTCCGCCTTCAGGTGGATCAGCTTGTCCGTGATCTCCCGTGTGTTGCAGCCAGGACCGACACCCCTGCATCATGCAGCCCCAAGCAGATTACATGCTGCACACACATTCATGGGGCAAAACATCCAGCCAAGGATACAGAGAATCCCCCCCCCCAATAACAATGAACAACTGCCCCAGTACAGGCATGACAACCTGTCACGCTACACCAGCTACTTTAATGTATATGGTTGAGATGTCAATAAAGCTCTTCTACGACTACTACTAGTTAAATCATCCAACTTAATCATCCGCATGCTTCAGTGAAGCTCTACACGTAGCAGCAGCCTGGACTCACTTCCACTGAATGCTGTTCTTGGATTTCTTCTCGATGAGACCAATACCTTCCAAAACGTTTGTGATGTCATATATGCGCCTCTTCTGTCTGACGGCGAGAGTGTCTGCAGCCTGGGAGAAGCACAGGGTTACTCACGAATCACACCTGCTGTTAGAAAGCCCAGGCATCATGGCGACCTCACAATAAGAATAAGGCAGGACGGAATTAAAAAAAAATAATAATAAATTTAATTCAAAGTGCACCCTAGCTTTAATTTAGTAGAAACTTAGAAAATGTTAAAATATTGATTAAAGATTTCAGGATCTACAGCCTTGCCTGGGAACGCAATATTCACATATCACTGTTCTTCAATTATAATTGATAAAATCACTGTTTGAGTTTGAATTAACTAAACTCTTGAGAATGAGCTAATCAGTGAAGGACAAGAGAATGTAAATATGACGAATTGGGTTTTTGACGTCGCTGATGTGCATCCTCATACTGTCTCTTAATGTCAGCTATTAAATCGAAAAAAGCTTCAAATATATACTATATGGTTTTTGCATACTGAACACAACAATACTGCAATGATTGGGAAACAGTGGTCAACTCAACAGACTGTTGAGGGTAATTCTAGAACGTGTCATTTCAGAGGGTGCTGATCACACGACAGCAATAAACACTTCGAGAACCACCTCCATAAACGAACACTCACAACAGCCTGTGTATTCAATGACGCATCCACAGATTCTCTCATAATGAAAGCGCACTTGTGTGTATTATATCCTCCTGAGCGCCCACCCATTCATTTATGTCCATTGTAGTGGACATTTTATTCTTGCATACATCTTTTCACTGACGCAAGGAAACATATTTATTCCTGTGGTACACTAAAGAGGACATGCTGTGAAATTAAAAATAAAAATAAATTTGAAAAAATATGTTTTATTTCCTCCACAGACAAAGAAAATCACAATTAACCTAAAACTGAAAGACATGATTTCCCTTGGGTCTCAGAAGGATATATATGTACACAAACACACACACACACACACCATAAGGGTTCAATTGTTCAAATAAAGAAATATTACATATTGCTGTCAAAATTTCTCTGGGAACTTGCTTTAAACCACAAGCATACTGAGTTCAGACTATTTTAAAAACCATACAACATCCAGTAGGGTGAGAGATCTGCTTGTAAAGTCCCTTGTGAGAGACACTCAGGTGACGGTAATCTGGATGATCTTATCGGACGCAGTGCTGGCATTTCCAGAGCCTAGAGTAACTTCTAGGGAGCTTTTAGGAGCATTGAGCCTGTGTAGCAAGTAGCAAAGCCACACATTCCTGTATCTCTGAGACAGGGAGGCAAAAAAAAAACATGCCAGCTGTCAGCTAAAGCCCCCCCTCCCTCAGCCCCTACAGGCCTGTTAGCATGAGGTCTGCTGAGGCAACCTGACAGAAAAGAGCCAGATGGGCTCCAAGAAGAGGTCTGCTAAAGCGTCCCATGAAGGGACGGAACAGCGCGGCCGGCATGGCGCACGCCACCTACCCCGACTGACCCTAAACACCGTGGCAGGGCGGGAAGTCCGCGTCGTACCAGAAGAGACAATGAGAAGCCCAGTAGCGACAGATGGGAAAGTCCCTCCATCAATCTCCATCACTATCTACTCTAATAACTCTAAGTTCAATTCCGTTTGCTGTCCCGGCATGATAAACGTTCATAACAGCAAACAGTCTCTGTGCCGGCGCCTCCCGCTCACTCTCTCACACACGCGGGTCGAGGCTCCTGCGGAGTGCAGCGTGACGCTTCAATGCTCACTTTGTGTGCAGCTGAGGGAGGTTTTGCACCAACCTCTGCGTATCTTTTCGCGCGGGAAACGCTGCAAGGCTTACTGAGAATCTCTGCGTAATGCCGCTCATAAAAGATCTGTCCCCTCGAAAAATCCCCAGAAGTGCTACATAGTCCAGTCTTTCATAAACAGACTCCATATACAAGATAACACTCTATATTCCACACGATTAGAAACACAAGACCTGAACTGCAGACAAAACTTTGAGAAAGTTACGCGGAGATGCACAGGCCTACAAAGCCCCCCGCAGCTGCCATGGATATGCCTTCGTAGACAAACACGCAGTACATATGCCGGGCTCAGGTCCCTCTCAAAGGGAGAGCATCAGGCAGATTCAGACATGACCTCTGACACGCCTGTCTCAAGAGCAAGTAGCAGACATCAAACGCATTAGGGAGGGTTTCCCTTGAAGGGGCAGCT
>JAODUD010000019.1:22453107-22472436 GCA_026784285.1 Stomatorhinus walkeri | reverse complement strand
GAAGATGACCATAGCAGACTAAAACTCAAGTCAAAAACAATACAAAATCTTCTTAGATATCAGTGTCTTTTATCTTAAATGTATTTCAGAAGAACAATGAGTTACAATTGTAAGCAAATAATAATGATGAAAATAATAATAATGAGAAAATAATTTTATAGCTTGGAAAAGTTACAAATCGATTTAACAAGCAAAACAGTCAAATTAACTCAGGCAGTGGTATAACCCTACCCTCAAGTCATGTCGAAAAAATTCTAAGTACGAGATGAGAGCACACGAAGGTCACTACAAAGTGGTATTTACCCGTAGAAAACTCGGAATTTTCCTTTAGTCCAGAATTCCCGATTTGGGGTCGTGTCAGTACAGCAAGATTTGTCAAGCATTAGTTTAATTATAAATTCAAGGCCTGATAATGCAGAAAATTTCTAAAGTTATGCTTAACATTAAAACCATAAAAGTCAGTACAAAAGTATTAGGGTTAGGCTTTAATGTATTTTCACGCCAACAGATGTTCATGTCATTTTTCTGAAATGAACGTGAAATTGTATGTTTCTGTTTCATCCCAGATCTCACTCTACACAGCATCAGCGACTACATTCTTATCTGTATATATATAGGGCTATTATTGTACCAGAATTATTTTCAAATGTGTATGTAGAGCTGTGTAACTATCTCATTCCGTGTGTGCATTTGTAAATGTGCAAAAAAAGAATTTCTTCAGGGAAATGCATACCGAGATTTGCAGATGTGTACAGGAATCTGTAAATTTCAGATTCTTTTGCTTAATGATTTGCAAATGTACTGAGATTTGCATTTGTGTGGACAAATCTGTAAATGTGTACGTAAGTATTAATGGGTAAAACGTCTATTGTAGCGGGGGGACCGAGACTTCACGAGCGTAACTTAGGACGTAGAGATTTCCTTGCCGGGGAGAATACGCTCCTTCCCTTTAGTCTAACAGGCACCACCACATTACGAAGACACAGGGAGGTCAGACGCTGGACGGTCAGGTACATGCTCAGTGGGTAACTTACATAATGGAAAAGACGTGCAAGGATCAAACAGAGCGCACATAAATCAGGAACACAAGTATTAATCATAACTGTAATAACAATAACAAGGCTACAATATTTTGCTCTCTATGTATAAATACAGACAAGTCATTAGTTACAACTTAGGTGGACCTCTCAAACGTCTTTCTAAACGTTATTTTTGCTACGCTTCTGCCGCAGCAGATCTGCACATGCGTGCGGGGATCTGTCTGTCTGTCTGTGGAGTTGTAAGGGCTTAGGGCTGTCCCTTTCGGTACTGAGATATATGTATGCTAATATGTCCTGTCCAAGAGCAAACAGTGAGAATCTGCAACGCATTACACTGGATGCTATTTGATAACATATCGACTTTTAATCACAACCGCTGAAACTCAAAATTTGTGGAAATTTTAATTTCGAGGTGTACTGTTTTGTCTAATATGCTGAATTAGGCCTATATGTCTGAACGCAAAATTAAACCGTGTTGGTAAGAATGTGTGTTCGATAGCCTAGATAATGGTTATGTTAATCGAAACATATTGCAATACGAAACTGAATACACATTTGCAGATTCCTATACACAGCTGCAAATGTCAGTACGCATTTACAAATCTGATTATGCACACACGGATTGAGATAGTCACACAGCTCTCCATACACATTTGCAAATAATTTTGCTACGATGATAGCGCCATAAAAGTAGCCATGACACAAGACTTACTGCCTACGGTTACAAAACGTTACAAAACAACATTTACCACTAGACCCGGAAATGAATAGCTAACAACCATACATCGCGTCATCAAAGAGGGACACTGGTCCCTTTTCCCCGCAGGCAAAATGGCGCAGTGATATTACGCGTAAAAGCCACGTGGTTTATGAAAGTGACTTTTATGAACAAATGCAGATTGTCTAATATTGATGTAATGTTACTTTATGGAATATGGCATCCGATGCAAAAAGACTGAAGGTTTGAAAACGACGTTTGTTTACATATTAGTACATACAAAATAATCCCGCTTTACGACCGTTTCACTGCGAACTTAAATTGTACCGTGGCAGCTGAAATGTATATGATTTGTCTAATCTGTACCTTAATCGTTTCCTAGTTTAATTAACTGTTATGAATAAACGTATTGTCTATTCAGTAATATGTCTGATATATTTAAGCGGGTCAGGTAGTTGGTTGCTTTTTAGATTTAACTTGATTATTTGCGTTGATTTACTACTCGATTTTTCTTGCACAGATACGTGTAGTTAGGACACTGACACTCCATTAGATAAGCGCATCTGAAAAATTGATGGATGGATTAACTACCTGCTTTAATACGCTTATCAGTGGAAACGGAACCCGTAAAATGCCCAGATTATTAGGGACCCAACAACAAAGCCACCTATCGTGCCAATAGAACTAAAATTAGGATTAAAACAGGTCATTTGCAGCAAAAATAAATTCATTCCAAATCAGGGGCGCTTCTAGATATTGAATAAATACGGGTTTCAAGTTTAGCTGGGGCTTAACTTTTTTTTTTTTTTAATGAAAAGATTGGCATCGCGGCTAAAATAGTAGGGATGTAAGGACGCCCATGGTCTAAATATCTTTTGATCTCCCCTTCAAATGTACCCATACAAGGGTTGAATATTAGGGCAAACTCAAGGCAGTATAATCTTGTCCTAAGATCACGTTTCAGACATAATTTGGTGAATTTATATAAAAAATAATAATATTTTGTGTTGCAGAGAGATGGTAGCCAGACTATAGATAATTCTGGAGATCTACCACTCAGGAACTTTCTCTCCTGGTGTGAAACAGTGGGGATAACACTGAGCAATAAGGTAAGATTGATAGAAAATAATGTACGCACATTACTAATTACTCAGTAAGTGTTAGTTTATTGAGAAATTGAGATTTGCACTAATTCTCCATATTCATCTCGCTACTGATGTTAGCTTTGGATTTGATCACATGTTGAGGATTTCCCTGCACCCAGGTCTGTTTAAGTAAGGAAGGCACTGTGGCTGAGTATGGCATGCTGGCCAAGGAAGACATAGAGGAAGGAGAGACCCTCTTCTTCATTCCCAGGAGAGCTGTTCTGTCTCAGAGCACCACTAAAGTCAAAACTGTGTTAGAGGAAGGTACGGTGGAGTGGTCAGCTCACAATGAAATGTACTTCCATGTTTTATTTTGTAATACACTGTGAGGGGGTGGCACTGTGCTTCAGCAGGCAGCCTCCTGTTCTGCCTGTGTCGAGGGGGTTTCCTTCAGGCATTCTGGTTTCTTTTAGAGACATGCAGTTAGGATATTTGACATTCTAAATTGGCCATAATATATGACTGTGAATGTGTACTAATGCAGTTGGTGCCCTGTGTTGGACTGGCATCCTGTACTGGATGTACCCCTTCCTTGTCCTCTGTGCTGTGCCCCCCCCCCAACAACACTGACCAGGATAAGCGGTTGGAGGAGGGATGGATGAAACCATGATGAATGAGAACGGATATCTGCCCTCACACTGACTTTGTTTACAACTTGCTTCAGGTAAAGACTCCCTGGAAAGTGCTTCTGGCTGGGTGCCCCTTCTCTTGGCTCTGATGCTGGAGTATACAACTCCAGAGTCCCACTGGAGATCTTACTTAGCTCTTTGGCCTGATTTTAAGATGCTGGACCATCCCATGTTCTGGTAAGCATTGTTTAGGTATACCTGTATATAGTAAATATACAGTGGTACCTCGAGATACGAGTTTAATTCGTTCCGTAACCTTGCTCGTATGTCAATTTGCTCGTACCTCAAAGCAATTTTCCCCATTGAAATTAATTGAAATGCCATTAATCCGTTCCAGCCCCAAAAACGTTACCCCCAATTGTTTTTGTTACGTGTTTTTGAATAAGAAAAATGTATTTATAAATGACAAATATAGTATACATAGTATAGTGTATGTTGTCAAACCAGCTTCGACTGGCTTTGAACGAGTGTTCCGATGCCTCGTCCGTGGAAGTGCGCGGGGTCTGATTCAGCAAATCACCGTAAATCGCTCGTGTCTTCTCGCATATGATGCCCTGTGTTAAGGTATCGCCTTTAACCTGCTTCTCCGTCACCCAAACCATCAGCAGTTTCTCCATCTTTTCATGGAGAGAGCTCCGGAGCTTAGAAATTATTGTAATGCCCTTAGCTGGCGTTATACCCTTTATCGACTCCTTATGTTTAAGCACAGGGCATATCGTTGAAGTACTACGACCGTACTACCTCGCCAAGTCAGCTACTCGCACACCTTGCTCATTTTTTTCTATGATTTCACGCTTTAATTCAATAGACATCATCTTCTTCTGAGCACTGACCTTTCCATTCACTTTCTTCGGACCCATGGTTATAAAAAGAAATGTGATAAAGTATGTAAATTCACAAAAAGCGCAAAGCCCTAGAAAAACTTAGCAAAGATGGTTCGACAGCGAGGTAAACAAGCACATTGGGGGAATACGTGGGATAATGCACGAGGCGCATGCGCAGTAAACTGCTGGCCGTTCTTTTTTTCTGTTCATTACACAGTTCTGTAGCGCATTAAAATCATAGGATTGTGGCTGTTTCTGGGATGCTGGAACCATCACGTCTGGCACCACATTCAGAATCCCTTAGGTCAAATATAATATTTGCCCTTAATTGTTTTGTTATTTGTGATGCAATGTTTCCTGGTGAAGGTCAAAGGGCGAGAGGGACAGTCTGCTTCAAGGAACAGGGGTTCCAGAGGCAGTGGACACCGACCTCGCCAACATCCAGAATGAGTACACCAACATCGTCCTGCCCTTCATCCGCTCGCACCCTGATCTTTGGAATCCAGAGAAGCACAATTTTGAGCTCTACAAGAGTCTGGTGGCTTTTGTCATGGCCTACAGGTGAGAGGGTTGGTAGGAAAATAGCACATTCATCAAAATCACAAACCCAACCTCTACAAACAGAAATGATCACTTTCAGACAGGTTAATGATCAGTTTCACATATTACACCTTCATTTTAAAGGATAATTATTGCTTTTCATCAGTGTCAAGGGTGGGCAATTTCAGCTATAACCAGTGTTTCTGGGGAAGTTACTAGCGAAAGTAGTCCATTACAGACAGAAGTTCAGGTCCAGAAAGTACAAAAAAATCAGACCAAGGTTTGGTTTCAACCAACCAACTGAGTATCTGTGACTCTTTATACTCAATTGGTTGGTTGAAACAAAAACTTGATTTTATTTTTTTGCACTTTCCGGACCTGAACTTCTGTCTGTAATGGATTACTTTTGTGAGTAACTTCCCCAACACTGGCCATAACACAACAAATTCAGTATATTTTAAGTTCCACGCTGATCAGGGGGAAAAAAAAAGTCATTGATCTTTCCTGATACAAAATATGTTTTGGGGAAACAGGTATATGTCTGACCTTTTGCCTCTGGAGGGCAACTAGCATGTGGTTACAGAATCTCTGATGTTAAGTGGCATCACATGGTTCGGCTCTCGTGATTAAGTGATTTCTGCAAACCACAACCACAATCACAGGTGAGACTGGTGCCTCACATAAATGTACGAGGCTCTTTCTTCCAGGACAACTCTGTGCATTAATTTATTTAGTGACTCACGTACCTTTTTTTTTCTCAGCGTTACAAATTTGTATTTTTTTTATTGTACTTGTGATAACCTGTGATTCCTTACAGTGATTTCGTCAACTGGTGGGGCTCGCGCAAGCTCACGCAGTGCTTTGGGTAATCATATCAAATCACAGCATTCCTGCAGTTTTCAGGAGCCTGTCGAGGATGACGAAGATGATGAAGCTGATCCAAACCCTCCCATGATGGTCCCCATGGGTGACATGCTGAACCATATATCCAAACACAACACCAACCTGGAATACACACCTGTAAGAAATATGACAAGTTAGGAATAAATTTGTGTTGTTTTTTTGTGTCGGTCCACGGTCAGGACTAAATTGGATAAGCTGAAGATGACGGTCCTGAATTTTCAGGAGGCCTTGAGGATGGTGTCGGTGTGCTGCATTCGAGCAGGAGAGGAGGTTTTTAACACCTATGGACAGATGGCCAATTGGCAGCTCCTGCATATGTATGGATTCATTGAGCCATATCCCAACAACACGAACGACACAGCAGACATACAGATGACCAGTGTCTACAAGGCAGCTCTGCAAAGTGAGTTGACCAATGAATTGCTGCTGTTGACTGGTCACATGTGAATGTGAGAGTCGAACTTCATTTTCTTTAGTCTATACCTGGATTGTGTTATGGTCATATTCAGGAAAGTTGGTACGACGGTATCATATTTCCATCTTTGGGAACCACAGGGAGTCAGAGTGAATCTGAAAAGCGCTTACTGGTGGAGAAGTGGGAGCTTCTGTGTGAGATGGAGATGGTGGGAGACCAGGGCGTGTTCATCTTCAGTCAAACTGGCTCACTCACGGACACGGAGCTCTATGCTACGCTGAAGGTATGGAAGTCTGCTTCTCTGAGTGCAGTTTGCTGGTTTTCAACTATTGTGTAATTCAGAAGGGTGAAGAAATTCTCTAGTGGTTCAAGTGATTGGTGGAGATTAGATTTTTAAGCAGCGAAGGTCAAATCATACCTTAAGTACCTAGATTACATTCCATACACTACATTTGCAGAGGGTAGGATGGTTTGCCGCGATACCCTTCCTCTCCCAGCCCACTCATTACAGATATATATATAAACACCAATCTTCTCAGTAAAATCAATTAAGAAAAGGCTTCATTTACACCTAGATCCTCTGCCTGTCCGCTGAGGAGTTTGAAGAGCTCAGAGCGAACGAGGCCTGGGAGGAGGTGGAATACGAGCAAGAAAAGATGGGCCTGGTGTTCTCTGAAGAGGGTCTATCCAAAGTCAACCCTGCCTGGAAGCAGCTGGTCCATGGTGCCGCTCGCATCACCTTAGACTCGTTTGCTGGGGACTTGGAGGCTGACAAAGCGGTCATGGACGACGAGGGGGCTTACGGTCAGCTGAGCCGTAGGCAGACGTGCGCACTACAGGTGCGCTACGGACAGAAGATGATCCTGCACCAGCTTCTGCGAATGACACAGACCTGAACTTCTGCTTTACATCATAACCTCCATCAGAGATTAAACCTTATCTGAAGCAACCATACATGAATTTCTGCTAAAGTTAACAGCACCATCAGCACTAAGTTCTTCAAAACATGCGTTTATTGAATCTTTTTTTAAACAAATATACAGTTCTAAAAATAGTCCAACAGACCACTGAAGACAACTTTTCTCCTGCACATGGTATTGTCTTGCCATCTAACTGAAGTTGAATAAAGCACTTGAATTAAAATACAATAAATCACTGACAATATACTTCCGGGCAAAAACATAAAAGGAGGAAGGGGGGGGGGGGGTGGAGAGACAAATTAAATTCAAGTAATGGTCATCTCCCATTCGTCTCAACCCCGGCAAGTGTTTAATACACCATGCACACTAAATGCATGACATCAGAGACAACAGTGCAGTTGAAGACTTTAATGTATTAACTACAATATGCATACATACAGGAAATAAGTGGCAGGAACTAAAGGCAAAACTATGACGTACTACAAAATACAACACATGGACCAATACATTTACAAAACATTCAAAAACCTTACAAAATGGGCTGCATTGGTCCTTTCTTGTTGTCATTTTGTAATTTTGGATCTTTATACAAACAAAAGCTGCATATTGCTAATCTGAAACTTGTTTTCAATGTTACAAGCGTCAGGAAGAATTTTTACCCCATCTTTGAAATTACAACCATTCACCAACCCATCAGTTAGTCTGGGAAAACCTCTTCTTGCAGGAATACAGACTATTCTCCATAAACCCCTCCTCCAAATTATTCCAATTACAATTTATCCCCTTTAAACAAAATTAGAATGAACTGAAGCAGTCACTATTAGATCAGAACAGAACACAAAATCATCAGGGGAAACAAATTATCCTGAAGGCAAAACAAATCCGCAGGGAGGGAGGGAGGGAGGGAGGGAGGGTGGGGGCACGTTTAACCTGGTGGACTGTTTCATAAACTACCAGAAGCTGCCTTATGCACTGCTACTCCTCTTTCCTCATAATTATCTCTGCTTTCATCCACATTGAGTAACTGCAATCCCTTCTTATTTACATTATCTTCAAAATTATATTCACAGCATGTCCAATTAAATTTATCTCCTGGTTAACAAAAAACAATTATATATAATATCCACAAGATGAAGCTCTGGCAAATGTGTCCAACATCCTTGCCAGGGCTGTCCAGGGCCACAGCACTGTCCTGTACTGAGGATGAGCTGCTGCACAGTGGGCTGCTTGGAGGAAACGGGCTGAAGCCTGAGGGCCTAAGCCTGAGGGCCTGGCCGCCTAACTGGCACCAGTACCCTCCATCACTTGCTGTGCTTGTTTCTGTCCCATGCAGCACTGTGCCACTGACTGGAAGAGCCTGTTTGGGCGGAGAAAACAAGCTGAAGGGAGTTCTGAAGCATGATAGAGCATTTCACTAAGGATCCACGACCCTCAAGTCTCACCATTATCCAGCGACTGCTGCACTCACACCAGTAGATCCATGCAGCTTGAGCATGCTTAACAGGTTTGACTATTGTGATCGTAGCCAACGCTAGCCTCATGGCAACCAAGCGCCGAGTGACTCTGCTAAGATGCAGGTTTAATATAACCTAAAATTATTCTGCTTAAAGGAAGTGATGTGTATTTGAGTAAGAGTAAGTCTGGGAAGTTTGTCGGAAACCCGGTATGTCTACGACACACAGAAAACGAAGCTTACTTCTCTATCTCTGGTGCACAGTGCACAAAGTCATGGTTCCAAAACTTGAAGGCTGGGTTCTTGATGAGCTCTATGAAGGTGATTAGCAGGCCCCACGGATGTGGCCGGTTCACAATCAGCCTCTCCAGCAGGACCCTATGAAACATGCATCACATCAGCCCTCTTTGGCCAGACATCCTGATGAGTCGGTCAAACAACTTCTGCAAAGCATGAAGCATATTCATCCCGGGCAAACAATCTAAAACTTTAGGCGGCCAAGTCAATTAGCATACATTTAAATGACTGGTGTGCTGCATTTTCCAAGCACCATTTTATTTCCCAGGATGCAATGGCAGGTACACATGCAAGAAACCGATCAGTATGGCTGCATATCCCACTGCAATTATATGGTGCCAGTGCAATAATCACCAGGGCTTTAGGTGACGGGCATAAGAATCTGTCTGGACGCTGGCTTTTCAGTACTATAAGGACGTCTACTTATGCACACAATCTAAGCAGATTAGTAGTGTACTTACAATATGAGATGCCCAAAATTAATCTGCATAAATTCAGCGCATCGATTAATAAACGTCGGACTTTAAACTGAAAAGTACCACCACAGACGTCTTATTTTACCTTGTTTAACCGCAGTATCTCCTCTTTTAAAAGCTACTGTGGCTGCTGCGCTGTAACTTTCAGTGCTTGTAAATCGCTTCCATGACGTACCCAAACAGTAACGTGTGGCGCACTACTAATCTGCTTACCAAATTGTGGGTGTATCTAAACGCACGTATGGTGCTGAAAAGTCGGCATCTGGAGAAATGTTTACGGCCATCATCTAAAGCCCTGGGGATGATCGCACGCACGCTCCATATCACGATGCGCCATAAAATCCGCTTCAGTGTGAAAAATGGACGGAAGATTTTCTATAACACAGCTTCTGTTAAGATCGATTTCTAAAAATGCAGCACAAACATCATCTGCCCACCATGAACTCACCAGGCTTCCCTGGATCAGTGGAAGTTCATCTACCACACGTGGATCAGAAAATCAGTGAAGAAACACCTTACCTTGTAATCTGCTCCTGGATGGCCTCTGTGTTGGCTTCAGCAAACAGATACAGCATGGTGCAACTGAAGTAGTGAGTGTGGCTGTTAGGATAACGCAGCTGATTGGCAATAGCGTTGAGGAAAAGATACCGGCCTGAAACACAAAGGGAAGCTTGCATTAGTGCCCGATATCAGCACCACCGTCCCCTACAAGACTACTCCAGAGTAGATTTGAGCTGCACACCATATGGCTGAAACATAAGTATGAGGCCCTGGCTGCCCGCAGCTCACCTTCAGTGTCCAGGTCCACAGCCAGGTTCTGGAAGATGTCCATGTGTGCCGAGTGGGTGATGGTGCTCATGGAAGGAGTACTGCCTTTGTTGTGGATATGGGCAATAGCTTGAGTTCCCACATAAAGCACTAGTGCATTAATTAGCTGGATATTGTAGCGATTTCCTGGCTCATTTGAAACCTGAAACGTTTAGAGAAATTGCAGTTAATGCCGGTGGTAGAAAGATTATAGGAAAACTAGTCTTCACAGAATCGGCACCTGACATCAGATCACCATGCCCACATACCGGTTCATTTTCACGCCCCCTTCACTGCACCGTGGAATAAGACTTTTGAAACTGAAGCCTTGCTAGTGCTTTTAATTTCTGCATATTCCTTTAATGGGGCAACATCTGACTGCAGTAAAATGCACTATAACTGAGCAGCTGAACACAGAAATCGTTTATTCAAAGACCTGAACAATTTCCACATTCTAAAAATGTGCCAGAACACTGCAAATGTTTCCAAGGTTTCACAACGGCACCCCCTACCTGCAGGTTGCTGCGGAGCTCAGACAAAAACGTGACTGGGGAACGGGTCTTCAGGTAAGAGTCGAGATCCTTCTTAAACTGAGATGGCATCACTCCAGTAAAATTAGTGAGGATCCGTGGTGCAATATTGATTTCACTTAGCATGTCCACCTTTTACGGAAAAGGGCAGAGGGGAGTGAACGCGACATCAAGGCAGGTTTGCTTCTCCAATAATGCATTATTAATTGGGGCCCATTATCAATACCATTTCAGTCAAAAATTAATCCCTGCAAAGAAAAGCGGAGGTTTTCGTTGAAGCTAAAATGGGCAGCAAGACATGCAGGTACCTTCAGGTTTGGAGTGAAGGGATCAGGAAGCCTCATGTTGCGTGGAAAGGCGCTGAGGATCAGGTTACGTAGCTGGATGCAGTTTGGTGGTATAACATCACAGAAACCATAGTGATAATCACACAGGAATTCTGGGAAGTCATGAAGAAGGACCAGGAGCACACGTAGAGTGCCCTGAAAAACAAAAATTGTGTCATCTCAAATGAGAGCAGGGGGGATCTTTTGGATATTCCAAACAAACTGTCCAAGTTTACCTTGTAGAGAATTTGCATAGGTTTGTTAAGCTCAACATTCCTCAAGAAGGGAGCCAGGTACTTGAATAAGTCAATCAGCAGCTGCGCATACATAGGCCAACCCTGGAGTGAGGAGGGAAATGGGTAAATGGGACAGATCTCAGAAAGGCAGTCGACGTGTAACCGCATTCGGGCAGCAGCCTTGCCTTCTGTTGCGGGGTGTGCGCCAGCATCCTGGCGATGAATATGCGGTGAGAGATCAGCTCCAGCCAGGCATACACAAACCCCGGAGCTTTGGTGGGCCTCAAAATGTGGAACGTGTTACTAGGAATGAGAACAGCAGAATTCAACAGCAAGAAGTTAAGCACAGCACACATGGCTACAGAAAGACCCCAGCTGCCCCACCAGATATTCCAGCAGTGCCGTTTCCCAACCCTGTTCTCCGGGACCCCCAGTCGATTCACACACATTTTTGATCTCTCCCATCTCCATGTCAGACAGTTCACCTTTTTGCTCCCTCCATGGAACTGGAAGGAACAAAAACGTGGAGTGACTGGGGGTCCCCATGGAGTGGGCTGGAGAAGACTGTCCCAGGTGGTCTGTCAGCAGTGTTTACCAGAAAGCGGTCAGGGTCTGGAAGTTGATGGTTTCCAGCACATGCTCAGGTGCATTCAGCTCCAGCAGAAGCATGATGAAGATGCGGTGGTAAGGCAGCTGCTGGAACTCCGTCTGACGGACGTCGTGGTCTTGAATCAGGACACCCACAACTATACCCAGAACCTGCAAGGACAGCAGTTACAATCAGGGGTCTTCGCTTTAAAAAATCTTGCACAGAAGTAATGAAAAATTAGACGTAACCAAATCAACATTAGGCTTCATTTCCACCATGGAACCTCAAAATATTTTTGTACTGGTAGCGGACATCCAGCTTACACACACTGGTATAATCAATTCTCAAATCCAGATTTAAAGCCCAACCCCTGACCAGCGAGCGCAAAGGCTCGCCGTTTTCCCGTCCGCGCCCACCTTGTTGAGCAGATTTATCTTGGTGACTGTGTTAGTAGCTTCCCCGGAGTGCTTCACCAGCAGGGCGATGAGGCGCACGAACGCGTCCAGGTTGTGGTAGCATTTGGCGCGTATGATAGCGGCGGGGTTGTGCTGTTGCTCAGCCTGAGCACGGTAGCTGATCTCCACGCACATCTCCGTGCAGAGCCGGAAGAAGCGCGTGATAAGGTCGTCAGTCTTCAGGATCCCCTGCTGGTGCATCTGAAAGCAGACGACCTGTATGACTACAGTTACATTATACTTTTCCCCCAAAGTGACTTCACTTAAGAATTTTCTGGAACAAAAGTACCTAACTCAAGCAAGAACCCTTAAACAAATGATTGAGCGTCCAGTGCCCTTAACTAGTTCTTTACCCTCTTATGCCATCAACGGACTGTGATATCTATTTATGAAGTCAGCGTCACGCCCAGATATCCTGGTATGGAAGTACCTGTCCCACAAAAGCCGAGAAGGCCTTGGTGCTGTCACGCCCTGCAGCGGCAGAGTGGTACAAGCTGACCCACTCCCTCAGCAGGTACTCTGCCTTCTCCCTCAGGCCTGGAGGGTCATCATATTCTGATGCCTGGGAGATTCCGGAGTGCATCATGAAGTTGGGCCCTCCGTGTGCACGATCCATCATGGCTTCATAGTTGGAGCGTACCACTTCCATAAGCTGGGGGAGACTGGGATGGTGGGGAAATAAGAACAAGATAAGCCAACAAACATATGGGGGGGAACTTTTCTGCACTTTTTCTTCCAGTTCTTTACTTTTGGGTGGGGAAAATGGAATCTTTATATTCAGTGAAAAGACCATTTAAAAATGACCCTCCCTCCTAACAAAAATCCCGTGGCCTTACCCCTCAGGGGCGTTGGCCCTGGAGTGGGCGCTGGTCCTCATCAGAGTCTCGATGGTGTGGAAGAGGTCAGCCTCTGTGATGTGGCTTACACTGCGTTCATCCACCAGCAGCAGTTTCACGAGCTGCATGGCGAACGCCACCGCCATGTAATGCAGCCCGTTTTCCATCGACTGGGGGGGGAGATGGAGAGAATCCGGGGTTCACGGGCTCAAACTCACTCAGACTCACTACATACAGGGAGCACATGTCCCTGCACACAAGGGACCGAGCAATAAGGACCCCAGTAAGATTATCTTGGACTGCGCGAGAGGCAGACATTAACAGAACAGTGAAAACGCAAGACAAGGGGTGCAAAACTTGAGATATATGCAATTAGTTGTCATTTTCCCTGCGAGACTTGGGAAGTACAGCACACCTGGGCCAGGTGCAGGTCGTACTGCGGCATGTTGACCAGGTGGTTTCTGATCAGGAGCTCCACAGCCTCCACGTTGTACTTGTACTCATCTCGGCACTCGATCAGGCATCTGAAAAGCAACGACATGACTAAGCCGGGGGAGGGGCAACTATCCCCATACTGGGCCAATAACTTCAGTCGGTGTTGTCAGGAATAGCAAAACTGTGCAGAGAAACCAAACTGTTTCACCCTTTTAAGAACCACAGCCATGGAGCGCTGGGTCCTGTGCAAGTGTGACTTGTTCTGGCACCACAGCGTAACCTCTTCAGTCAGAGGACTTAAGAGGCTTAAATGAAGTGCGACAACCAGCCAGAGACGGCGAGCTCCTACCGGGTGATCTGCTTGTTGCACCACTGGGGCCCGTAAGCACGGCCGTCCTGCAGCGCCTTCAGCACCAGGAGGTGGCACTCCCTGTATCGCAGCAGCAAGTCAGCATCAGCACCGCTGGTGGCATCCAGGAGACCCTCCACAGCCTGAGACGGACAACTCCTTTACAACCAGTACAGTAACGAACATCGCTTAACTGGTTTTCTACAGTGTAGCTGTTACATGACGGTAGCTTAAAAAAAAAAAAAAAAAAAAAAAAAAAAAAAAAAAAAAAAGTGTCCCTGACCTTCTGGAGCAATCCGAGGGCAGCGATGCCATCCCTGGAGTTTCGGGCCAGGACCACAGACTCCAGCAGGCTGCGCAGTGCCTGTGTCTGTGGGTTCAAGGCCAGCGCTGGGGGGACGGCGTGCAGGTGCTGCTCCAGGTCTGCAATGCACTTGTCATAGATCTGAGCCACGTCATCAGTAGCCCAGGCTTGTTGCTGAAAAGGGGACAGATGCTAAAAATTACAGCTTCATTCTATGCCTGGTGCATACAGCACAAGCTGTTTAAGCAAAGGACAGCAGCATAGACGGCACCAGGAAGACTGCATACCTTCATAGGCTGAGCAAGGAAGCCAGTGGGCTGAGAGAGGTCATTGCTGGGTAAGAAACCGGGAACATTACGGGCAAACTCTTCATAAACCGCTAGCTGCTTAGGGTCCACACCACCGACCTTTAATACAGGTATGAATATTAGGAGGCATGTAGAAAGGCTGCAGTCTTCTCTGCCAGATCAACCGAACAGGTGCCTGTACCTTGAGGCGGATCTGTTCAGGCATGCGCTCAGCTTGGTATGTCAGCACCACAGGGTCGCAGTAACGGCGGCCCTCCTGTCGCGCGTGCTTCCGCAGCTCAAACTCCTGTTCCAAGGCATGAGTAGGGGGTGGTACTTGTTTTAAACAAAAAGCAGAACTTTGACAGAGCCGTCCCATCTCGCCGACAGCCACGTTGACACTCACAGTGGCCAGCCGCTTGTCCATCTCCGGGCCGGCCTTCTCCACAGCGGTCTTCTGGATGAAGCAGCAGGCCAGCTCACAGTTGTCCTGCGCAATACGGGCTGCAGCCTCTTCCATCATTTCCCGCTGCTGTGGAGTCGGGGCCTGGCGGGATCAGAGAGAGGGCAGACGAGTCAGCAAACGGTCGCTAGACGTGGCGATGCGGCATGTGAGCGTGCGGGCGGCGTACCCTGAGGGCAGTGGCGAAGCTGTTCTTCAGGTTGTTGGCGATGCTGACGAGCAGCGGCTCCCGGCAGGTGATCATGGCCATTCCAGCGGTCAGATTACGCATCATGTGATGTGCCGCCACCCTCATGCGCGACTCCTCAGAGTCCAGGGCAAAGTCCTTCCTAACTATCTGCTCGCAGGTCGTCATGGCGATCTTGATGGACCGGTCCACCACGGGGTGGACGAGCTCCTGGACCGCACGCTCAATGGACTGCCTCACGCACTGCTTCAGCTGGGGATGGGCTTGCAGAAGCGGGATCTGTGGAATTGGTTGGGGGGGGGGGGGTTAGATCATCTTAGAACATTCCATCAGCATCAGTAGTGAAAATGTGTAAAATTAATCCAATTAAACACAGAACTACATGGCAAAAATAAGGCATAATATTTAAGGGCTGGTTATCTGAAGAGCTTCAACTTTGTGGTGAGTTTTGCAAATTTTTACGTAAAGCGGAATAAAAAATGTCAGGTAAAAACTGGCGGGGAACTTACAGTGATGTTGGTGTTGATGTGAGGTGCGAGGCCAGCCAGCGAGTACACATTAATGTCATGGTAACTGAACTGTGGAGTGGGGGGGGCAGTAGCTGTGCAGCTTGTGGCTGTAGAGGTGGGAGGCGCAGCTGTAAACGGAATAAAGTCTCCTGTTGGTTAAAGAATGCCTTTGTGATTAACAAAATGACGAAGCGTTTGACAATTTCCAGCATTTCAATTGATGTTTGTACATTGCTAAGCTAATTAAGACAGAAAAGGCAGCAGCACGTATTAACACATATGACATATGAGCTGCATTACACCAGTATGGAAGAGTACACAAATATTTTTTGAGAAAACTACTTCTGCACCATTACCCCCATTAGATTAATCTCCTACAATGCTTTATTTGTTACTCCTATTACAGCTGAATTAAATAAACCATGCATCACCATTCAGGGTCAGCAGTCACCTTGGCACAGGACCCCCCCGGCAGAGCTCACCTGGCGTGGCGATAGGCAGCATTTCTTCAGGCGGCTTGGCTTCTTTCTTTGGTGCTGACAGCTGCTCCTCCAAGTTCTTCAGCTTCTCTTTGTCCTTCAGCAGGTTTCCAGGCTTTAGATCATTGATGTCCAGTGATAGGTTCTTGCACAACACCTCAATCTCAAACTTCAAGTTTAGCTACAGAGAGAAAATGTCATTAAACACTGAAATATTTGTTCCATATTTGGGTGCTTACTGAGATAAAAGGCTAGACTGGTTTGGTAAAAAAAAAAAAAAAGATGGCCAGTGGAAATATCTGGACCAATTAAAAATTAAAGAATATGAAGAGAACCTTCAGATCATGTTCCTGGTGAAGTTCTGCCAGTACATTCATGATGGCCATAGTCCATGGATTCTGGGGCCGAAAAATCTAAAGATTGAAGAAAGTCAAAAACTGAGACATCCATTTCTGACTCATACATTTATGTAAAATATAAAACATAAACTGACAGCACTTCAAATCCACACCACATTAGCACTCGAACAGTTTATACGCAAGCCACAAAAGTAGCTAAGAATCAGTAGAGTGTGTATCATGCAAACCACAGAGAACATTACCATGCTCCTCAAACTGGATTCCAACACTTTGGCAACAAAAGGAACCACATAGAGTAACTCCTGCTGTCCTTTCACATAGGCTTCCAGTAGGAGAGACTTCAGCTCCAGGTCCTGCACAGCAAGGCAACGGCAACATTCACTAACATTTCTCACATACAAATCCCCAGGATGCCATCTTGCACATTCGTTTTGTCTCCATGTAAGACAGTTTCTTGAACGATTTAAATCCAAAAGGGATTATGCAACCTGTCAAGTCCATAACTACAGAAGAGTCTTGCACAGCTTGGAGGGAATTTAAACAACTCCGGGGGCTTAAACGGAGTTTGATAACACAGCCTGTTACAAAATCTCCAAGCAGAAACATCTACTCACTGTATACAAGATAGGTTTGTTTTTGGCCAACGTGATCATTCCAAGCCAATGCCCCAAATTTTTCAGCAAAGAACGGTCAGAGAAATTAGCTGCTGCCTTGTCGGATGTCAACAGAACCTGCCAAGCAAAAACACAGTAGCGAAAATCAGTTAAACTGCATTAGAAGACAGCCATCAAACAAGCATAACATCCTGACCTCACCTTGATGTTTCTGTAGGTTTCGTTAAGCACCATTTTGGCAAATTCTGGATTCTTCAAAGTATCCAAGAAGTTTGAGTAGAGGCTGTGGAAGTTTGGCTCGATGCTGACCCTCTTCATGACAAGGTATTGAGAAACCCAAGGCATAAACTCCTCCTTCACCGTCTCCTTCAATTCCTCAACCTTAAAGCAGAAGCCAACATTTACAAGTTAAATTTAGGCAAAAAAATGAAAATGCACTTCTATTCATAGAGAACATTCCACTTTCAGCACAGTACTTGTGGTTTCATTCTGGTGAAATTGTAAAAAGACATGCGTCCTAAAATGCAGAATTCCTAGTACAGAAAATCTCACCTTCTGTGTCATGTTGGATTGTGACAAGTTGTTAAATATGAAAGCAATCTTTTCTTGGACATTCTCTGGAGGTTCAACAATTCTCTCAGTTTGATCTGTTGCCACCAGCAGTGTATCAATATTTGTTGTGTTTATAGAAGGCTGAGGAAAGGAGGAAAAAAATTAAAATCAAAATGACAATTTAAAAAAGGTCACACAAAAAATTGACGCAAAACATTCAAGAATGAGTGTAGTTTATAAACAGAGAGAGAGGGAGAGAGAGAGAGAGAGAGAGAGAGAGAGAGAGATAGAGATAGATTCTCCAAACATCAAGAATACAGACCGGCACATCCTTCTTGAAGTTAACAGCGGTGGGCCGGGTGATGGTAGTGGTTTTAGCAACAGTGGTTGTGGTGGATGTGGTTACTATTGTGTTGACCTGTCCTGGCATGGGAGCTTTAGGGGGAACCTGCGACTGAGCCTGGGCTTGGGCGAGTGCGAGGCTGCCTGGGGTCGTGATAGACCCCTGCATCTTCACAGGAGGGTCTCGTGACTGCTGTCCATACTCAATATACTGCACACACAGCATATAGAAAACACAGAAAGGAATATTTATTTACAGGTACGACATCTCACTGGAAAAAAAGACTTAAAAAATGCTTAGAATAGCTTAATTGATCTCACCTGTTAGCTGTGGTTTTGACCAGGGGGATGTTCCATAAGCAGGATGTCTCCATTAGCTGGGTTAACAAGCTACAAGTCAGGACTGTCCAATAAGCGTTGAGGTAAGGACCATCCCAATGGGAAAAATCATGACTTCTAGCATAAGTTAACCCAACTATCTCAGAAATCCTGCTTTGTGGAGCAACCCCCAGGTCTCTGCGTGAGAGCAGTAATAACAGAAACCTATTTACCTCCTGTAAGTGGTGAGGAAACTGAGCAAAGTGAGCAATGGAAGCCAAGTGCTGGCAATACTGGGGGTAGTCCTTCAGCCTGGTCAGAGAAGCGAAGCAAAGTCAAACCTTGGAAAGGCCAAAAACGCACCAACAGCAGATGTATAAAGAAAACTAGAGCATACCTGTTCTTAAACCTGTCTAATGCCGCAATGCCAAAGTAGTACATTTTTGATCCAAAGGGTTTCCTTAAGGCTTCAAGGACATAGCGCAAGGCCAGCCCGAGTGCCATGTAAGTGACCAGACCCTTCTCGATGATGCCGCCAAACAGACAGGCAGTGATGTGCAGTTCCTTGTCCGGATATTGAGGGAAGAAGCGGTACTCTTCAAACAAGTTCCTCAGCATGCAGTTGAACACTTCACGCTCGCGTTTGATGTTTGAATCCTTGAACCTCTGCAGCATTTCTAGTACCTAAACAAACAGGTACAGCCTTCACTGTAAAACTGTGTGTGTGGGGGGGGGTGGTATTAGACAAAAACCATAAGGGGCACTTGCCTCGTCCACAGACATTGTTGGATGTGGAGGATGGTTGTAAATTCTCTGGAAGTAGCTGTTAGCCTCATCATCAATTTCCTTACTAAAGTGCTGGTTTGCCTCAGGCCACACCTGAGAAAGGTCAGCTGTGAGCAAAGAAGGACAATCAATCATCCGACAGGCAGTTCAGTGAACTGGGACATCCAATCATCCGACAGGCAGTTCAGTGAACTGGGACATCCAAT
>JAODUD010000019.1:22420244-22435010 GCA_026784285.1 Stomatorhinus walkeri | reverse complement strand
TAAAATGTGTTCAATGTGCTGCCCATTGTGTTGGATTATTAAGGTGTATCCATATAAATGGCCCACCCTGTACTTTGCAAGGTGGTTTTCATACTGTGTCACCAGTGAGGGTTCCTAAATACAGATATAAATACATTTAATACACACCGTGTAGTATTTACTGAATCTATCTCATGCCACACATGCAGACACAACATTAATCTTTCTTTTTCGATTAGGTCTTTTCAAATTCTTATCTACTATAGTGTATTTAGCCGTATCTCATGTTACAGCCATTTCTCCTCTATATTTAATATTTATACCATAAATACATACCTCTCCAACACCTAACCATAAATCTACTGAGTCTTGACTTTTGTCCTGTTGAATGTTACTTTACTGACTGTATGGCTTGAATAGTAAGTCATTTCTACGTGATGCTGTAGGGCTTTCATAGAATATTGCACCAAAACACTGATCCAGATTACTGACCTTTACTTTTTTCACTTATGAATCTGATTGGATGACTGCAATTGCCACTTAGTGCTGAGGGTTTACTCCCTCATACATCCCGTTCCTTTCACAGATGGGACCATTCCGTCTCTGAACCCAGATACAGCTCACCCGAAACTGGTGCTGTCTGAGAAGAACAGGAAGGTGACCTACAGCGAGGACCCGCAGCCGTACCCCGAACTTGTGGCTCGCTTTAGCGTCTTCCCGCAGGTGCTGGGCAGCCGGTGTCACGAGGCGGGCCGTGTCTACTGGGAGGTCGAGGTCTCCAGCGAGGGCCGCTGGAAGGTAGGAGTTTGCGAGGCCCAGATCGAGCGGAAGGGAGCTGACGACTGCAGCCGCCTGGGGTACAACCCCCATTCCTGGTGTCTGTTTGGGGAGCGGAATAAGGTGGAGGTCCTGCACGACACGGTATCTACCCATCTCGGGGACAGCACTCCACAGAAGGTCGGGGTTTTCCTGGATCTGGAAGTGGGCTCTCTGTCCTTCTACAGCGTCGCCGAAGTTGGTGACCTAACCCTACTGCACAGCTTCCAGCACACGTTCTCTCAGCCGCTCTACCCCGCGCTGGCGGTCTCTAAGACACAGCTCAGCTTCTGCAATCTGTTCCAGCCGACTGATGACGACTAGAAGCCAAGGCTGCACTAAGACAAAAACTGCAAAGCTGCAGATGCGTTTTGCGCCACGCAAACTACGTAACATTTTAAAGGGATATGAGGGGAAACGATTTAGAGGGCAATACCGTGTTGTTTTTAATCATAATCTTCATGGTTCATTAGCTATACTATTTCTGGAGGTAAAAAGCACAAGACATATTACTTAATTACATAATTACGTAAATCATTTATGTAATTATGTAAATGATATATGACAGATTTGAGTGATTTTACATAATCCATTCAATATAAATCTATATTTTAAAGTTTTTTCATACCTTTTTAGCTTTACACATCAAAAATGCTAATTCATCCAGTTAATTTTTTTTAGGGATTTAATTTCATGTTGCTGATCTTGAATTATTGCAATAATGAACTGGACTCCTTACTTGCATTGAATGATCTGTTCCACAAGGTAATTTTCATTAAAAACCTTTGAGCTTCATTGAAGTAAATTTGTATTATTCCTTCAGAAATACACACCAAGGCTTTATGATTATAAATAAATTTATTAGAGATAAATATGACATGCAGACGGCATGATACTCACTGATGAGATGAACCTTCTAGGCTCAGTATCAATACAATGCCTTTCTACCACTGACAGACACCAAGAATAAAGGAAGGAGGATTTTGGAGTTGACTTGAAATCCAGCATGATGTTACAGGACGGCTGTAGCCGGATTTCATCTAAAAAGGGACGTCTGTGTGTCAAAGTATATGCACAGACAGGAATGTGTGTGTAATGGTCGTGTTGCATATGGTAACACTACACCACCCTGTTTAAGCAGAGATTTTATTTCAGACATACTGACCCAATGTAGCTCACTCAAATTAAATATTTTTTGACGCACACAAACATTAAATCCTTAGCAGTGACTGCATTGCAATTCTTAATTAGAAATAATTAATGCTTCAGCACACACTGTGGCCAGTCCTACAGCACTTCAAAGCAGTGGTTCTGGAATCTGTATGGTACAGTTAAAAGTGCACTCTCATTAAAAGCTCAATACAGAAAAATATAGTTTCACAGGAAAGGAAACGTAGTTGGCTGTGGTTAAGCTTATTTGTAAATTATACTGCAGTTAAATATTTTATGGCTTTGAGAATAAAATTTTAAACGCTTTTTAAATGATAAGTAAAGTAGCCTTAAATCAAGAACTGTCCATATTTTGTAATTCAGGCCCACAGAGTTGTTCTGGTTTAACCTTCTTTAATCCATTTCTGACAATCTTGCAGGGAATGCAAAGAGCTATGTTTATATTCATTGGCTGAATGCACCAATCATTATTAACTAAAATTTAAAAAAATGGAAAGTGACACAAACGATGGACAAAAATATCCTGATGCCAGGACATTGCAGTTGGAAAGTTCTACATTCCATGAGAGAAGCTTTCAGAAAAGGATGGCAGCAGTGACGCCATCATTCCTTTGCATTATGGGTACAGGAAACCGTAACCCTTTCATTTGGTCACAGCATGGATAGCATGTGCCAGGTAGCCAATGTTGCCTGAAGTGACACCTGCCATGGAGATACGACCGTCCTTCGTCATATAAATGGAGAATTCCTTAGTCAGCCGCTCCACCTGTGTGAAACCACATCACCCCCAGTGGGTTTCACTCTGTGTTTGTGATTTAATCATTTGGATATTAACATAGATCTTAATGATGCTCCCTTCCCCACCATAAATAGCCGCACCGTGGCCATACCTGCTTCGGCTTGAGGCCCGTGAAGCAGAACATGCCAATCTGGTCGGTGACATGCTGCCAGTTTTGGGTGGATCCCTCCTTTCTGAGGTTAGCGACCAGCTGCTCCCTCATCTGGATGATGCGGTTGGCCATACTGTGCACCTCAGCCAGCCTGGAGGCGAGGGAGCGGTCAGGAGCAGTAAGGAGGTGATAACACTCCTAGCCCCGCCCACATGACAATCTACCAGTCACCTAAAGGTGGGTTACTATTCAGCATGTGACTCCTCTTCCACCAATAAGAGAGCGGGCAGGCTGAGTGTGGTGGAGCCATGGGGTTCTGCTCACCACTCCTTGCGTAGCTCAGGGGTGTTCAGAATGGCGGCGGCGATGCGGGCTCCGTTCATGGGCGGGTTCGAGTAGATGGGCCGGATGAGGATCTTCAGCTGCGACTCCACGCGCTTGGCCTCCTCAGCATCCCTGCACACCACAGTGAGCCCCCCCACACGCTCTCCTGTCTCACGGGGCCATGAACGATGTCCATTAGAGCATTACAAACAGAAAATGAGGCGAGAGTCGTGTGCAGGTCCCATCTGTGTTCTGTGCGTGTGGGCGTGGCACATCATCAGGGGCGGGGCCACTGCGGCACCGAACCCAGCTAAAAGCTGATGGGCTCCTGCAGTGCCCCCCCCCCCAGTCACTCACTAATTCAAAACATACCTCTGGCTAATGATAAGGTTGGCCTTTCTATATGAATTATAGCTTCACTTATGGCCCCCACCTTAAAAATATCCTAGGATGAATCTCAATACCAAGAATGTAGACTTGTGTTGCTGTACTTGTGGTCTTGACAAGACCGGTCTTGCAAACATGCCTTCCAAGAACAAACTTGGGCCATAATGAATCATGGGATTGGTCTCGTTTGGAAAGGATGCAACCGATGTGTCCTTGATATTTGGGGCGAGGGAGACCAACATCTGAGGGTTTTTACCATCCTCTTCTACTTGTGTTCTTGGTATTTGAACTGGTCTCCAGCAACGGAAGACGACCTAAAACGGGTTCAAGTACTCATATTGAGATTCACCCCTAGAATTGCCCCTGTATGTGTGTTTCTTCCAGGTACAGCCACAGCCAATAGACATCCAGGTAATCGAAGTGGCATCTACAGCTGCTCATAATGTATGACTGGGTGAACCTGCATGTTTATGTGAAATCTGTAAATTCAACATAAGCCTGGCTCTGTGTTTCAAAGTGCTGTAAGTATGGATACATCGTGCGATACGTGATGCCCGAATCTCAAAGTGTTGTAAATATGGATACATCGTGCGATACGTGATGCCCGAATCTCAAAGTGCTGTAAATATGGATACATCGTGCGATACGTGATGCCCGAATCTCAAAGTGCTGTAAATATGGAAACATCGTGCGATACGTGATGCCCGAATCTCAAAGTGTTGTAAATATGGAAACATCGTGCGATACGTGATGCCCGAATCTCAAAGTGCTATAAATATGGAAACATCGTGCGATACGTGATGCCCGAATCTCAAAGTGCTGTAAATATGGAAACATCGTGCCATACGTGATGTCCGAATCCCAGAGAAAAGGTGCTTGTGATTAATCACTTTTACATGTTAGAACGGAGCAGCCTAGACAGCAGAGGGGTCACCTGAGAAGCTGTTTGTGATGTTTGCTGCAGGAACAAAACGTCTCAGCTCTATAGCAAAGGATATGAATAAAAGAATTATAGGGATGTCTCTGATAGCTGCCTGCATTAAGACCATCCTCACCGTACAGGCCCATGTTCTTGGCAAAGGACTGTGCCAGCAGGATGTTGTGGCCTTGCCCGATGAAGTGGCGCACGGCCCAGGCGTCGTGGTCGGTGTCCCCGCTGGCAAAGCCCTGGTACGCCATGTCGAAAAACACCAGCAGGTTTCTTTGCTGAAAGAGATCAGAAAAACAGAGAGGCGATGAAGAGATCAGGTGATTTATTGTTGTCATCTTATTGTAGGAAAAAAAACAGACATATTCCAAATAGATTAATTAACCAAAAAGGAAAGTGGTTATTTTTTAATAATGTCTGTTTTTTTGTTAATACTTTGTTATTAATACTTTACTAATACTTCAGGGGGCAGTGTATTGCTCCTCAGGTTAGGGTACTGTGTTCAAATCCCAGGCAGAGTGACTCCTTCACTGGGTCCTTCAGCAAGACCCTTGATCACCAATTACTTTAGGGACTGTACCTGCTCAACTGCATGTCAATTTCAATAAAAGTGTACCAAATAAATAAAAATGTAAACATCCTTCCATCCCATAAATTCTTTAGGTCTTTTTGTCACGTCAAACACAAAGCCAGACCCCGAAGGTGTATCAGGAACCTATGCACCCCACAGAAGCAGGGTGGTAGCGAGATCGTTTTGCTTGTGTTACACCTGACCTTCACCAGGGCAGCAATCTCCTTCCACTGCTCGGGGCGGGGGTCCACCCCCGTGGGATTATGGGCACAGGCGTGCAGCACGATGATGCTTTTCTGTGGGATTTTCTGAAAAATTGTGAAGAGTAATAGTCAGAAACCATAAAGACCCACTCATGACATTGCTGCTGCCATATGAGACCCATGCACCTCTGATCTCACTTCATCACAGAAAAAGCCATGATGCATCCCATCATAAGATCCTCAACTACCACCATGACCCAGATCTGTGGCCGTCTCACCAAAATGTCGTCGAGGGCTCCTTTAAAGTCAAAGCCACATGTTTTTGGATCATAGTAACTGTATGCCTTCAGCTGAAAGCCTGCATCTCTGAATATGGGGGTGTGGTTCCCCCAGGAGGGCTTGGGCAGGTAAACATCACTGGTCGCAGTGTGGAGGCGGGACTAGAAGGGAGAACAGCCAGCCTGTAAGTTGCATGTCTTTGCTGACAAATGAATTTTGTAAGTGAACTTGAGATAAAATGAAATGGACATACCAGAAAGTTAGCCCCAACTCTCAATGACCCTGTTCCAGAAATGCTTTGGACAGTAACACTCTAAATTGAACACGAGAAGGGTCAAAGGTCAGATTAGAGATGAGACAATGAGCACACTGTACTCAGGCAAGCATAGAGTAGCAGCAGACTTACTCGACCACTCTTGAGGACCTCGCTATCAGGACCCAAAGCCAGCTCTGCGCAGGCTTTGCTAAAGTCTCCAAGGCCTCCAATGGGGAGATACTCTTTGTCTAGCTGCTTTGCTGAAATCTGAGCCTCAGCCTTTAGTGGGAGAAGCAAAGTTCATGGAAAGACTCTGATAATATCCATTTAAATGTCATGCCAGCAAAGGCAACGAAGACAGAATAGCATGCATTATCCTGAATATGAACATACAACGAAGTATAGATCTATTGACAGAAAAGCTGTATTCATGAGTATGTAATTATAACAGCGAACAAAAGTGCTACCTTCACACTCAAAGGCAATTTCCGCATATACAACAATCGAAATACTTCATTCATTACCTGCTGTCCAGGTTCTGTTCAAAAATGTGCAAGTTACACTCTATATAAAGCCTGACTGTTCCCCACAGAAATCCAGGTGTTAAAATGCTGAAGCGTCATTTAACAGATTCAGCCAATCTTGGTATGAGCTGCTCCCATCGCGGACCCATACTCGCACACGCACACACACACACACACACACAAATATCCACACACACGTGCATGCACCCACCTTGCGGACGCAGCTGAGGATGTAGGGTTTGCCCTGGTCATCTCGATAGGCTCCCACACCAAGGTTTATCTTCTTGGGGTTTGTATCCCGCTTGAAAGCTTCTGTGACACCCAGGATTGGGTCAGGGGGACCCATCTGCACCCCAGACCACCAAGTGCTGAAGTACAACAGCAAGCCAGCGGAGAGACAAGACAGTAAGGTAGATGTGACATGAGATGACATTTGAAAAGGTAAACGACATAAAGAACAATTCTTTATCTTAACAATCACAACCAATTGTAATCAGGCCTTGTATATTTTAAACAGTAGCTGATTATCAGTCCATGTTAATGTAATTAATGTGTTAATTTCAATTACAATATTCTTGTCTCCTACCACAAATAAACCATAATGCATTTCATAAATGGTCATAATAGGGAACAATAATTATTAATAATTATTTTAACTCTATTAAGAAAATTACAGTGTTTTCTGGTAGAAACAACAGTGTAGTACATAACGTGCCCCCACTCTGAACAACTGACACATTTTATTAATAGCAGTAATGCCATTTTGCCAGTATTTGCCCTTTGAACTGGCAGAAGGTCTTTGACTTCTGCCATACTTCAGTCAGACATAAAACTAACCAATAAGAAACAGAGGGTCCGTACGGATCGGCCAATCACAGTTAAGCTTCCCGAAAGCCGCAGTGTTCGAGGATCAATGAACCATCATGTGTACAGCAAATAGTGCTTTCAGAGACCTTTAGACCAGATACGAAAGACACAAAAAGCGATGCAAAAAATCTATTTTTATCACCAGCGTCCTTGGAGAATGTTATTTTCGCAGCGCTGAAAGCCGCCATATGATAAGCAAACAGGTAATTGAAGTCCGAAGTCGTTCTCAGCTTTTTCCGTTAAAATGTACATACACCAGGTTTACTTATAATTAGAATATTTGCTTATTAATATAAAATATAGAACACTAATTAAGAAGTAAAACGGTATATTTAAGAATATGATGAAGCAGTG
This sequence comes from Stomatorhinus walkeri, assembly GCA_026784285.1. NCBI lineage: Eukaryota > Metazoa > Chordata > Actinopteri > Osteoglossiformes > Mormyridae > Stomatorhinus > Stomatorhinus walkeri. The sequence continues at coordinate 22,427,462 of JAODUD010000019.1, read as the reverse complement.
AGACATCTTTTAATGCAGAAAACAAAGTTTTAGAGAACAGTTATAACTGACTACGAACTAAAAATTGTTAATGCAATTTCAAGGACAGAAATATATAGACAGGGATAGATAACTAAATTATCACATTAATTTGGCGGACTTTAATCATTTTACCCGGTGCAGACGCAAAAGTAGAATGCCTTTACCTGGCACGCAGGGAGGACCCTCCGAAGGGAGGGGGATAAAGTCCGACGCTTGAAATGCGTCCGCAAGATTTCAGCATGGCCATCATCAGTGGGGAGACGCTGCCAATGTGTGAAAAGAGACCACCTGTCATCCAGACAGGCAAAGAAAGTCAACCCGTCGACCGTACCTTTAAAAGATTAAGTGACTCATACGAGTGCGCGCTCTTCCTGCAGCGCCACCTCTGGAATACGGCTCGCTGGCCAATAGCGGGGCCAGATATGATAGCGTGTGTGGGCCGGTGGGGTGTTCCGTGAGCCGCTCCGTAACAGTTCACCTGCCAACAAAATTCGCACTGCGTGCTCAATTACATATTTTTTAGATAACCGTTGCTGAAGGTTCCGTAATGCGCCGCATGGGCTTTTACCGGTACTCCATATTACAGACTTTCCCACTGAACCAAATATTTCAAATGAATTTAAATAGAATGGTTAGTGCCAGGATCAAAGGTCACAGATCAGGGAACATCTAGGAAGAGAAAACAAATACACACACAAAGGGAAATTTGGAGGCAAAAAGTCACCAGGATGTCTTCAGACTGTGACCAAAAGCATAGTATGCTCATTAAACACAGTGTGAACATGCAAATGACAGCCGCTGGGATTGGATTCAAATCCACAGCCTTGGAGGTGTGAGAATGCCATGGTACCCCTGCAGCCACCATATTCATCCAGGCTTTGGGGGGGGGGGGGGTCCTAATTAACACCTGTAATATTTATAATATTCTGTAACTTAACAGTAAATATGTACATCTTGATATACCATGACATAATTTCTGAAAGAGAATATTATTTAAAATGGATAGAAACCAGAAACACCCAGACACTATACTGCTACTAATAGTTGAGCAGTACTTCCATTAAAACGCATTTAATATCGGTCCAGTATTATAAGAATGTGTATATTGAGAACTAGTGTGAAATACTGCCGTATTACCACTTGGAGATGCTGTTGTACTTTTGGTAAAACTGTTTTCTCTGCATTACGTTACTGTTGAACAAGAATTAAGCCAGTCTGACCACTCCTATACAATAATTTTCAGGCTTATCTTTAAAATACACATTTATGCACTTGTGATATGTGTCTATGAATTTAGCCATTTGAAGGTGGTTTGTGTTTACTGAGTGTGTTTCAACTGATTACTCCTCCTTTGGTGGAGGCATACTGGTTACCTGAAAAATAAGCTGCGTGGTTTTCATTGATTGTAGCTAATTTCTGTTTGTTTTACCAGTGGCTGGTAAAATTACTATTCCCAGGGAAAAAAAACAATACAGTATGGAAAGAAGGAAAAGTGAATTAGGGAATCCCACAAATCCCTTAATTGTTCCACCAGAGGGAGCCAGACGTTACTATTCTGCTAACATATGAAGGAAAGTCGAGCAATGCAAAAATAAACGCATACTGTCGAGTAACGTGCATTCGTAAGACAACGATCTGCAGAGGAGAAAAATCTATTGATTGATTTATTATTACCAGCTTTCCAGTCACTTTCATCCAAAAAGCTTTGTATTTTTACACCAGAATCAATACCGTAATGTGTATTACTGAAATGATCTGGTGCCTTGTTCAGTAGACTGTGTGGTAAGGTATACATAAAGTCTCTCACTGGAGGCGTAGGCACTAAAGTACCAGGTCCGCTGTTTATTTACATGGCTGCCAGCTCTCATGCCTCAAGCTTTCAGAGTTTCACGCTTACACAAGAAATCCTACGGCAAATTAATATTATTCCATTATGAACCTACAATTATTAATAATAACAATAATGTAATGATCCTCGTGGGGAAACTCTCTCTACGTCTCTCCCAAGTTTCTCTGTGAAAGCAAGCCGGCTGCGAAGGGCCGTCCACCCAGGGAGCTGGGGTTAGGGGCCTCGCTCAAGGAAACGCAGATGTGCTGAGCCTGGCCTACGATCGGCAACCTTTCTGATCGTAGGTACAGAGGCTTAGCCCACCGAGCCACACACACGCAAAACTGCTGGGGTAGTTTGCAAACCCTGCGATCTATTTACAAGGTAATACATGTAAATGTGTGTGCGGACTTATCTCGAATTGAAAATCTCATTCCTCCCAGCTGACCAAAGTTAGGAATGATTTATTTACGGATCGATTTCGTTTTATTAGTAATCGCACTTTAGTCTTCAGATGCTAGTTAATAGTTCTGTTTCTTTATTTAGCCCAAGCTGGAGTCCATAGCGATAAGAACTACCCCATTAAGCTTGTGGATGATTCCGATGAAAGTGAATCATGGCTAAAACTGAGCAATGCAGCCAAAGAACCTTGAAACGTCCGAGGCTACAAGTCTAAAGGACAGGAATCACTCTTTGTGCTCGCAGTTCCCCAGGGCCATGTTATTACTGCCTAATTTAATTTTAATCAATAAAAGAACTTTGTCTCACGTAGCTTAAGGTTCCTCGGAACAGCGCAGATATAATTAACATATCGAAAGGTCAGACTCATTACCTCACCATCACTTCTGGGTAATTCCTCTGTATTTAATCCAAGTCGCGCATACCTTCAAAATATTTAAAGAACGTACTGCTTTGTGTTTATCGTCGTTCTTTTTTTCACTTCAGAATTACCATGTTGATCAAATCGTAACATAAAAGACTGCGTGGTGAATAATGCACCATTAACCTTGGACGCGAATGGGTCCCTGTGCATTAAAAACGACCTCTTCCCTTTTATTTCCTGGCTTCTCCTCAATTATCCGGTCTTAATAAAGCCAGCGCTGCCGGTCACTCATTTCTGTCCTGCTGCGTAGATATAATGTAAAATCCGTTTCCACGCTTCCAGAACAGTCACTGCTGTGGTTCATGTGTTTTTCACAAGCAGTGCTTCCCTGCGGCGTCACTCTGAACTCATCCGGAGCTGCTGGTCCATTTACCGGTTGAACAGCAACGCGGCAGATTAAATTTGTCTGCAGCATGAATTTAGTCCCGTCCGCTGTGCTTAGCTAAGCCCGGCTGGAGGAACGACTCAGGGCGAGGGGAATTAGCAAAGGTCACACATTTTGTTGGCTTTTTGAAGCCTGTAAAGCTAAACAAAATCATTGCCATAGCTAATTATGGCATAATAAAATAATATTGCTATTCCAGGCCTGTGTTGAAATACTAGAAGTAATTTAAATAAGTAATTTAAATAAGTAATATAATTGCACATTCAACCATATATTGTAAAGATGCAGACAAGGGTGCAGTGCCAAGGTAACCATGCTTTAATCACAATGTATCCAAAATACGGTCCGGAACCCGGGTCAGAAAAGCCGAAAGTCAAAAACCAGAACAGATCAAAGACACAAAAACAGAATCCAAGAGTCTAAGTTGGAAAACAACGGTTGATATACACAGGTCCATTAACCAATACAATCGTACTAGGAATGCTTGTTGTTGGAGCGAACACACTATATACCATAAAAACTGATTAGTAAGTTTATAAACATACTGGGCAATTAGTTTCAAGGTGATCAAGACTCCAGTGTAGCTGATGAGAGAATGTTAACTTGGTTTTGGGAAGATCTTGGCTGGTTCTGGTTCTGGTTCTATGTTCCATTACATACCAGTATATGCTATATGTGTTTCTGCTCTTGTTCTGAGGGTCTGAAGTTGTCTGTGATAATATAAGGATGCATAATGAAGGTGATGGTTATCCATGATACTGATTGCGATGATTGTGTCCAAATATCCATTTTACCCAGTTGTGGGTATGATAGAGAAAGCTTGCGCATCACTCCATTTTTTTTTACTGAAAATTGGCAAACAGTTTGGGAACACAGTCTAGTGTTCCCAACACAGGCAAGTAACCACATCAATCATCATATTTGTCTTCTTAGTCCTTAGAAAAGTTCTGAAACATTATACGTAACATTTATCCATATCCACCTCCTCCATCTCCTCCCCTTATATAAAGTTCTGTGCCCAGTAGACTTTGTTTTCCTAAAAAAATTTGTAGGTTGAAAAAATGTCAACAATTTGTAAATATTACTGATAGAGGCTTAACAGTCTCAATAGCATGGTTGAGTGTTTCTGAAGAGCTGCGGGTACATTTCACTCACGTGCAGTGCTATAGTATTGTATACTTCCACACAAGATCAGAAAGGCACTAACCTTCATCTGCTCTCTGATACATTTTTGCCACCTTAGTATAAATGGAATATTCCTGACATAGAGCTTTTGTTTATACAGTATGTGGGAGCTGCAGGCCTGCGGAGACCTCTTTTCTGTTGTTTACTGAGAGCTAATTTGTTCATTAGCTAGAGATCACACCTGCGATCGTGTGAATCCCAGGAAAACTTTGCTTGTTGAAGTTCTGAGATTAGTGGGCTAAGGTGCTTACTATGTGCTTATGGCATTTACAAAATAAATCAAATATTTCTGAATACAAAATGAAAAATTACTCCAAGTGTGATTAGTAAATCTGGCTCTAAACCAAGATGAATTTAAGTTGGACACTTGAGTTTTGCAGCTCCTGTCCTCTACAGCGGCGTTTTGCCACAACTTCTGTTTGTGCTGCATACAGTAAAGTTAGAGCGAAAAGCTTTAGAGCGAAATGCATGTATAACTAATAAATATATAAATTGATCAGCACCAGGCCATTCAAAGGACAGGTTCAGTCACAAAAAAGTTCAGAAGAAGCCGTGTAAAGAACCAGCTAACCAAAGCAGGGAAACAAGGAGAATGAAAGAACGAATAAGTCTGTGGACGGCGTAGGTGAGATCTAACGACTAATTCATAGTGCTTGTGATAACTGGCCTGAAATGGGAGGTTGGGAACTGGCAAACTGGTAGGTGCTGCTCGGAGTGTTGGATGGTGGGAGAGGCGATGGCTGAGCCTTGGGTAGTGTTTGGTTGGGTGTGGGATAGTGGTGTGTGGGTCTGTGTGGGCAAGGCTTCTGGTGCTTATAACCCAATCACTCCTAATAATACAGTAAATCTGCAGCTCTTTCAGGCACATTATTCTTGGTTTTGCTTCCATCAGAAGTTGTTGGCCTCAATATCAGAAGCACACGGCCACACACACAGTATATGTATACGTACGTGCACTATGTGCTAGAAAGTATCCAATGAAGCGGTTGAAAGAGCTCTTCCTACAGTTGTCATGGAAACTTTTAAAGTGAAATTCAGTACAGTATTTAAAATGGTTTCCTTCCTTCCTCTTTCTCTTTTTTAGTTTCAGATGATGTGATGTCTCCCAAGGGATACCCGAGTGGATTTAATTACAGTGGAGTTTGATGTGGAGAAGCCCAGTTTAACTCTTACCTCGCTAAAATCTCACATGTGCGGAAAATTGCAGCCCTGCAGCTGATCTGATAGTAAGATATGCTGGAGTGCCTGGAAATAACAATGAGATCACAGACCAAGTAAACTGACAGCAAAATAGTACCAACCCACACCTCCTTCGCAGACTGTTTTCCATGAAATGCAAATTGTAAGAGGCTTAAATGCGTTTCAATGCCTTGGCTTTTCACATTACAAATGAATCTATGTGAATAAGCAAATCGTGTCTTTTGAATGGTTTGTGTTTTTTCGTGCAGTGCCGCATGCAGCACTGCAGCGGATGCAGGGGCTGCAGGGACATTTTGGCCCCTGTTTATTTGTTGTTCATGACTCGTGTTCCTCATCATCTGATTTGTTATGCGAGTCGTTATTTCTCAGCTCAGGAAGTTTAGTGCAAATATTATGGAACTTTTCATTCAGAAGAAGCGAAGCGTGCGGATGGCAGGTGGTCACTACCGTACGGCCAACCAACAGCCTGAAAAGTAAACAGTGTATAAAAGCGCACACAGTACATCGCTCCCTTCCAGGGATAATATGGATTTTTAGTTGGCAGAATGATTTGGAATCATTAGCAGCCTTCTGTTGAGGCTCTTATTATTTTTGTTGAAAGTGTGATTTTAAGATGTTTTATTTACATCTCTGCAGTAATATCTTTGCAAACAGTGTATTAGATAATCAAAATGCGTGTATCATCTATAATGCTTTATAACTGTCAATAGAAGATGCTATAATGCTTTCTTAATACTTATGCCGACCACTATAATGCATTATGGATGGCAGCTGTAGGTAAAGTGCTACTATATATTTTTTATTGTCTGCTCAGCTATAGCTGAAACTTGGTCTCTTGTCATCGACCTGTTTTCTATTGCACCTCTACTGTCCGTCACACCCCCTTCACAAACCCCACACCAATCTTTAAATTAAGATAAGTATTTAATATCACAGGATGTCTGTAATCCTTTGACCAGGATGAGGGGTTAAAAGATGATTGGATGAATGGATGGAATAAAGCACGTACAGACTACGCAATCGATGTGGATTAGAATAATCGTACCAGAACGCCGTGGTGATACACTGTTTGCGCATTGCGTGTTCTCATAACTTGCTCTTTTTATGAAAGTAGACCACATTGCATTTTAACTCCCTTTCATTTACAGATCAGCTTTTCTTACAAGAAACACAATAAATGAATAAAGCCAGAATTGCTTTTCCTCCAAAGCTTTGTTGGAACTCCAAAATAGTCACACATTTGTTGTTGTTGTAATTACTGTTGCTGTTCTGCCGTGGTTAGAGTTCTTTGCCCGGTCTGAGGTGCGGTGAGGATTGTAATCCCCGTCGCCAAGGTATTTCTGCAAACGGATCTTCTTCATTCATTGCTTTGATGGGATAACGTGAAATAAAGAGGAAGGCGATTGTCCCTAAGCACACCATGCCCACCTATACTGTTACTTTCAGTGCTGGGAACTAATCTCTTCACAATTGGTCCCTTTATTCCAGATAAATTTGGTTGCATTTCTGAAAACATAGACAACAGTGCAGCGTAAACAGCTATGATGTTAAATGAAGAAGAACGGACTAACCCATAATATGCCAGAGTATTTTATTAACTTTTACTATTTTTTAAACTTTGCCTTTGCACTTTGGAGGTCCCATTAATAAGCCTGGGGGCCTTTTATGTGGAGAACCCCATTAATAAGCCTGGGGGCCTTTTATGTGGAGAACCCC
>JAODUD010000019.1:22377223-22388170 GCA_026784285.1 Stomatorhinus walkeri | reverse complement strand
CTATGTTCCCTAGTTTTGTCCTAGTACAGTCAGCCATCTGCTATGTTCCCTAGTTTTGTCCTAGTACAGTCAGCCCTCTGCTATGTTCCCTAGTTTTGTCCTAGTACACTCAGCCCTCTCCTATGTTCCCTAGTTTTGTCCTAGTACAGTCAGCCCTCTGCTATGTTCCCTAGTTTTGTCCTAGTACAGTCAGCCATCTGCCATGTTCCCTAGTTTTGTCCTAGTACAGTCAGCCATCTGCTATGTTCCCTAGTTTTGTCCTAGTACACTCAGCCCTCTCCTATGTTCCCTAGTTTTGTCCTAGTACAGTCAGCCCTCTGCTATGTTCCCTAGTTTTGTCCTAGTACAGTCAGCCATCTGCGATGTTCCCTAGTTTTGTCCTAGTACAGTCAGTCCTCTGCTATGTTCCCTAGTTTTGTCCTAGTACACTCAGCCCTCTGTTATGTTCCTTAGTTTTGTCCTAGTACAGTCAGCCCTCTGCTATGTTCCCTAGTTTTGTCCTAGTACAGTCAGTCTTCTGCTATGTTCCCTAGTTTTGTCCTAGTACAGTCAGCCATCTGCTATGTTCCCTAGTTTTGTCCTAGTACAGTCAGTCTTCTGCTATGTTCCCTAGTTTTGTCCTAGTACAGTCAGTCCTCTGCTATGTTCCCTAGTTTTGTCCTAGTACAGTCAGCCCTCTGCTATGTTGATGCTTGATGTTTTTGATGATTCACACCTGACCTTTGTTAGTCCTTGTTACCTGTATATTTAAGTACCTGTCTTTGTTCATTTCCACAATCAGTCAGTGTGCTAAGTACCTGCCTGTTGTTGCTCTGCTTAGTTTCTTGCTCTGCTTAGTTTCTTGCTGTGTTCTCTGTGTTACCCGGTTTCCAATCTTTGCTTGTTCCTTGGTTGTGTTATCAGTTAATTCCTCATTCTCTGTGTTTCTTTTTGACCTATGCTGGTTTGTTTGTTTTGATAAATTTTCTTTTCCGTTGTATTAAATAAACCCTTGTCTCAGACCCATAAGTGGACCATCCCCACCTTATTTATGCCTGCACCATGCCCCCCTAACATTCTTAGACACAAAGACCCATGCTTCTACAAAGAAGGTCAAGTTAATTAGCCCTCCCTCCCCAATATATCACTATGATATAATCTAAAGCACTTCACTAATATGCTACAATAATTACACTATACTGGTGTGCATGTTTACATTTTTACTATAAAAAAAAATCTTTTCCGTAATGAATCTATAAAAATCACACGAATAGTTATCATGACTGTTTTACTATCTTTAAATCATGAGTGCGAAGAGTGCAGCGTCCTGTGCCTCCCGGACACTGGAACTGTCCAGGGTACCCTGCACGAGGGCAAGAGCAGCGCTTCCCCCTCGGCGCTGAGAGCGCGCGGCACCTCTGCACTGCGTCAGCCGGCTATATGACGCTGAAGTCTTTCATTAATGACACAGCCTGACACATTCCCCCCCACTTGACTAAGAGCTTCTCGAGTGGCACATTTAAATGGGTTTGGCGTGGGCTTTCGTGGAAGCATTTTGCTGCATTTAAATAAGCATTCACAACAAGGATGCATCACAATGCTAGTGAGATATATGAAACCGTATAGCATATCACATAGGACTGCATTTAAATTATTCAGTTATTCAATAACCCTGTTATAGGGTGAACGGTCCCACACACACACACACAGACCGACATATTTCCTTTCAGAATGTCAGTACTTTTCGATGTCTGCTTCCCTGACAGTATTCTGATATTATTCTCGTATTATTGTTCTTGACGAAAACAAATGTGCTAAACAGATGCAAATTGGGGTGTCGGGATATATAGTTACTGTAATAAAACAAGGTCGATTATAAAGGTGCGTTTAATCCCATCACGGTTGTTTTACCTGCTCTCCACAGGCGACGACATACCGAGAGTTGCAGACACCGAGTTAAGTGCAGTGCGGGGACTTGAGGTATGAAGGCAAATGCTGCGTGAGTGTGGAAAGCTGAGAATGCGACTGCTCCAGATAAACGGTGCCACCCTAACTCTGAGGTGGCGTGATGCGGAGCCATTGGCTGCCGACTCGCTTAGAATTTGAGAGGCTTTTATAAAACCAATCCGCTTATTTTGCCGATGGGCTTACTCATTACCCCAAACAGGAATCCACCTACCTGTAACTAGAAGAACAGTGGCAGAAAAGTAAGTTTTATTCACCTACAACCGCCCTTTGAAAAAAAAAAGATACCCAACAAGGGTTGCCGGCCGTCTCTTAAACCATGGTAGGATCCCGGACCGAGGCATAATGCCAGCTCCATGAATATAATACAATGCGTGGGCACATGTTGGATGGGATGCCAGTCTATCATTAGGCACACACACACAATGAGACACATGTGCTCATGACCAAAAGCAGTGTGCATTGTCAAGTCACCATAGATTCAAAAGTTCTTTTCCCAGCAAATATTAGTGATCTTGTGAAGCCTTGAGTCTAGCGAGGTGCCAAACAGCATCTCAATGCTCAGCTCCGTCACTCCTTCATGGTCCCCAATAACAAACCTTGAGGGGCATTTCTAAGATGGGGGCCGGAGATACGCGTCACCAGCTGTCCAAGGGGCTTAGTGGTGTCAAGGATTAAACTGGTGTGGAGAACCTTCAATTAGTATGAGCGCCTCACACTGGAGCTTAGCGGTACTGCGGGACAAAAGAGATGGCAGATGGGATACTCACCAAACGGTGTTGTTGCTCTACCTAAGTGATAATGTCACTTAGGGGGAATTAATGTCAGGCAACTGTGATTGCAAATACTGTAGACATTTACAAGGTAGTTTTCAACTAAACCAAATTGTGTCACACATTAAAAGTGTCCTCAAGCACATTGGAACCTAAATGGATATTATTTTGGCTAATTACCAAAAACACACTACCCTCCTTCCATAAATTCAACATTTTTAGGTTTTCGGTCATTTTTATAGTCTTTTTTTAGAACATGTAAAATAACTAGCTCTGGGACCCAAAGCCACAGCCAGTAACATTACATTTTAGTGGGAATAGCTTTTAATCTGGTCTTACTGGAACTTCACTTGCATAGTGTGCATGTGCAAATTGCTTGTTATGGCATATCTTCAAGTGGGTCTTTAAAAATCTTTAAATGGAAACAAGACTTAAGGAAAAGGAAATGAAACCAGAGAGAGAGAGAGAGAGAGAGAGAGAGAGAGTGTCAGTCTGGGGTCGATATGAAGAACTTGTATTGTATTCCTAACCACTAGCTGGTTTATCACGCTTCTCCTTGCTAATGTTGTTTGTACCATTACATCATTATCAACCAATCATGCATCAACTGATAGCTAATGACAGCTCTCCCCACTACACGCTTTGAAGCCTCGATTCCCCCTTCACTACCAATTTACATCAATGTTCAAAAGACTGAATGAATACCATTCTTACAGCTTCATATATGAAGAGTTCCGCATCCATGAAGATTTCATGCCTCAGTACTGATGCGGTATAAGGATTTGCTGCAAACAGACAAAGGGATAAATATGCACATTAAATAAATTGACAGACTGAACACCTAAGTTGAAGTTACATTAGAAAAATAACCATCACCAAGTTTTACTTGCATATTTTATTTGCAAATGTCAAATAAAAAAGCTATATAGAACCAAAACACTGATTCACTTTTAATATATAATCAATACAATCAACTGAAATTTACCTATAACTTAGTTTTTTTCTGAACACAATGAGCATATTTATGCATGTATTATTTAACGTTTAATAAGGCTGATCCCATACTGTATGCCAACAACTGTCAAAACCAATTCCACGCTGCACTTGATGATGCAGCACACCGTGCCAATACTCGTACTTGTTCATCAAAATGCTTGCATTTCTTGGTGCAAAGATTAAGGATTTGGTCGATCCTAACAGGCAGGAAACAAAAAGGTGAAAAATTCTGAAGCATGAGCTCACTACCTACCAATAACTGATATTATGTATTTTAAATGTCAGAGGGAATAGCTAGCATTCCCCTGCCATTCACTTCATGTGTTAAACTTACAGTTTAAGTTAAACATTCCTTTACTTAAAACTTGATAGAACAAAAAAAAAAATAAAAAAAATCACACACACACATATTTCACTGCTTGTTACAGACATGTCTCAAAATAAAACCTTCAGATCAACTGTCATAAAAAAAAAACATGAAAACATAACCATTTAATCTCATTTTAGACTGTCGCATAAAATAGGTAAGCAAATAAATCTAGATTTCAAATAAAAAGCCTCTGAAGGACAAAACTGGATGTTAAAATAAAAAAAAATGAATATGCATATACATATATGTGTGAATTCAACCTAATAACACATGCAAAATGAGGCATGCACTGTTTTCAAATGATGGTGTTTGACTTTTGAACCACTTAGTCGTTTTTTGGCATTTAGCTCACAAAAGAAAAGAAATACTCGCCCTCCCCAATGGCCTGTAACAACATCAGTCACATTTCATCTGCATTCAGTAGCGAGGTATGGCATTCCAACACGTGTTCGGAAAATATATTGCATAACATAAGAAACAACAGTAAGAACTGAGAAGTCTCAAATAAAAATGCACCAAACAAAATAAGACTTTTTTTTTTTTTAAAAGTCAGTTTTACAAAGAACACAAATTTTCTCCTGTCAGGTATATAAAAGGACATGTAATTCAAAATATAATTCTATTTTCCGCATAGCAGGCAAAATGCCATGCTAAACATGATTAATCTTGACTGAGCGCCAGTACCAAGTTTCAGGTGCTAACATCAGTTATTCGATCGGGCTCTTCTGCACCAGCAGCCTCTGCTCAGCTTCCATCAGCAGGTGCAGCTTATGTCTTGCGATGGTCGTGTTCATGTTCCACAGAAACTCTGGCAGTGCCCCTATTAGAAGGGCTTCCATTGGCACAAACTGCAGGATCTGGGATGCCTGGCTGTCAGGCTCTTGGAAAGTGGACATCTGGCACTGCATGTCTTCCAGGAAGGTCAGTAGTTTACTGTTGGCTTGTTCTTGGTAGTCGATGCACAGCAGCATAGCAACAGGGCCCAAGGCATCAGAGGATATGGGGCATCTGAACGTGACAGAGCGAAAGCACTGATGCAAGGCAAGAACCAACCCTGCTGTGACCCGTGTGAAGGCAGAGAGGATAGGCAGCGCTAAGGACCCCCCTGCTTGAAGACTTTGGAGCGCATGCAAAATGCAGGTAAGAAATGCATACTGATATCGTGGTTCACCATCATGGAGTGTTCTCTGATGCAATGTGCAGCAAGGGGGCTCCAGAGTGATCTTCAGTAAAGTCCTGTCCATCTCTGGTACATGGCTAAGCAAGCATGGACTCCCCACAACCACACACTGACACCCCTGCCTATTGTCCTGTTGACTGCATTTCAGCACCTCAGAAAGGATGGAGGAAGGCATCAGAACCGTGCAAGAGCTGCAAGGATGTACAAGCGGTCCCACAGATCCACACTTCCCCAACTCCAACTGCTCCAGAGCTTCGTTTAAATGTCTCAGTAGTTCCACATCACAAAAGGGAGTGCTCTTGATTGTAGTCAACTCCAGACCGACCAAGACGTACCAATTATTCATGTCACAGTCTCTTGCTGGTCCTTCAAGCACACAGTCTGTTCCTATTCCCTGCAAGGCATGTTCTTCAACCTCCTCCCTGTAACAGCCCATTAAAATCTTCTCCCTCCAAGTCATGGACTGCTGTTCTTTCCTTTCATTAAAGGATGCTGCCTGCTTTCTAGGACCAAAAAGTTTGCAATTCACAGCACAGCCTGGGATTATATTTTTTGAGATCCACTTACTTCGCTGGAGGTACTGCACTCGATACCGACAGAGGTAAAACTCCACCGCACACTCTCTCAATTGTTCTAGTCTCTGTTGCTGTTTGGCACTCATAGCTTGGAACAATTGCAGGTTTTCCTTAATTGTCTGAACCTGGTGGTTATGAAAGTACTTGCAGATTTTTTCATGCTGCGTGAGGAAAGACTCCGGAATGAGATTGTTGGGGAAGAGCGCTCCCAGGCTGGTGATATCAGGGCCGAAATTCCGGATCATTTTAGACAGCAAGGGTCTCACGGCTTCTTTGTTGCAGTAATCCAAGCAGACCACGTAAACCTCCGAGTTGCCAGCCTTGCTGGTGGCTGGCTTGAAAACATTAACCTCACAGAAGCAACAATTCAGTAAGTAAAGCAAGCAGACAGAAGAGTGCTCATAGAGCGTGAACATCTTCAGGACAAACGAGCCCCCCTCTCCAAGGAGAAGCAGCGCAGCCACCGTCTCACAGTAATGCAGCGATGCCACCAGAGCTTCCTGCTCGTCTGGGCTTCCCTGACAATCAAAGCTTCCGTCTGCTGTGACCAGATCAATGGCGGACATGTTCCTGGTCAAACGCTGCAGCTCAAGCAGATGCTTCTGAAGCATTATATCTCCAGTATTATCACTACCAAAAAACCACCAGGGTAGTGTGTTGATAATCAAGCGATCATCTGTAATCATGGTGCTAGTGGAATTGCCTTCGTGATAAGGGTTCAGGGTGTTGGCGACCCATTGCCAGTCACAGAAAATGGAGCTGGTTTTCAGATAGTGGTTAAGACAGGCAATGAAAGCACCCGGAGCTTCACAGAGGTGCACGGAATTCAGCTCCCCACACTCTAGGACCCTGTCAGGGATTGGATGAAAATTGCACAGGATCTCATAAAACTTGCACCATGCCTGGGTGCAGATTTCTGCGTTAGCAGTGGCACGTACCTGGGCTATTATCTTACCAGCTCTGTTGGTGAAGGATGTGTGCTGGTGCCACACCTCCAGGTTTTTGTCACTCAGTTGGTTCTTGACAGCATTCAAGGAACTCTTCAGAGCTTGCAAGCACCCATGTTGCTGGGCGGTGTGCGTAAATGACTCACTGGGATCTGGAATGCGCCAGCCCCCTGACCGCGGTTTATCGTATTTGGCCGTTTTTTTGAATAGTTCCTTGATTTCTTCAGTAACATCCACACTGAAGGAGTTCAGATCCGATGATTTTCCAGCTTCAATTTTCCTTCTCCGTCCTTGGGCTCCACTCATCCTCTCAGATTTCCTTATGCCTAAATCATAATGAACAGACGGAAAAGTAAACACACACATAATAAGCAGAAGAGATTCTCGGTAAACAGAAATGCAATTTATACTTAATGCAGTTTATAACCTACGAGTGCAACGTGTGTGTTTTCTCTGCAAATTTTATCACCAAGATTTCTAAATACTGGAGCTGTAGTGAAGATTAACATTGCTTATGAAAGTAGGCAAGTCGGAATTTCTAGTCAGAATTTCATTGTACTTTGTATACACGCCACTGCTCTCTTAGCTCAGACTGAATTCGGAAGCGGAGGAAACATAAAATCAGACTGAGGCCAGATATTTTTCTGGTTTCTGAGAGCATCAAGAATGTCATAATCATGGAGCTGACAGTACCAAGAACAAAGTTGGAAGGCCGAGTGCACGCCCTTCGAAGTAGGGTTAGGGGATTTGTGGGTCACTCACTCCACAGAGCCCTCAGTGTATAGAACCATGAAGAACATCAACTAAGCAGCTGAGGAAGCCTCGAGATGCTCTGGATCCGGAGAGGAGATCCATGGGGCTTAGGGTTCGCTACCTGAACACCCGCCGGGGTCTGATCAACTATGGCGGGGTCGAGGGTGTCTGATATTGAACGACCTCAAGGACTCGATGACCCCAGGTTACATCAATGATGATGTGTTCAGGTGCATCACAAGATGTGTGTAAGAACTTAACTACCATTAAATTTTGAAGACTGAATTAGGAACTTCTAACTGCTTCTGAGAATATTCAATTTTGGATATCTTCCCACCACTCATTCTTAAATAAAAATGAGATGCTACTTTAATACTCACTGTATATAATCAAATATGGTGGATATACCAGGTCACCGTTGCTCCATATTTTCTCAGCTTCCTGAAGACTGTGTTCCATTGTATATCTAATGCCAGGGACATTTTTTTGCACTCTTCTTCTGACTGAAACCTTTCGACAATGAGACGCCTTTGATGGTTCGTCTCTGTGAACCATGGCTTTTGCTGTAGGATGCAACTGAGCAAATGTCATAAAATTCCAACTAGGACAACTGAACTTTACTTGGGGTAATCAGGGTCACTTTAATTGATAGCAGCTATGTACCCAAATAGAGCGAATGCTGTAATTAAGTTCAAATATGCGGCAACAAAGCATTAGTTTAAGGGTGTGCACACTCATACAACAAGTTTTTCATTTTTGAAATCAATGTCATTTTTTACGTCATGCTTTTGTGACATTTCAACAGATATGTCAACACTTTATAGCCTCTGTAATTCTGTGACAAAACATAATTATACCGCACCCAAGATTTTGGGTGGAACTGCATTGCATAAACACGTAGGATAAATTACTATTTTAATCAGTATACAGTGCTTTGTACAAGTCTGATTCAGTTGAGCCAATCATTTCTGCAAATTTTATTACAATAGCAGAAAAGGGGCGCAACAGTTGTCAACAGCTGTAGTAAAATATAAATCTTAACATTGAAAACTAATTCAGTCACAGGGAAAACAAGTATTACGTAATATCCGTCAGAAAAATAAGTGCCGTGGAACATCCTCGTTACCTCGGTCTTATATTTAAATTCAGAATCTTCGATATTGAAATAAAGAATTTAAGGCTGCGTTTTGTGGATATTTAGCACACGGTTTAGCGAGATTCAAATTTTATTTCATTAGCATAACACGGTATTTTGTGGAAAACTTTCTGGCAGCTGCATGCTACTTTGAGCTAGTCTTCCAATTGTATATAAAAACGTATAGCTCAAAATTGTTTTGGATTAGCATATTTTGTAAGGTTTACATTTAGTGGATTAATGGTCATTAACAAGTAAACCGATTAACATGGCTGGAGAAATTGCGGTTAAGCACCGTAATTGGACCAACCAGGACTTGAATTACAATCTTTAAGCTGCAAGTCCATGTTCTGGATTCTGGCAGGATCGATCGGGTCTTTTTCGGCAACGATCATCAGAGTCATGGCCTCCTTCTTCATACTATATAACACAACATACTTGTGTATACTGCCAACAGGCCAGATCTCAGCAATTAAAACGTTCTATTTAGGTATTACCATGGACAGCCCACAGAAATATCTCAAATGCTACCAGTGGCTCCCACGCAAAGTGACCTACGGACAGGTAAATCGCACAAAACACGCAACTTCAACTGCCACCAAGGACGCAACAACCAAACAAGCGGCAGCGGTCCAATTAATTTTATATTGTTGGCCGCAAAACTGCAAATGTTTAGCATGGCAAAATAAAATTCCCAGTGGAAATTTTATTTCAACAGCAGAAGAGGGGCGTAACAGTTGTCAACAGCTGTATTATTTAATAGATTTGTTGCACTTGTCACAACACACTCCCTTATAAAAGTAAAATATAAATCTTATGATATAAAACTAGTTCCGTCACTTGGAAATAACATTATTACGTAATATCTGGCAGAAAAATAACAAGCGCCATGGAACATCCTCGTTTTTGATGAAGAATTGCGTCTCCGATAAAAGCTCAACTTGAGAGCGTCTGTAAAGGAGGACAAAACGCCAAGAAAGCGAAAGAACTTCAGGAGAGCACGGGGATCTCCGCTGGGCCTACTTCGGCTAAAACTTGGTTGAACTCGAGCGGTCCCCCATGCTTCTCACGCTCAGACCATCGCCTCCCATGCCGCTACACCACATACTTAGAATGATCCAGTTTCATTAGTATAGTTACCTTCACATTTCACTGTTCTTAACCCGCGACGAGCCGGCGATTCACCTCGGCTGCCGTTACTGAGCATGCGCGGATGCGCGCACGGCTGTGACGTCAACAAACAAAATAGGTAGCAAATGCCATGTGATTCATACCCACAGCGGGGAACCGCTAGTTAAGTTAACTACATCGCCACACCTTTTTGTAACAGCTTAATAGCTGATTCTCGGAACCGTTCAACATTAATCACCGATTAGTAATTGTCATTTAAAACATTTTAGAGTTCAAAATAATAATAGTACTAACAATAGTGCAATAAAACAACAAATACAATAATAAAACTAGAAGTGGGCGAAATTCTGATCACCCAAAACAGGAAAATCTGAACGACAGGCACGGTGAAACGACAGCAAAGTAGGAAAAGGACACTAGAATTAAACGTAACAGAAGAAAAATTACACGCCAGTTCATTTTTTAATATTCAAAATACTTTCGTTTTGTGCTATCAGTATTAAACACGAAACCGCTAGCACAGATAAACCGATCATTATGACAGTATTACAAATGTCTGCTACTTATTTCCGGAATTCCACGATAATACTAATTTGCCTGGGTTTTATTAACTCCTACCAAACCCCTATGCCTTCAGCAGCCTTCAATCTGAAGTCCAATCCAATCAGAGTGACCATAACTAATTTAACAAATCGGAAAGCAGTTTATTGTAGCGCATGGAGATTCGGTGCTATGGTAACCACCAAGCTAAAGACTCCGAACGATGTACAGAGGGAGGACTGATTGTACTTCTGTAAGTATAGCTAAGTAGAGCATTTAAGACTAATAGTGTATACGTCGACTGACTTTATCCACCTGTATGCATTTAGCAACATTGTTTGTTTAAGGATACATCTTTTTTTAAATGTATTATATCGTGCTTGCCAGTTTCTGGGTAACTAAATTGGTACGTGTGGGGTTTATTCTAATATTCTAAGAAATACAAGTTTTAAAACTACATTCTAAAGAATGTAGTTTCATACCAGCGTGCCGGCAGGCCCAAGTGACCTCCACACAGGGCAGGGGGTAGAAGGAGACAGAAGACACTGAGACGCTGTTTTGTTATTTCGAGGGAAGGCTGCTACCCAAATAGGTGATAAAAAC
>JAODUD010000019.1:22354020-22370424 GCA_026784285.1 Stomatorhinus walkeri | reverse complement strand
GCAATATCGCGTCTCTGTGACTGCTTTCTCATTGTTCTGAAGCAGACCTATCCGTAAGCATTTGAGACCCAGGCACAGCAATATCGCGTCTCTGTGACTGCTTTCTCATTGTTCTGAAGCAGACCTATCCGTAAGCATTTGAGACCCAGGCACAGCAATATCACGTCTCTGTGACTGCTTTCTCATTTCTCTTTAATAAAAGTGGGTTGAGACTGAATGCGCGCAGCTCGTGTTCTTTGCTAGTGTTCGTCCAAATAACAACAGCAGCAGTTTGGCCTTTGCTTAGCTTCTGTGGGCGTGAAGCCACGCCCACCGCCGCCCACTTCTGTCCCTTCATTGGCCACCATCCTGCCTCTTCTTTGCCAGATTACTGTCTAGGCAGTGAACATAGAGGGATAGGCTACTAATGACATCGCTTTGTTTTGATGCCCCTGGGAAGATGAAGGCCTTTCCTCCCTGTGCCTCCGGCAGGGTTACTATTGTATGGAATGCAGTGAACTGGTGCGACCATGATGGGGAAATTGCAAATTCCAAGCTTTAGGTTTAATTTTAACACACAATCAGCCACCGTACTATTGTGTAGTGAAGTGTTTTCCACCTGCTTTCTGGATTTTCTTTGAAGGACATAATGCGAATGCAGTGCCAAGTAAAGCAAAATAGTATAAAAAGATAAGAATAAAATAACACTAAAATAAAATAACAATAAGAACAATCAAGATACAGTGATTGCAAAATACACAATAAAAACAAAGCAGTATATCAATAGTAAAAGTGTGCAGTTGCAGTACAGTATGATGAAAGTGACGTGTAGTGACTTAGCTTCGAGATGTTCCTCATACCAACGGCATGATGGTAATAAGGAAAAATAAGGAGAAACCTGTGTGTTTTTCTCACAAGGCTTTGTAATCCTATACTCTGCTTTGTAGCTCTCAGCTCCTATTTAATTGGCTTCCTGTACAGTAATAGTTCTGGAGGAAGCTATCAGGTCTTACCATGGATAGTACGTGGGTTCATCATTCTCTCTGGGATGCAACAAATGACTGCTAGAGGGTTGCGCATTTCGTAATCTTTTCAAATTCATTCAATTTGTCTCTGTGCAACCCGTTACAATTGCCTCAGATAATTAGCAGAGGTATTGCAAGTTGGTTTGGATTAAGAATGGAATAAATTTTCATGGAAGTGTACATAGACAGTAGCTCTTTGCAAATAGCAGAACCATTCAGCATCTCACTGTTTGCGAATATGATTTTCATTATTCCCACATGCAGTTCAAACTGGATACACTTAATTTATTGCTTGGTAAAATTTGGACTGTCTTATTTGTTAAGAATTTGTGCTCCCGACAGCAATTGCCTGAATTGCCCAAAAGGGTATTTATTTTTAGTTTATTATAGTTTCTAATTTTACCTAATGTTTTTTACTCATTTGCACTGCAGGGTATTTTAAGATAATTACCAGCCACAAAGTAGCAGCAGCAGAGTCTCTCCTTCAGGTCCATGTCCTCCACCACCCTGCTGCAGGATTACATCCACCGCGTCATATGCGTGACCGAGAGAGAGCGGTTCGAGGTGCCCATCCGGGCTGTGGGGCCAAGGGCCATCCTGGATTTCCCAGACCACCTGCACTTCCCCGTCAGCCCGGTGAAATGCCTCTCCCAACGGACCCTGCTTGTGCGTAATGTGGGGAGGTGTGAGGCCAGGTTCCAGCTTAGCACACGGAGGTGAGAAGCACATGCCTCCACTATACCTAATGGCGGCTGTTCGGTGGTTGTGTTCCCGCCTTCCTTGCGGGAGGCCCGGGTTCGATTCCTGGCCAATGTGGGCATTATTCTTTTGGGGGCAGCATTTGCCTTAGCGAGTCGGGTTGTCGTGTTTGTGATTTGAAGGTTGTTGGTTTAAATCCCAACGTTGGTTCCAATTGTTCCAGGGACACGCACCCCACTCTCTCCAAAAAATGGACATTGCTTTGCATCTTCTGCTAAATAAATATAATATAAAAACAGATTCATCCTGGTCTGGGTGTATTAAAATGGTTCCTATAATGGAGATTAGAGTATAAATTAGATCTAACCTGGAATGGATGTGTGAAACCATGTTCATGGGAGTTTTACTTGCACAAAAATGTTCTGAGGGCAGAATGAAAACTTACTGGTTAACTCTCTGATGTGGGACCAGCCAATCAGATGTCTCGGTCCCGCCTCTTCTACAATCTGTTCTCTCTCTGAACCAATCATTTTTTGACCTGCGCTCAGAACATTTTTGTGTAAGTAAAACTCCCGCAAGCTAAAACCATGCATGTTTGCCACACTGTGTATAACAGCACCTGGTTCCAGCTGGTGGGAGGTCTCAGGTAACCCTACTGTACTCCAAAGTGCTGTGAAAACTGAATGCAAAGCCCTTTACTCTAAACAGCAGCCCTGCCTGGGAGTTTAACAGCATCGTAGCAGCATGCGCATCAGAATGGCATTACCGTCTACACCATCTCGTTAGCCTGCATTGACCACGCTAAACGGAGGGCAGCGTGTCAGAGAAAAGCCCCAGAGTGTTCAGGCTGAAAGGTTCAGTTTCCATAACGCATCAGATATGTTATTGACCAAGTCCTATTTCTCTAGTGCAACCTCAATTCTAAACCTAAATTTGCTAAACCCTCACTATATATTTGCTGTATGAATAATTTTAGTATGTATCAAACCAACCTACCTCTAGCCTGTGATGAATAATATACTGAGAATTTTTTAATCTGTTAGAAAGATTCAATATATGTTGACATATATATTTATCTATAATATATCAGTGCTGCAATGTTTGCTGAATATGTCCTGAATATATTTCCTGTATCTTACATAGTAAAATATTAATTACTTGGCCATGCTGTGCTGTGTAATACTGATTGAACTTGAGTAATTATCTCGCGCTTCCATGCTGACAGTATCTGCTGAAACTTCCATACAGTCATACCCAAATTCTGGCTTGTTAAGGAATGGATTTATTTTGTACCACAGCGCCATCCATCCAGCTACTAGCCACGCGTCCTGGTCCGGGTCATGCGGCCCCAAAGCATATCTTGGGCAGCACAGGGCACATCCTAAACAAGATGCCAGTCCATCGTAGGGCACACACATGCAATACGTCTACCAAAGGAACCCTACGCTGCACAGGGAGAACATACAAACCCAAATGGTTTGGGATTTGACCCCAAACTGTGGAGGCATGAGGTAACTGTACTGTCCACTGACTCATCGTGACCGACACAAAAAGCCCTGAGAAAAATATTAGAGGGAAAAAAGAATTATATTTAAACAAATATATGTAAGCAGCACATCAATGACTTCATTGAAAAGAAATTAAGAAATGGAAATCTGATGGCTGAAATCAATTCATTAGGCTCTCTTGGTCACAGATACTCTGGAAAAACAACATGATTCAGAGAAAAGAGCAGCACATCTCCTAGGAGGTGATGAGGTTGTTGATTGTGGCCTGTGGAATAGATGCCCACTGATCAGTTGTCTGGTATCGCTGGGAGCTGGAACTGTTGTATATGGTGAATCCATGCAGGCCACATGGAAGTGAAACTTGAGGAATCTCGAGGCATCTTGTTGCTCAACAAAAACTGCAAATTTTACAGTGTCCTTTTACTGCCTCCACAATAAGAAACAGCCATGCAATGATCATGCTGCTGAATCAACGTTTTGATACGCCACACCTATGCAGTGGATAGATTAGCAAAACATTAAAAACAGAATGTCACTTTCTATTTGGCAGATTTGAAGGTCATGAGGTTTTGTTTGCTTACGAACAACCTTGGGTTCAAAATGAGAGCAAACCAGAAACTGTGGGATCTATAACGATAGTGTGGCTTCCTGCACTGTGTATCTCCTGCTCTGTGCTCTTTCCTTGCAGTCCTTTTTCAGTGGACCCCTCCCTTGGCACCCTGGGGGTGGGACAAAGCATGCAGGTGACAGTGGACTTCTTACCCAAAAGAGCTGGGGACTACACAGAGGGCCTGCGGCTGCATTACCACTCAGGTAACACAGAACGTGCACATGAGGTGCAAAGCCTTACTCCAGCAGCAATGCACATTCCCTTTGTGCAGAAATATTCTCATTTCCTTGAAATATTATTATTGTCCTGCTCATGTCACGAGGCAACACGCAACCTCATCCTGAATTACGATTCACTGCGGCATATCATCACACTCCATCTGTATTTTTCTATTGCACTAGAAAACTCAGGTCCATATCTGAACCGGAACACAATTGAATCTGGACCACGTGATCGGCCTCCCCGCCGAACCTCCCCCAGTTCGCCATATTTTATCATTGAGGGCGCCCCTTCCCGGTCACCGTGTTTTCCGCAGACACAGTGCAACTGGGCTTTGTGTTGCTGATGGAATTTGGCCCTCGGTGCAAAATAATTTCAAACCCTGTTCAATAGTCTGGGTGAAACTGCGAATATGTGTCCAGGAACTAGTGTATAAATACCCCAATGAATGAACGTCCTGCAGTATAAATGACAGTCTCTAAATGTTAGCAGCAATAGCATTAAAATTTGTTGCAATGTCACTGTAAGCTTGTCAAAAAAAATAAAAATTCAGCCCCCTGCAGACAGGCTGACCTCTCCTCCTGGTGATTCATAAGCGGTTACGGTCACGGCTGCAGACAAGCATCCACGTGGAGAAACTGCGCCATCTGAAGGTCATATAGGGCATGGCCACTCACAGCCTGACGGCATCGAACACAGTCAGTATCCTAGAGATGCAGTGTGTGTGACTGCAATTTAGATGCAAAGTCAGCGGCCAATTACCTTTGAGAAAAAAATAAATCAAATAGCAAGAGAAATAAAACATTTTAATGGAAGTTTCTTTACTCCAACATTTCTCTCTAATAAAAAGCCAATATAGAGACGCTAAAGGATAAATGAGTACTGATGGGATATGTAATGGTTTGTGTAACACTGACTAGCTCTTTTAAAAATATATTTTGATCATTAGGTCTAATTCCTTTTCCTCTTCTGCTTATATGCAGATGAGAAACTAAGAGGGACGTAAAAATGAAAGTGGAAGCTGTTCCAGCACACAGTTAATTCTAGGCTTACGACTGAGGTGTCTCGCTGAAGTGACACTTACGGCCCTGTGTGGATTAGCAGGACTAATTAAGCAGGTGCCTGGGAGGGGAGGGGTGGTGACATTACTGCCCCCACTGGCACACTATGGGTCCGTTGCTAGCACCCTCGGTATCCACGTCGTGTTCAGTGCAGTGCCTGGGTGCTTATGCTATTGGGCGTTCTTGTGGACGTGTGTGTGTGTGTGTGTGTGTGTGTGGAGGTGACAGTTTATGAGGACTCTGTACCAGATCCAGGGTCCCATCAGAGAGACTCCTCCCTCAAGGAGTAAACATGCGGCCCTTTAAAAGGTGGCTTTGTCAACGTTTTATCAACTGCTTTAGCCAAAGAGGAGGCTTTAGCTAAATGTGCTTTTTAATTCAGCAACTACCCCTAGGATCCTCCTGGGATCCTGGGTCAAAAAGTTTTTTATATTTTTTTTTACATAAATTAAGTGTTGTTATGGTAAAAAGTGCACCCTCAGACATGTGATGTCATCTTTAAGCCTAACTGTACATATTAACAGTACTTAAAAGGTGGTGTGTAGTGTATGAGAGAGAGGAGAATAAACACAATGTCCTCTACCAAGGGTATAGGTTTGGTTTCAACATTGGTAGGGACCAAATCAGCTCCAAACCCCCGCCGCAATAAACACACGTGATACTCCGACAATATTGGTAGGGATGTCCCTTCCATCCACACCGAAATCTACACCCTTGTCCTCTGCAGAGGACAAAAATGAGTGGCTGGATCTCAGGAGGATGTGGTGAAGGTAGTTGACATTCAGGTATTTACATTTTGTATAATATATTTTGCTACCTCCACAAATCTTTCCCTGTTATTGTATAAACCATTGCATGTGATCTTCTACTGAGATGTGAACATTCTCTTTAATCATAGATCTGTGACATGAATTGTAACTCCAGAGTAGTCGGGTAGGTCTCACACTTAAATGACACTTTTAACCCAATGGTCAAACGTGAATACACACACCCTCATTTCACATTCCACATCTGAGGCTGTAAACTCATCTTTTTGTCTTCCCACTTCGCAGTTTTCCCACTAACGTATTCTTTAGTTTACATCGCGATTCTCTAAATCGTGCAGGCAGGCTTTCCCTCACCGTGCACACGATGCTAGGTCAAGTGATATGGGGAAATACAGCGAATGTATAATTTATGCGTAGGAAATAAGATTCTGCAGCTTAATTAGTAATTTTCCAGGGATTTGCTGGAGAGACATTCTGCTCCTTCAAAAGTGTTGATTGCCTGTCAGTAAAACTGCTTTGTGGAGGGAAGGTGGCGCGTCAGTTTGGGAGACCCGCATTACATCAGTGAAAAGGGAAAATGTGAGGTAGAAAGGCAAACCCATGGCTTGCAAACGGGGATTCAGTGTGCGGTAATCACAGAGGCCAGTCAAATCCATTATGAAAAAGTACATCCATATATTTGCATGTGCAGGGTAACCCCTGCGTGCCTCTGCTGATTTCGACTGGCTACCCGTCATGTCTGCTGAGCCTGGGGGTTAAATCAGAGCTACCTGCATTGCAAGGTCACTCACAGACACAGCGCATGCACACACACAGATGCCCACACACAAGGGACAGGCCTCACTGTTGGGGATCGTTGCTCTGTAATTCCCCATCACTCCTAAAATATCTCTTAAAAAATATATGCTTTTTTTTTTTGATACAGGCTGTGTACCCTTGACACAAAGTGCTATTTCACCCTTGTGTAATATTCATTACGGCCCGCGTCCTCGCACCCTTTTGCCCTGGTAATTAAGCAAAACGTGGGGGTGGATTTATAGTGACAAAGAGTGTGTAAAGCATGTTAATGAATACTAATTGCTGGGAAGATGACATGCATATTATTACAGTACAGTGCCTAAGCAGTATGTAACAAAGTTAGGTTGGTGGGTTTTTAGCATTAAATATGTATTGGGAGAATGTTACCTTGCATTTGACATATATGCTACATTTATAGCGAGATACATGCATTAGAGTTGGAACTTAACTGGATTATGTATAGTAATCATATTCCTGTTGTAGATAACATACCCAAGAGAATAGAGGGGATTAGGATTTAAGCCATTTTGGTTGTACTAATCCTCATTTTCTCTGTTATGTTATCTCAGCACGGGTACACCTGTATTTTATCAAAAACGCTTCAGAGTGGAGGCCGTTCTTCGTCATCGTTTGCAGATGAGATGGCTTGGACAGTTCCTCTGGGTTCTGCCCAAGGCGCTGTACTCTCACGCTGACTGACTACCTGCCTTCTTCTTCATCCTTTGCCTCTCTCGCGCTCCATCTTGAGTCGGCTTTCAGATGTTCTGCCCGCACACACATAAGTCTGCTCCGAGCTGCTGGTTTTCTCACACGCTCCGAATGCATGGTGCCCAGGATGCGTCAGGCCCCTGCACTTTATGATTCATATCATCAGCTGCCTTTGTTCCTCCTTCTTGCGTGTTCTTCAGAAGACTTTCCAAGGATTCTGCTGGCACGAGTAACTAGCAGCGTCTGGTGGCGTGATAGAAAATTCCTCCTAAATCTAGCTGGGTTTGCTATGCTGTGAACGTTAGGGGTGCCAGAAGAAATATTAAGAAGATGGATTCCAGCAGAAGTTCACATTTAGTTTGAGCCAGTATGAGATATTTTACCCCATTGCCTCATTATTTGTATATGTAACTCTGATATGGCAAATCGAGTTACAGTAATAGCCGATTTTTATAGGGTTAAGCAGGGAGCTGGGGAGTGTGCAATCTGGGTATAATGCAGAAATAGCAGAAACACATTGCATGTTTACCCAAGTGCGACACTCCTTGGGTAATATGATTGCCCTGTTTAAGAGCACCCCCCCCTCCCAGGAATGTAAATACAAGACATGGTTTTTATTTGTTAAATATACGCTTTGTGGTACTTACTGCATTTAAGAACTGATTTTACCCTCCTTCATTTATAAGGTTATGGTGTATATAGCTTGAATGAAATGGTAAGAATTAACTTCTGTGATTTTTTTTTTTGTTTCGATATTTTGAAATATTGTAAAGTAAATTAATTTAAAAAATTTAAGCCTGCCTGTAAAAAAGCTTGTACACCGATAAGGTTTTATTTAAACGATTTCAAATGTCGAGCCACAATAATCTGCTTTGAATGAAACAACCAAAACACAATGCTTATTTCCATATTGCAATGGCTGCCTTATTTATTTTGCATGTCTCTGTTTTGACATCTGGGGTTGCTGCAGGAGTCATGTGACACGGGGCACCGCGGGGAGTTGTTTGCTTTGATTGGTAACTCCGTAGGGGCAGTAGCTAGGTTATTTAACCCAACAGTGCCATCTGGGTGGAAGTCGGTGGTAATGAACCAAACCTCTAGTGTCATTTTATAGACCCCATGTTTTGCTTTGCTCTTGTTCATGGATCATCCTTGTCGTAGAGTGTCTAGAAGGGGGTTGGCGTACTGAACTGTTTGACACACATAGCTGAATCTAAACACCTTCAGGTGGGTTAGCGTATTCTGTCATGTCCTCACAGCTATCAAACGTATCTGAACTCATCTCAGGTTAATTCTTCCCTTGTTGATTTACCCATAATTTTTGACGTGGGTGGTGTTTCAGGGGAGGACCTCTACGTTACCATATATGGAGCTGCCGCAGACGTCAACGTACGGCTGGATAGGAGCTCTGTCCTCATGAAGAGGACCTATGTCTCCATGGCCAGCCAGCGCTGTGTCACGCTGGCTAACAGGAGCGACGTCATAGTTCACTACCAGTGGAAGTGCTTTGGGACTGAAGAGGAGGAGGAGCAGCTGAAGCTGAGGTGAGGAGGCAGCAAACCGAAAGGCACCGGAGCTCTAACCACTCGCCTGTGCTCCTCCCCCATGCCGTACACCAAGACTTGGCTGTTAGGATCCTATGGTATGTGATCCTGCCAAATCAGTAAATAAAGCCAGATCTGATCACTGCATTAAAATGATAATAACTGTCCAAATATGTATGGCCAGTTAATTCAGTTTGCCGTAGGTCAGTATTTGCCAACTTGACCCTCGGGGATCTACAGATGGTCCACATTTTCGCTCCCTCCCAGCTCTTGGTAGCAAAAACATAGACTGTCTGGCTGGGAACTAGGAGGGAGCAAAAATGCGGACGGTTTAAGGCTCTCCGAAGACCAGATTGGAAACATTGCTATAGGTGACCAGGGAACTTTCTTGCAGCCAGTAATTCACCGTGCATTTCTTACCGCTGGGCAGCATGTGGCTCAGTCAGCTAAGCTTGCGTGCCTGTAATCAGAAGGTCACCGGTTTGAACCCAGCTCTGGCACATCTGTGGGTCCTTGGCCAAGACCCTTAACCCCCAGCTCCCTGGGTGCTGCGACAGGTGGCTGCCCTTCACAGTCCGCTTACTCTCCCAAGAGCCAGTTGGAGGAGGCGTAAATAAAGTATTTTCCCAACGGGGATCAATAAAGTATCAGTTTTTTTATTATTATTATTATTATTATTTACCCAGCTTTCTGTTCATTGAATAGTAGTCTTGTTAGATTCTTGCTTTGTTTGGAAGCTGATGTACTGGCATTCACTGGAACCTTAGGCTAGCTGCACTTACACCTAAGTTGACTTGGCAGCTCGTCTCTTTGTAATGTGCTATTTGTTATGTGCTAAGTTGCTTTGGACAAAGGCATCTGCTATATAAAAATAAAGGTAGAAATGTTAATCCTCAGTTTAAGGTAATCAAACCTAATATACTAGCATAAACACAGTATGTCAACCACAGTAAATGCAGTCACTAATCTGTGAGGGCTGTTGCTTCTCTCTCGTTCTCTTGCACCATCCTTGGCCAGGCCCCGTTCTGACCTGCTAAGGGAAGAAGAGAAGAAGATGGAGCACTTTGTGACCGAGTGCACCGACGACCCCGCGTTCCGAGATCATCTCTCACGGCTCTCAAGCAGCTTCTTTAAGCAGCAGAGGCAGCTGTGCAAGGAGCACCTGGTCTTCTCCGGTGACCACATCATTATCAGCCCCACGGTGCGTAATAATAATAATAATACATTTTATTTATAACGCACTCTTCATTTTCAGAAAAAAAACGTAGACTCACCCTGGACAGCTAAACTGGAAATCAGTGCTCGTTTTCCCGAGGCTGGGGGCTCAGAATTATGGGGGGAGGTCTGAGAAAAGCTCTGTAGCAGAAAGTCCTGGAGCTCTGCGTGTATGATATGTACGATATTTAGTGTAGCAGAGATTCTGCTAGATGTCTGTTGAAGGAGTCATTCAGATATTAACAAAGGTGCCAGATCTGCTTGTATCAGTTACACACTTGTCACGGACTCTTACAGCAGAGTGTTAGTGTAGTGGGCAGCGCTGGAGTGTTTGATGCGATATTCCTCAGACTTTTTGTTCCCTTGTGTCACTGACTTATTTATACAGCAGCTGTCAAGCCAGTGACAATGACAGATTTATATTTATTCAGTTGGACCAGAATGCATGTGCTGTGCCACTCCTTTTGATTATATACCAACACACACACACACACACACACGGTTCCTCGCAGACAGTTAGCCTCACTTTTTCCAAATGTTCATTCCCTCATTCCATTTTCAAAAGACTTATTTTTCATTTTTTAGGGCCAATATGTTTTGCGTGTACTGATGTGATGAAATTGGAATATGGATTGGAATATTTGATCATGTGTGATATTACCCAGAAAGATTTATTGCCCTCTGTGTGATATACTTCTGTGTGCGTGACAGATGTGCAATGCACGTGTGAATGATGTTCTAGCAAGCAGCTTTATGTCTGTGTTGGACATGCGGAGAGGAGCAGTTGTGTCCCCCACAGGACCAGACAGGATTAAGGAGCTAATTTCATACTGGCAGCTTGTGAAGCCCCATGGAGAGCCAATCAAACTTTAACTGTCATAGCTGTGACAGTGTGTATTACAGGGCAGTCCCAGGTAGCTGTGAAAAACACTGCACTCCACTGGGAACCCGCCTTTTTTGCACAGCTTTTGTTTAGCAGCGGGCAGAGACACGCTAGGCTGTGCCGCGCAGGTGGGTATGACGGACTGATGGCACAGCGGGCAGAGACGCCTTAGGCTGTGCCGTGCAGGTGGGTATGACGGAGTGATGGCACAGCGGGCAGAGACGCGTTAGGCTGTGCCGCGCAGGTGGGTATGACAGAGTGATGGCACAGCGGGCAGAGACGGGCCACTTTGGGTTCTGCCCTAATGATATCCACCATCCTCCGAAGTGAAAGACACTGCAGCTTCCGCAGCCCAGCCTCACTTGGTCATCAGCAAAGCGCTCTTGCTGCACTTCGGTGCTGTGAATATAGGATCAGCCAAACGTCGAGCCGTTTGATAGCTTGTGACTTTCAAACGGCAGTCTGATCTCTTTTCCCTAGGAGGGGGACATCTGGCCCAACTCGACGGCCGAGTTCACCGTAACATTTAAGCCACAGGAGGTCAAAATTTATCAGAAGACTGTATACTGCGATGTTACAGGTGAGGAAGCTGGCTGCTCCCGCAGTGTTCGAGCTTGATGCTATCATGACAGCATGCAGAAGTGAGTGGGGTGTGAGACAGTGACATCCTCACATACAAAAGAAGGTCTGTAAGTCACTGGAACCTGAAACTCTGCAGCTCCAGTGTAATTCACATCTTTCAAAACTCATTCAGTTTTTTTTGGAATAAAATTAAAATATTGTTTGTTCAAGCATATTATGGTAAGCTTTTGTTCCAAAGAGTATTTTGACCGCAATTAGTGGTGTTTAGTGTTTTGATTATGTAGTTCCAGCGTTCCAGCTTCAACCAAAGACTAGACTAAAAATCTGAGAACTGTAGAGCCCTGTGTGCGGCATGAGCTGCATCTCCTCCTACTGGAGGGTTAGAAACGTAAAACTGGAAACTTAAAAAAAACAAACAAAAGTGAAAAAATTGTTCTGCTATTTAACAGCACAAATTAAATAAATTTACTTTTAACGGTAAATGGATTTACATTTGGCCACAATTAATATCTGATTTTCATTCATTCATCGGTATTTATATCCCCGATACTGGGTACGGCGGTGTCTTTGAAATGGCCGTGGGGGTCAGTGTCTGCACTGGCATGAACACTGGGTTTTGAGCCCCAGCAAAGGTCACATTGATGAATTAAAACTGAAAAGAACAAGACAGCGCCCTGTGCAGGCAATTCTATAACAGGTTTATGGAGATCAATACCAGGGTAGATGGCTGTCTTTCCAAATGATGCCCTTTGGTATTTATGGGGTAATCACAGATTCCATGTCCAGATGTCAAATCCCTCTTAAACATTTTGAAGCTGGCCATGTTTTTATTGAAGTACAAACTTTGTTGTGTTATTGTTCATGAAATAAATGTATTAATCCAGCCAATCTCTGGCCTGCCTTCATATATTAATATAGTATGGTTATCAGAGAGGCTTTGAAGCTGAGTCACACTGCTGCTCCAGCCCGGAAGAGCAGGCCGTCGTTGTTGTAACATCAAACCTCCCCAGGAGTTTCTTCTTGTTTGTCACAGTTGAGTGATGGTCTGCATCTCTTTTCTCTGACAAGGTTGGACTTTAGGTGTAATATAGCTCTCAAGTTTCTGGCTGTAGAGTAGGAAATATGGACCAATATAAAGGGGGCAGGAAGCCAGGTGGACATACGTCTCTCCTGTTCTTCATTACCAGGACGAAGCTGCTCAGTTTTGTCTTCTGAACCGTTCATTACGAGTGATGATATCTAACCCTTTTAACACCAGCGAAATCAAACCCTGAAACACTGTAGTCTGCGGTAAAGCAGTTCATCTGCCACCCAGCACATTTCTGAAGAAGGGGCAGAAATAGGTTCTGGGTGGAGCTTCTGAAGTTTCTGCTCAGCCTCCTGCAGAGAGTGACAGATCAATGCGGCACCTCTCTCATTCCATCGTTTCATTACTGCTGCTTCACTGCTCTCCGTACTGCCTGCAGAACAGAGTAGACTGTGAACTGCGAGTGTTTTACGGGGGTGGGGGGTGGTCTGGGAGCCCCTGTGTCTGAATTCATAGACATAAATTCATTCACTGAATGTGTCAGCTTCTCTTGGTCTTCAGATCAGTATCCTTGGCTTGGATCTGAGTGCTTGTTCATAAGCGGCTGTTTTTGTAAGCAGGTTATATAGCCGTTTCCGTTCACCTGATCGCATGCAGGTCGAGAAAGTCGCCTTCCTCTGCGGATTAGAGGGGACGGCGTCGGGCCCAGTTTAGAGTTCAGCTTCGACCTGCTGGACGTGGGAAACATCTTCATCCATTCAAAGCACAGCTATGAGGTGAGAGGTCAGACTGCCTGTATCACACAGATGTCTTGTGCCTGTAGCAGAGTGTGCTTCTACAATGTCTTACACACAAAAGATGCAGGTGATCGCTGCTTCCTTTTACACAGCATATGACGTACATATTCTCTGTATGTATTTGATGGCCTTACTCTATGATTGCATCCAAAAAAACCTATAGAGGGATTGGATGATGAAAGGGTTAAGGTGAATGTTTATCGTAGTTGAGTGAACAGATCTATATAATAATCAGGTGGACAATGAAATGTAAATTAGACCTAACAGGTCAGCTAGTTCTGGGAATCTGTTACACCTATCACGTGTGTTCTATAAGACAGAACCGCTTAGAGTCCACTGCATTAATAATGTATATTACTGTTCTTTAACCCGTCACACAGAAATATAGCATATGCTTATGTACATGTTCGCTTCCTGCAAAAAGTGCACAATTTCTGATTAGTATAGCTTGGATTTGATGGTGAGTAGCAGTCACAGACATGCACTGAGCTGAGGGCTTCTGTGGAAGGTCTAGAAGGGTCCCTACTGTAGCAGATCTTCACAAGGTGCCTAACCTGCTCAAGAGAAGTTCCCGCCTGTAATGGACATAGAGTCAGGCCGCCAGCTCAGCTATCTCTCACCTACGGCCCTTTGTCTTCCCTCCTCTTGGGACCCTATTCTTCTGCAGGTGCTCTTGTCCAACAAGGGCTACATCGACGCCACATTCCACCTGGTGCCGCCAAGTTCTGCCCAAGGCCGCTGCTTCTCCTTCAGCCCCACTGACGGCACGGTGCCCCCGGGCTCCTGCCGTGCCATGGTGGTCTCCTTCTCCTCGGGCCTCCTCGGGATGTTCGGCGAGGAGATCCTCTTCGCTGTGGAGGGGAACCCCCAACCAATCAGCCTCACATTCAGGTCCATCGTCAGTCTTTCATTCAGCTCATTTCCATTCTTAGGACTTGAATTCTGGCTGGATTCATGGGGTTTATATTTAATTACAAAGGCTGGTTTCAAGTTACAATGACTGTACATTCTGACACATTATTATTGCAGCCAAAATACCCATAATATACAGTAGTACCAGTCAAAAATCTAGACACATACTAAAAACTTGTTTGTTTTTCAACAAGATTACGACTCTAAGCTCACCTCAAGGTTATGTAAGCACTGTATTATCTTCTGAGCAAGGAAAGAGATGGAGTGCTGTGACAGATGACCTGCCCCCCACAATCCCCCCAACCTAAACCCTACAGAGCCGGTTTGGGATGAGTTTGGTATCAAAGAGTAAGAGTGAGGTAACTAACTTGTGCCCAGACCTTGTGGAAACTCCTTCAGGACTGTTGGAGAGAGATTCCAGGTGACTACATCTGGAAGCTGGTTGAAAGGATGTCAAGAGTCCGTGATGCTGTCATCAAAGCAAAGGGGACTATTCTGAAGAGTCTGAAATCTGAGAGAATTCTGAAATGTTACACACTTCTTTGGGTCTTTGCAATATTTCATATGTAAAATTTCATTGCCTCAAGGTCTTTTACGATAAGGTGAGTGACAGCTAAAATAGGTAGAAACTCATTAAAAGTATTTGTGTCCGGACTTTTGACTGGTACTGTGCATATAGGATTAACTACTGTGTTTACTCACTTTTCTTTTTCCACACCACACGGCCACATTTGACCTCCACTGGCTCTGCCTTCTTCAGATATGATAACTGGTTGCTCTTCCACCTCTTGCAGGGGTCGTGTGATGGGACCCACCTTTCAGTTCAGCGTTCCCGAGCTCAACTTCGGCGACGTGTCGTTCGGTGGGTGCCTGGATCGCCCAGCTCGCTCTCTGTTATTGTGGTTCTGGCAGGCGGTTTGATTTTCCTGTAGCGTGTTTGATTAATTATGCCTGCCAACTGTAACAGTGGTCAAGAAACAAGTAGCAGCTCCTCTGTCACCCTATTCTGCATATGGGGATGGATTATTTATTTATTTATGTATTTATTTATTATTATTATTATTATTATTATTACAGGCTTTTTCTGTTTTTGGTTCTTCTCAGGTTTCCCCTGTGCCCAGACCTTTCAGCTTAACAACACCTCCCTAATACCCATGACCTTCAACCTTCGCCTCCTGGGTGATGGCAGTGGACCCCCAAGCGTCAGCAGTATGGACCAGGTCTCTGACCCAAACCGCACCGACTGGGCCGGCCTCAGCAACCCGATGCTCCGGCCAGCGGAGTTTGCGCTCAGCCCCAGTTCCGGCACCATTCATGCCCAAGGGCTGGTGGACATCCAGGTATTAATTTGGGAACTGTTGTGTTTTATTGAAGCCAAGGACATTTTAATTAAAGCTAAAATTAAAATATGGGACAGAAAGAATAAACAATTTATCACAGTCTATGGATTTTCCAGTTTGTTGTAACTAACATTGACATGACATGCATGCATATTATTACATTCATAATTCCTATACTACAGCACTGCTGGATTCTCAAATCTGATTAGACAAAAGACTTTTGATTTTTAACTGCACCTGTAAAGGCAGCCAGTAATAAATCAATATATGATTGTAATCTTCAATTCTGACTGACGTTATTTAACCTTCTGCGCACAGAACAGAATAACAAAAGAACAGAAAATGTTTTATCATTGGCAGAAGAAAGTAGTTCACTGGTAAATGCATTTTCTGCAGATGTGTTCAGACGTGTAAGCAGATGTATTGTAACTGTGGTATAAGCGTGTTAATGCACTCCAAATCATGCATTTAAAAACGCATAATGTGCGGCTTGTCATGCATTAACCCTTACATAATACTTATATAATACTTATTATTCTAAATGGAATGTATAATCATATCACTGTGAGCCAATAAGCTTGTGGCTCATCTCGCATTTTCTATTTGAAAGGTTTTGAATCAGTTTAAGAAAGACTGTGAATTGTGGGCAGTTGTGCCCGGGGGGGGGGGGGGGGGGGGGGGGGGGGGGGGGGGGGGGGGGGGGGGGGGGGGGGGGGGGGGGGGGGGGGGG
>JAODUD010000019.1:22318555-22330485 GCA_026784285.1 Stomatorhinus walkeri | reverse complement strand
TCTCCCTGCGCTTCTC
The DNA here is from genome assembly GCA_026784285.1 of Stomatorhinus walkeri. Taxonomy (NCBI): domain Eukaryota; kingdom Metazoa; phylum Chordata; class Actinopteri; order Osteoglossiformes; family Mormyridae; genus Stomatorhinus; species Stomatorhinus walkeri. The sequence continues at coordinate 22,330,469 of JAODUD010000019.1, read as the reverse complement.
TCTCCCGTGCTACGTCTCCCTGCCCTTCTCTCTCCCGTGCTACGTCTCCCTGCCCTTCTCTTTCACAGTGCTACGTCTCCCTGCCCTTCTCTCTCTCGTACTACGTCTCCCTGCCCTTCTCTCTCCCGTGCTACGTCTCCCTGTCCTTCTCTCTCTCGTACTACGTCTCCCTGCCCTTCTCTCTCACAGTGCTGGGAGATTGTTTCCCCTTTCAGAGGCTCTTCATTTCACTCCCACCATGCAGCATCATTTTGGTTTTTGAACTTGTCAGTCACCGCATGGTCCCAGGAGGAGGTGAACGGAAGCCACGTACGAGCAGAGACTGTGTTGCCCTCATCCGCCTCTGCTTGTCGAATTCTCCTTCTTCATAAGCATGCATGCAAAAGAGGGGGCAGGCTGTCTGGGAGGGGCACCTGGGACTGTAACCCATTTATCCATCCATCCATCTATCCATCCATCCATTTATCCATCTATCCATTCATCCATCCATCCATACATCAATGTAGCTATACAGATAATATACCTACAATACCAAATATTCATTTGTACTGGTGTTTGATTTTAATGCTTCTTAAGCCCAGTGAGAAAATAAACAGGGTGGAGAAGCGCGATCTAAGACAGGCCACAGTTAGATGCTGATAGAAATGTATCTGTAGAGCTGGAGACTTTGTCATTTTAACAATTTATTCCTGGATACAGTGAGTGGAAAATTATGTAGTTGTTCTTAATGTTATCATTTGTACAGGCCAGTCACCTGTCAGGACGTGTGCACAGGTAGTGGTCACTCTGTAGCTCGATGCCACTGTCTTTTGCCCTGTACTTTGCTCATTACTCTCTTCTCCTTTGTGGAGTGGCACAGCCGGTTTTTGCCAGGGGGTAAATACCGTCCTTCTGAATTTCAGCGCCTGTCTGCTTCCTTACAGCGGGCGTACAGCCAGCGCCTGGTGATCTCAGTCACCCAGAGCATCCAGCGGGTGCCGCTGCTGGCCTTGGGTGAGGGGGAGGAGCCTCAGCTGCAGTTCTCCTCCCCACTGCTGGAGCTGGGCCCGACGCTGCCCTTCGGTGAGGGGGGGGAGGCGGAAGTGCTGGTGCGAAACCCCTGCTCCTTCCCAGTCGAGTTCTACTGCCTGGAGTTCGACAAGCAGCACCTGGAGGAAGAGAAGGTGAGGTCGTGTGTCTGCTGGGGAACAGCCGGGGGAACAGCCGGGGGAACAGCCGGGGGAACAGCATGCCTCCATACTTAGCAGGCACACGTTTACGTTTGCATTTCATGTTTTTAGCAGATGCTTATGTCCAAAGTGATGCACACGTGAGGCAAATAGCACATGGATATATGCTGACAAGGAGTCGACGTGGTGTAAGTGCTGCTAGGATGAGCTTCCAGTGAACGCACAGGGACAGTGTAAGCGGGACTGGAGCAGGAACTGCACTACTACTTCTAACGAAGCAAGAACCTAAAATAATTCATGGATCAGAAGTGAAGCACTGGAATATTTAGGGAGGACTAGCAGTCTAATGGGGCATTATGCAGGAATTCATGGAACAGCGGGATCCTGAGGTGCAGAGGGAATCTGACCCCACTAGCAGACATCTGACTAACAGGAAGGCAAACATTTCAAATGACCATCAGTGTTCATTAAAGGTGCTTTTATGCAGCTCAGGAATGTCAAAGAATGAAAGTGTCTTTCCCAAGAAGACCTCATTCTTAGCCACCGTGCAACCTACTCTTGCTCTGCCGCAGATCCTGTGCATGATGAAGGCGTACGCATCAGATAATGTTCTGCTGTTACCCCCCCGCGCCCCTGGAGAGACGCTGCCCCCGGAGCTGTTGGACTTTTACAGAGAGCGGACCACACAGAAGCAGGAGGAGGGAGGTTCGCCTGCTGCTTTCAGAGCCTTTTGGCGACCGAAGCGCTCTCTTTCTGATCTTCTGCAACTGTTTTTGTGAAATTACTTTGTAGCCTTTTGTTTGACAAGTGATGGTAAGATATCGATGTGGCTTTCTGGATGCCAGAGCTGAAGGCCAGCGTGTCCCAGGAGAGGGAGAGTCCTGAGGCAGCCCTGAAGGATGAGAGGAGGGACACGGTGCTGCCAGGGGACCACGAGTCTGAGGAGGACGGCAAGAGAGTCATGGACGAGTCACTTAATCGAGGTTCTGCTTGTAGGGATGTGAGGCGCTTTAATGAAGCCCTGGAGCCTCCATTAAAAACGGGCCTCAACTGACTTTGTTTATTAAAATTACTCCCCGCCCCTTCACCCAGGTTGTTAGCTGTTATCATTACCACTGATCCGCCACCCTCCCTCCCCTTCAACAACATTTTTTTGTGCGTCTGGTAGACAGGCTGACAAAGTCTTAATCTTTGTCCCCAAGGCCAAGGGACATTAGTCACCCCTGAAACGGAGCCTTGCATATGCTCGCGATCTGCCTTCAGCTTACTTAAGAAGCTAATGTTTATTCTTTTCTCAGGACGGCTAAGAGCTGAGCGCGGCAGCAAGGAGAATATCTGTGTGGGGGATCTGGAACTAAACCCTGTCTCCAGGGCCATCGCCCGTCACATGGGCATCGACCTCTGGCCTGCGGCTCGTGCAGCTAGAAATCGCAGGGGCATCGCCATCATCGTACACGGAGCTCCACTTTCTGGTATCTGTACCTGTCCCCTTAAATGCTGCATTCTCAGTCTCTGTTAATGTCTTTTGTCATGAGAAACAGGCAGTAAGTTGAATGTAAGACCACTTGGGTCAAGACTTGGCAGGCAAAAGCATCTTAATTGGCAGTATTTTCCTATTTCAGGGTTAGTCAGGAGCTAGAGGAAGTTAGGGGCTCTGGGGCTGGTGTCAAATTAGCATCTGAGTGAGTAGGGTGAGAGGAAATGGCGCACGCTGATACAGAGAGATCCAGGGAGGGAACAAATCAATACAAATGAACTCACACAGGTGCAAGCCATACATTTAAGATCGCCTTCCACCTAATTAAGCATACCTCACCTGATTTGTGTCAGTTTATTGCTCTAAATCAGTGTCTCCCAGTCCAGTCCTCTGGGACCCACAGCTAGTCCATATTTTTTCTCCCTCCGAGCTCCCTGTCAGACAGTCTACATTTTTTCTCCCAATGTGGATTGTCTGTAGGTCCCCAAGGACTCTTCCAGCTCTCCCACTTCCTACTTAGTACCAAAATACAGACTTAGTATTTATTACCGTATGGAGTTTTAAAATGAGTTTGGGGTGGGAAGCTGTAAAGCGAAGTGAGATATGAGATGACCTGCTGTTCACCAGGTAAAACGGAGACAGCGGCGACCCTGGCGAAGTATTACGGAGCGGCGTGCCTGAGCATTGACGCGGTGGTGCAGGAAGCCGTCTCCAGCGGGCGCGGTACCTCCGGGCTCCAGGCGAGGCAGCTGTGTGCCAGAGCTGCCCAGGAACAGGAGGCCGGTAAATCAAACTGAGCTCCCACAGGCTTGGGTGTCCCGTCTCACAGGACCTGCTGCAGTGCAGCCTGCTTGTCAGCTACGTTTGTCTTCATAGACATAATGTTGTGCATAGTGTTATCTTTGTAGGTGTGCCAGCTTTATCATGGTGACTTGTTGAGTTAAAAATAAACCATGGATCTCTGACACTTAAGGTCTTCGTATCTCTAAGCTGATAAATTTACAGCAGATAAATAAAACTGCATGCGTCTGTTAATTAATGATCTTCTTACCGTTGTGATGCGCATTGTGCCCCCCTGCTTTTAGCTCAGGCTGTTGTAGATCCAACAGTGCCAGCTGGGGCGGGGGCCACCCTGAGCGAGGAGGCGCTGGCTAAGCACGCGACCGAGGACAAGACCACCGGGCAGGAGCCGGCCCCCATCTCCATGCGCGACAAGACCAGCCCCGCAGCTCCTGCTAGAAATGAGGTGGGCGGGATTACTGTACTGTCAGTCACTGCCTGGAAGCCAATGAAAGTACCTAGCTGCCAGACTTGTGAAAATCCTACAGGGTGCTTTTGATTCATCAAATATGATTGGTTGGAAGGGTGTTGGTTAGTGATGTTTCAATAAAGCTTCATGAACCATTTGCTATATTTTCTGACCCCGCTAGATGGTGCTCTCTGTTCATAAAAGGGCTCTGAGCTTGCACAAATGCAAAGAGCACCATTTAGTTTGGTTAAAAAATAAAACAAATGATATAATTAGGCACAGACGTGTGAAATGTGTATTCACAGTGACATAAAGAGTTAATGTACTCCAAGCCCTGCATCGTGCATTTTTAAACACAGCCGCGGAGGTGAAGAACCACCCACTGTGCATTAACCCTTACTCATCCCGCAGGCGGCCCCGGCGCGTGGGGTGCTGAGTGTGGGGGAGGCCGTGTGGGGGGGCCGTGCAGAGCTGGGGGGCTGTGTGCTGCCTGAGGAGCTGCTGGTGGACATGCTCTCAGAGAGGCTGCAGGTGCGAGGGGCCCAGGCTCAGTGAATATAACAGCCCATCTTATTACACTTTTGGTTTTCTAATTTATTTTTTATTTTTATATTATTCTCAGTCTTCATTTGAAATACAGCTTCATATTCGTTTTCAGCATGTTTTAATAGTTTGTTTGGTTTTTAATTTAAAGACATCTATTTAATTTTACTTTGAGCTTAAGTTTAATTTTGTTTAAGTAGTTTTATTTATAGGGATAGACTAAGAGTTGTCAGGGTATTTTATGTGCTTTATCTTTAGAAAATCCAGCATGAATTCACAATGTACATTATATACTCATAACAGGAAAAGCTCTGCCCCTCGTGTTATTAAAAATCATCTGAAAGCAAAGTACTGCATTACATTTCCTTGCATGATTTTCATCAAAGAAGAAAAATGAACAAATCATGACTTTAGCTCAACACTTAAAAATGGTAATAGTATTTGACGTTTGCATTTATTTTATTTCAGTGAATTTTTAAGGCAATATTTCTAATTTTTGGTTAATTGTAGTTTTGATTTTCATGCCTTATTTTTACTCATGTTTTTATAGTCTGAGAAATAGCTTTAGTTTTTGTTAACTCTGATAACAGCCCAGTGTATGTAACAGCCCAATGTCAGAACATATATAAATCAGACTGGTGGTTTGTTTAATCATGTGCTTTTGTGAGGCCCAATCGGATTCCAACGTTGGGCAGGTGGGCGGCTCCCTGCACTCTCATTATTTGGAGAATTTAAATCTTTTCATATAATAATAATTATCGCAGGATGAAATAACTTCACATCATCATTATTTCCAGAACATGAAAGCTTCCTGTAGCTGCTGACACACAGCTCTGCTTTTCATACTGTTTCCTGTCATTTTCTCATATTTGATGTAGTTTATCCTTCAGATTAAAGCTCTAATTCTGGCTCGTGTGTGAATTGCAAGAGTGAGACGTGATGCGTCGTGCTGTTTGTCTCTGCCGCACGGCTCAGCTCAGCGACTGTCACCGTGGGGCGGTGTTTGACGGGTTGGACACGGCCTACTGCCACTCCTCGGCCAGCGCCCTGCGGATCCTCCTCAGGGCCTTCGACAACCGCCGCTTCATCTACGTGGTGAACCTGGTGCACACCTACCAGGACTTCCAAGCCCGGGAGAAGGCGACGAGGGAGGCTGAAGGTAAGCAATGTGGTGAAGAGAGTCCGTCTGGAAGGGTAGAGATGCGCGGAGAACTGAGAGGATGGAGAACAAGGCAGTGGGAGGCGGTACCCAAAGGAAAGGAAGCAACATAGTGTGGAGCAGAATAAGGAGGTGTAGAAGAACCTGTGTTGTTCATCTCTGTTCCTCAGAGAACCAGCAGAGGGACAACGAGGAGCGGGAGAGGCAGCGTTTGCAGGAAATGGATGAAGATGAGTATGACGCCCTAGCAGAGGAGGAGAAGGAGCGCATTGAGCTCCGGCGTCTGGAGGAAGTGAGAAAGCGCAGGTACAGGCATACTGCTGCAGGAGGACCCTGGTAGGAGTTCAGCGTTCACTCATATGGGACTGATCACACGTATTAGCAACCAGTGTAAATGTCCTTGTGTATCATGGGCGGGAAGGTATTCGTATATATTACTGGTAGTATGTGGCATAAACATGTTTTACAGGCAGCGAGAACGGGCAGCACGAGAGGAGAAGCAGCGGAGGTACCTTGAGGAACAGGAGAGACTACGGGAAGAGGAGGACTTTAAGAAGAAGATCAAAAAGATGAGGAAAGAGCCTCAAAAAGAGGATGCCTCAGTGAAGAAGAGTCAGCTGGGTGCAAAGCAGGTTTCTGTCGGGAAAATTAAACAATATGTGCAGAGTTCTCTGTAGCATGCAGGTGGCATGTAAAGGGGTGTGGCCACAGAGGAACTGGGCTCAGCTGAAAGCTGATTGGCCCCCTGCGTGCCCTTTCTCTGTCACTCAGTGATTCAAAGCATATCATTGGCTAAAGGAAAAGTTGGCCACTCTGTATTTAAAGTCCTGGAATCACCCTTGGCAACATGTCCTGCACGTTTAAAAACAGGCCTGTCTTTCACAGTCATTCGCTGGTCTGCGCTCTGACTCAAAGCTGGACCAGCCCCTCAAGGAGACAATGAAGAAGCTCGCCGTGGATAACATGGAGTCCAAAGAATCCCCTACAGGAGGCGCCAGAGAGCAGGAGGATGGGGCTAAATGGAGGAAGAATATGGAGGCGAAGGGAGGCGGACAGGAGGAGTCTCCGATACCCAGTGACGATCCGCAGAACGAGCAGGTAACTGCAGGTCCACACAAACATAGGGCTACAAATGTCCATTTTCCTCATCTTTAGGTAATTCCTGTGCATATCTAGAGGAAATAATATTTGTTAACAGAAAATGTTAGTTTTTTAAATTTTAATTCAGTAAGAGCCACAAAAATTCGTTTATCCTTTGACTGCTACTGGAAGTTAATTGTAAACAGGACATTTGACTTTAAAAGGCTGCACTTCCTCATATCCTGTTTCTGCAGAATCATCAGCAAGATTCACATAAACAATGAAAACCCTCTTTGCTATTTCTGCTTGTTTTCATAAATCTCCTCTTGCTCTCCTTTTGAGACATACAATTGAAAGCGGAACTTGGGGACCAAGTGCAGGGTTAGCTATTTATCCGATGCCCCTAAACACTTCTTTTGGAGGGGAGGGGCTGTTGAAGCTCTTGCTTAAGGTCCCAATGGACATGTGACTCTTCTACCACAGGCTGGATTCAAGCCAACACCTTTCCCTTGCTGCACACAGAGACCTTGCCCTCTGAGCCACACACAACCCCCCATTTATAGCACAGCCCAGGTCACTGGCCAGGTTTGAGAGGTTTTCATTTTCCACTGACCGTCCTGCCATTGCCCCCCCCCCCGAGCAGGGCCTCAGGCTGCTGCAGTCTCGCTTCAGGCAGTACGAGCTGACCCAGGCCCAGGTGATCCACATACTGCAGCACTGGGACAGGACTCAGGGTCTGCTCCTCCAGGCCCCCTCCCTCAAAGACCGAGCGGAGGAGCCAGCACCCACCTCGTGTGAGGGCCAGGCCTCCTCTGGCAAGAGGGGCAAAAAGGAGCGGGAGCGAGAGAAGGCAGAGACGGAGCAGAGGGAGCAGAAGATGGACGCCCCCCAGTCCAGGCCGCTGCCAGCCTCTCCAGCTGCTGACAAGGCGCCGCCACTAGGGGGCGACGGTCCAGAGAGGGCTGACGGGGAGGTTCCCTCAGAAGGGGTGCCCCACCTCATCGCCCCTGTGAGTGGGAGGGGCCAAAGCAGTGGCATGGAGATCCTGCAGAACCAAGAGCTCCCCCTACTGGAAGAGGTGCCCTTTCTAACGCAAAAGTGCAGCCACTTACACAGCAGCTTAAGAACCAAACATATCTTTGTTGTCATTTTGTACATTTCATATGCCTTATGCAAACTGCTCATTCATGTCCTCGTTTACTATCTCGTTTACCAAACTGTAGTACACATCCCCAGAGGCTGTTGTGCTCTGCTGAGTTTAGCAAGTATTAACCTTGTCTTGATGTGCTACACAGCTTTGGATTCTAGTAGAACAGTTCAAATATTTCATGTATTCTAAATAACTGTATCGTGAGAAGTGGTGAGATGTCACCAGAACATCTGTCCATAAGGTCCTGGACGGCCTAGGACTGGGACCCAGTGGCCCTCCTGTCCCTCCTCCAGTCAGCTTCTCCATGGTGTCATTCCCCCTGAGAAGTCAAGGTGTCGGCGAGCAGCCCACCTCTACGCGCTTCACCTTCACGGTACCGTCAGCGGCCGAGGACACGTCACATGACCGGAGGGAGGGGGAGAAAGATGGGGAGACGCTGACCCCCACCCCTCTGCTTAAGGTACGGAGAGACTTGCTGTGCGTGTGGGACCAGCTGAGGGAGAGAGCTAGTGGAACAAATGGGAATCGTAAGGGGTGGAATTGAGATATTAAGGAGGCGGCATTGGGCTCGCTCACAGGGGGGGCCTGAGACCCCCAGCAAAGGCAGGGGGAGGAAGGCCGACGTGAGCAGGGAGGGGCAGAAGGAGAGGCGTCGGAGCCCGACCAAGAAGGGCGCAAAGGCCCCCGACGCCCGCTCCCCCCCCACCGCTGCTGGTGCCCCCATGCTGGAAGCGGAGCAGAGGAGCCAGGCAGAGGTGCAGCAAGAGCAAGAGCAGAAGTGAGGCTGCTGACCCCCCCGTGACCCTGAATAGATCAGGTTACAGAAGATGGATGGATGGATGGATGGATGGTTGGATGAAATCATAATACTGCTGACTGCTGACTCTACTAAAGTATGAATGTCCCTGAGCAGGAAGACCCCGCCTCTTGCCCCCCCCCCCACGCACACGCACACGCAACACCGTCTTCCCCCTTCAGGATTTGTCTCCCCGTCACATGAGCCTGTGTCTCCTGCAGACTGACCACCTTCCGCTGGGTCGTACCTCCTGCCGGGACAGTGACGTTGAAGATCAGGTTCTGCTCATCCGTGCCGGGCAACTTCAACCAAGTGCTGAACTTTGAGGTGATGGACACCAGGAGGCGCTATCAGCTGCACTGCAGGGGCATTTGTGGTTTCCCATCCATCAACAAAGACTACAGGTACAGCACTCGAGTGCTGTGTCTCGGCTAAGAAGGCGAGGCTGCAGGCATCTCACCACTGCGGTCATAGACCACAAGGCTGTATGGTCAGTAATACAGCGTGTGAGCGGTCTGCATTACTTGGTCCCTGTGTTGCAGGGTTGTGTTTGCAGACTGTAAGAAAGCCCAGCTTCCCGGGACCCATGTGAGCAAGGCGTACGTTCTCCACTCTGGCTCATACGAGTTCGGCCCCCTGCTATGTGGGAAAAACAGAGATAGGTAACGTATGCTTAGCCTAGACAAAACACTATGACCATAGAGCTCTTTTGGATAATGATACTGGGCGACTATTCTTTTGGTTCATTGTGTGTACGGCAAATCAGCTGTATCTGCATATATATGTGTATATATATATATACTGTATATAACTGAAAGTTAAATCTAAATAGAACCTGGAAATCTTATCAGAAGTCTGGCCCACAGAATAGGTTTTATTCATTTCTGCCACGGTCATTACCTGCTATCAGCAAAGGACGTATTAAGGTATTGGGACAGAGGTTCGGTTTTGAATGTAACTCACGCCCCTATCAACATCTGCTTGTGATTACTACCTGTGGGGCAGGTATAAGGAGAAGAGGTACCCAGAAAACATGGAGACACTAGTCATGCACAACTGCTCCCCTCTGATGGCCGAGATTCATTTCTGCTTCCAGCATGACACCAAAGCCGCAACCTTTATGCTGGACCCCCCCAGCATGACTCTCAACCCCAACGAGAAGCAGGTGCAGCCACATCATCTCCCAAGCTCTCAGTAGCATAAAGTACAAGTACCCACTTAAGCAATATTTTTTTTCTAATAAATCTACTGCATAGATTTAGGCTCAGTGAGAGTAACTCTACCACAGATTCAGCATTTATATGTTAGTATTTATTCTTTATTCTTCAGTCATTGTGATGGACTGCGTTTGCGGGAAGGGTGGCAGAGCAGTTACAGGTGGAGCCCTTGCTGAGGTGCCCCCCCCCCTGCCCTGCTCCAGGGGCTGTCCGTCTGGGCGTACCCCACCACCCCAGGCCTGCTCCAGGACAGCATCGTGTGCTGCGTCAAAGAGAACCCTGAGCCCGCTGTCTTCCATATCTCCTGCTGGGGGGTCCGGCCGGAGCTGGACTTGGATCGCAAGCAACTGCAATTTGACAAAGTCCTGCTGAACAGGTCTGAGTATGCCCCCCCCCACCGCTCTGCCCACCTCCATGAGGCTGGAAAACCCCAGTTTGGAGTTAAATATACACTGAGTGCTACCCGGAGGCAGTGTCGGCATAGCAGCAGCAGCCGTTCATTTTGGGTCCGGAAAGTAAAAATCCGAAGCAGGATGTTGTTTCAACCAACCAGTTGACTTTTCTGTGACTGAGAGTCTTTATGCTCAACTGGCTGGTTGAAACAAAATCCTGGTTTGGATTTTTCCTTTCTGGACCCGAAATGAACGGCTGCTGCTGCTATGCTGATACTATGATTTACTTATGCTTACTTAGCTTCACAGGTTATTGACTCTGCTTTATGTTCTCTTCTACTTCTTTCTCCTCATTATTTACATCTTCTACCTCCACCACCTATTCTTCCTCTATGTGTAATTCTTGCTCTGCCTTTCACTACCTTAGGAAGGTCACAAAGAGCCTGTGTCTCCGTAATAACACCCTCTTGCCCGTGGCCTGGAGCCTGAGTGGTCTGGAGGCCCTGGGGGAGGAATTTACCGTGTCCCTGGACCGGGGCGTCATCCAGCCGCAGTCTGAGTACAGTCTGCAGGTTCACTTCCGAGCCAGCAAGCCCACCAGCCTTAAGAAGGCCGTTCGGCTGGAGGTGCGGCACGGCTCTTTAGGGAACAAGACAGGAAACTGGAAACAGGAAGGAAGCAGTCTGACTGTAAACGGCTTAGGCAGTGCTTTAGTCCTTGAATGAACAAGTGAAATTATGAGTGAATTAATTACTAAATCCCTATATTTTACGATAATCTAAGCAAACACATACAATTTATGACTTTTCAAACCAAAAATACAAGTGAAATACTAAGAAAATATAATATTGAGTCTGATTTAGTCGTATAATACTAATGCACAATCGTTTTGTTAGGTACAGCTACAGTGCAGATATTTAGTAACATGGTTCTCTATCTCTTGACGCTGATCCGTATACGTGTGTTCCAGGTTCTGGATGCGGATAACATCCTCGGAGTTGTCCATACAGAAAACATCCAAATCCAAGCTGAGGCGTACGACGTCTTGTTAGACATCACCTTCCTGAAAGGATCTGCCTCAAATGGCTCCAGTAGGATGGTTTCTGACATGAGAGTTTGCCTGTTTGATTCCATGATATGCATATCTTTTGTTTGATTCCATGATATACATATCTTTTGCATTCATGTGTCCTATAATAACCTCCTCTATATAGTGTGGCATGCAGACTCTGTATATAACCTTGGTTTATGACTTTGGTTGACTTTTGACACGGTGGACGGTATTGCATCTTAATTAACCTTTAACGTAGCTGACATTGTGTTTGAATCCTAATGAATTTCTCTGTGTTTGCTATACAGAATCAGAAAACACCCTAGACTTTGGGACAGTCAGAGTCTGTGAGGAAGCCAAACTTTCCCTGGCTTTGAAAAACAAAGGAAAATATGAAGTTGCTTTCAAGTGAGTCATATTTGCAAAGCAAAATAGGCAAATATTCGATATACTACTATATACCTCTATATATTTATGGAATAACCTTTTGTTAAACATTATAAGGAATTGAAGCTAAATTGACAGATTTGTAACCTATAATTCAGACATGTACCTAATTACAGTAATCCCTCACTTATCGCGGGAGATAGGTTCCAAGGCCGACCGCGATAACTGAATTTCCGCGAAGTAG
>JAODUD010000019.1:22303715-22313911 GCA_026784285.1 Stomatorhinus walkeri | reverse complement strand
CCTTTGAAATGAATGAGCGGTCCCCATAAGGATATGTTTACCCTACATGTGCGTGTGTGTGTGTGTGTGTGTGTGTGGGTTTGCCTTTGACACACTGTTAAGTCTGAAGCATTATACATCATACACTAATGATATTTTTCAATTCAATTAACTTTTACAATTAACTTTTACAAAGCACATTTCACAATGGAGTCGGCCTAAGGCACTTGACCACAGAGTAGCTGAATGGTCCATGAAACAGGAAAGAATGGAGGAAAAGAACCATACGGCCAGAAGGCAGTGAAAATGATACTTTTATAATTTAACGCTTGTTGAATTGAAAGGCTTAGTGTGGAGGAGATGCTGGGGGTGACTTGAAGCACTCCTGGCCGTGAGAGAAGGCTCTTCTGAAGTGACGGCCAGGTGCTTTTGCTCATTTCAGACATCCGGTCGCTCTGCCGAGGTGTTCGAACTGACGCCCACCAAGCTGTGCGTCCCCAGTCACTCACAGGCCTCGGCGCTGGTCACCTTCTCCCCCCAAAGCATGCAGACGTACAGCGCTGTCTTCGAGGCTACGCTGGAGGCTTCAGCCAGGTAGCAGACCTCTGTGTGTGACTGCGCACGCGTTCGTGTTTAGCTGTCCCCATGAGCTAAGATAACAGAAAATAGAATTATTCTTCCTGTGAGAAACTATTGTGCTAAAGGCAGAGTTCTCATTGTACCAGATTAAAGCAGGAGAGCGTCATAATACCGAAAATAAAGAGTAAAATAAACAGGTTATTTAAGACTTACGACTGATTGATTTTACGACCGTTCCAAAATGTGTCGCTATGACTGCTGAAAGCACAAGCACCCCCCCTCCGAGAAAATGGCGATAAAAAGGTCAAGAAACACCAAATATTATGACTTGGATGATATCATTTTTAATACAGTATACTATACATATGATCATTTTTACATATAAAATAAAGGCCAGACTTTCGACTAACTTGACCTTCAACCGGTCAGTCAGAACCGATAGTTAAGTCTAAGACGACCTGTAATACAAAAATACCAATGTATTAGGAGTGTAATACAAGTAGAACACCTGTGTAAAGTCTAGTATAAAGTACTTTGTAACTACTACGTTGTAACATCTTATTTGGTTTAAACCCGTCTGCCGCCTGGAATAGCTTGTTTCTGAGCTTTTGTGGTTTGGACTCGGAGATCGTTGCTTACGGTACTTTGGCCGTCACAAGCTTCTCGCTCGCCGCAGCTTGGTCCCCCCGGCCCGGGCGAGAGCTCTGGCGTTCGAGCTGGCGGGTGACGGTCACCTGCCCCGCGTGACGGTCCTGCGGCCGCTGCTGCGGAGCCCCCAGGGCAGCCTGCTGCTGAAGTTCAGGCCCGTGCTGGTGGGGCGCAGCCGGACCCTGCCTCTGGTGCTGAAGAACGACGGCACTGTGTCCGCACAGGTGGGAACCGGTTGCTCCGGACCGGAGGGTCAGGCTCGCGAGGAGGTGACTGTAGCCATGGAAGTTTAGCCATTTTAAGAGAGTTAAGCTCTGGTTCATTGTAATGGTACCCAGTTAAGCTTTATGATTTCTCTGTATTTTTTGACTCAAACATTCCTTGAATTTATTTTTTCAGGGGGTTATATTAACTGCATGGCCAGCTGTGTACACTGCAAACGAGATGAGAGGCACGAATATTGATATTGTATAAGTTTTAATTTTTTTATTATTATTATTATTATTATTATTATTATTATACATTTATTTTTAAAACACTAAATATCTTTCAGACTGAAACCTTGAAATTGCAGAAGACCTCATTCCATTTCACGAGTCTCCCAGCCAGTCTTGGAGGGCTGGAAATTCTAAGTCAGTAACATTACACATAACTTTACTAGTTATCAACGGCAGCCTCGGTCTAACAGGTTCTCATTGATCTTCTGGATGAGACGGGCGTCTTCACCCTGAGGACCGCTGCAGAACCTGTGGAGGACCAGGATGCTCTTCACACAGACAGCCAGGCTCACGGAGGTAAGACGACCTTTGACTTATTGTCTCATTTACTACCATTTTCGTTTAATATTTTGTAGACCCCCTTGTCACCCTGAATAGGACAAATGGTTACAGAAAATGGATGGATGGATATTTTGTAGAATATTATTGGATTTTTTTATTGATTTCAGACCACCACTCAAAATGCTTTCTCTATTGAATGTAGTGTACTTTCATATATAGAAATAAAAAACCTTTTTAATCATGGCAGTTAGTTAGTTAGCACAACAGTTAGTATCCTATTAAAATATAACATTTGAAAACTGTTACTTTAGAGCCGAAATATCCCGAAACCTTTTAAACTTATTTTCTCATGTAAATGGCCACTACTAGGATTATTATTCAGCACAATGCAGTACAGTAATACTTCTCCTAGAGGAAAATCACGTTTAATGATGTAATAACTTGTAACACGTTACCTTCTGTAGAGGGCAACGCCCCACAGACAGCCTCCCCCTTCCTCACTGTGGGGCAGCAGGCAGAGGTCCAGGTGGAGTTTCGACCCACTGCAGAGATGAGCTTTGAGGCCAAAGTGCACCTCCTGGTGGTGGACAACCAGTATGAGGACACGGTGGTTCAGCTGGTGGGGGATGGGTACAGGGATGTCATCACCCTCGACAACGTCGGCAGCAAAAGTTTGCCAGAAAGTGAGACTGCAGATGGTAAGAAGATCCACAGCTATAATGTCAGCATCATGTCTGGAAAAAGAATATGCTGGAAATCAAGCTTCAAAAGCCAATGGTGCAGGGGTGGGGAACCTGCTCCACAATGAGCGGCTGTGGGGCGGGTTTTTGCGATGACCTCACACTCGGTCAGTAATAATGCAGTGGGTCTCAACGTAAGTCCTGGAGACTCACTGTGATTGGCCGATTGAGAGGTGATGCCAAAAACTTGCACCTATGGCGTCTCTCCATGGAACAGCTTCCCTTCGGCTTTTTGTCCATCTCTTAGCCCAAGCCAATGCGGTTTACTTGACTTAATAAATCTGACGCTTTTATCCAAAGCAACATACAGTAAAAGGAAGGGTTACAGTTTATGTCTGCTCCCTGGGATTTGAACCCAACCCAGTGCCGCATGCTCCTTGTGAAGTCAAAAGAAAGCAGGTTGCACTATCACTGTAGCGGCACTGTGCAGCTTTTGAAGAACGTTCTGCTTCTTTAAGGAAACACGTCAGATGTTCTACACTTCGGGGCTTGTCACGTGGCCAAGCCCTACCAGGAGACCTTCACCATGACCAATCACAGCACCTCCGACGTCCTGAGGTTCGAATGGCCCCCCGAGAGCCGGCAGGTGCGGTTCTCCCCCCGGACAGGTCACCTCCACACGGGCTGCTCGAAGGAGGTGACGGTGACGTTCTCATCGGAGCAGCCGGTGGTCCTGAGTGGCCAGTCTGTGAAATGCAAGCTGTGCAGGGTGGTCTTCACACAGACCATCGACCAAGTGCCCGACTGGGATGACCGGCTCAGAACCATCAGATGGGTCGATGTCCTGAAGCAGGGAGTTGCGCCCCAACCAGCTAAGATGAAGGTGACCTGCATGGCCTCTTCCTCAACAGTATTATTAGAAATAAGATAAAATCAATTGACCTCATTTAAGATTTACAGTTCTGCAAATGATTTACAGCTGTGGATAATAATTTGCTGTTTTTTATTTTTGTTACCACTATGGAGATTTGCGGAAATTAATATACAAAAGAGATATAATACTTTCAGAGATGTAACACAGCACACTGTTTCCTTGGAGACCCCTCCCAGCCAATCAGAGCTGCCAAACACCTGCTATGTGTGAGGTGTGAGCCCCACTCATGACATAATTATAAAAATGATATATATCGTGGCCATGTTCTACTAATTCGTTCTCATGATGTATTAAATCGTGTCCATATCTATTTTACTAATTTGTTCCCTCGTTTTATTTAAATCCTTGACATGTTTCATTAATTAATTCCCACAATTTATTAAAACATGGTCACATTTCACTATGTAGCCTCCTTATTGTCCAATGCATCACTTTCATTTAGACCATACACATCTGACCATCTGCATCCGCTGGTATGGACAGAGATATTTCAATTTTATTTTATATTTTATTATATTGTTATTATTATATTATGTGCAAGAGGTTTAAAAGTTTGGTAAATGGCCTACATGATCATGATTAATGTAAAGGTAATATTGTTGGAGTAAAACGTGGCTATGTTTTAATTAGGACGAGGGAACGGATTAGTAAATCGTGACCACGATATATATCATTTTTATCGTTATCGTTCCCACTAATTAGTTAAACTTGGCCAGCTGGCCACGATATATATAATGTTTATCGTCGTGTAATGAGCAGAGCTCCAGAGCTGCTGGCTGGACAGATTTATGGTTAAAACGTGTAGTAACCCTGTCTGGGATAAGCCTAAAGAAGATCATTATTGGTCAGCTTCACTACACATTAGTCAGAAGGCTGGAAGAAATTCACAAGAAAAGTCTTTTTGACTCAGGTGATCCAGAGTGACCCCGAGCCGGCCCACTCCGTGGTGGAGAACTCGTCCAGGGAGCTGGAGTTACGTATCGATGCTGTGTGTGATTATGCCAGGTTCACCTGCAAGGCAGAAAACATTCGCTTCAAAGACACAATGTTGTACCAGACCCGAGTGTTCCAGTAAGTAGTATGTGTCCTCAGTATCACTTGACCGTGGTAAATTAGCATTTTACTGCACATCACAAAGTTTCCCTGCTTTTAGGTTCCAGATGATAAATTCGGGTGATATACTGCTCGAGTTCACCTGGCGGGTACTAATGGAACAAGCTGGACCGGCTGTCGGCTTCGATCGAGCAGGTAAATGTGACATAGTACACCAGTAAAATCGGGTGTATATTCTATCACCCCAGCTAAATCTAGTTAGATCTTACAGCTGAGATTCCAAGCAGTCAGTCTTCATCTTGCAGTTTTTCCTGCCATGTACTCTGACCTGATGCGATGTCTCACTCTGTACTGAGGTACTTCAGTACCGTCTGGATGACAATAAATATTAGCATCCCAAGGAGGGTTTAATTTCTGTGGTAATAGGTCTGGACTGTGACCTTCAGACGCGGCTGCTGGGGGGGGGGGGTCTCAGCACGTCCGTTATAGGTCATACTGCACGCTAAGGGCCACAGATTTAGCACTCCTCTGGTTTTAATGCTGGGGGGGTCTCAGCACGTCCGTTATAGGTCATACTGCATGCTAAGGGCCACAGATTTAGCACTCCTCTGGTTTTAATGCCATGGCACAGCTTCTTTACATGGTGTTTGCGGTGATGAACAACTGCGGGGGGGGGAGTCACGAATTACAGGAGCACCGATTAACTCTCTTTAATGCTTCTGGAAAGGATGTGGTTGCCTTACCTCTGAAGAGCTCTGTGAGTTCAAGCGTGGTACTGTCACGGGATGCCACCTTTACAATGAGTCAGTTTGTGAAATTTCTTCCCTGCTAGATATTCCACGGTCACCTGTAAGTGGTATTGTTGCAACCAGTATTTAGGAACAACTGAAACTCAGCCATAAAGTGAGAGAGCATGTAAAGTGACAGAGCATGTAAAGTGACAGAGCGGGTCACCGAGTGCTGAGACACCACCTTCTGTTGGCTCAGTGACTGAATTTTGAATGTGATGTCATAAAAGTTCCTGTAAGTGTCCCAGTCCGTTTGTCCATGTGGTGTATTAGTAACTCAGTTACTACTGAAGTACAAATCATGAGCAAACATAGCAGCTACTTAATTAAAGATGGGCGACCGGGGTGAGAAACACTGGAATAAGGCCTAGAACAGCTTTTTCTCTCACCGTAAGACCGGATTCATGACCATAAAATGGCCAAACTTCACAGGCTGTTTGCACCATTTTACTTTTGCCAGAAACCATAATAAGAAGAAGTTGGGTGTCTTTCTTAGGAACCCCCCTGCCTGCAGCCCCTCCCCCACACGCAGCCCCTCCTTCCCAGCACGCCCCCAGGGCGGCAACCCGTCCAGCCAGCGCTTTGGAAAGTGTTTCAAACTTGCTCCTAGGAGACCCCAACCTGCCACCGTTCTCCGTGGAGCCCAGTGCCGGGGTCATCAACCCTGGGGACAGTCTGACTTTTTGCATTCGGTTCTCCCCGCTGGAGGTGTCCGAGTGGGAGGGTCTGCTCATCTGCAGGTCAGGCACCTTCTACCTGGAGATCATTTAACGCAAAATATGTCACCGTAAAACAAAATCAGGCAGGCTCTGGTTATAAATTTAATGCTAAATGTCTTGCCTGCTGTTGATAAGAGTAGACTTTTATAGTCACTGTGCTGTTGGCTGAATGGTGACTTTGCCTAAAATGGTTTTTCTGTTTTCCTCTGTGTCCTTATGTGTCTGGGCAGCATCCCTAACCTACAGGACGGCCAGGGCCCCTCACTGGCAGTCAGGGGCCGCAGCCTCCTTCCCGACTGTCACTTCCATCTTGAGGACTCCGACTACCTCAGCGGGGGCCGGCGCAACCCTGACATGCAGGGCCCCAGTGGCAACCCGCCCCGGGCCACCCTGGACCCCAACACAAGGGTCATTGAGTTGTCCTCAGTGGGCATTGGCGCACCCATTTCAAAGTAGGTGGCATCACTGTGGCCTGCAGAAATGGCAGAATGATCCAACAACTGATGGGAGATACTGGCACAACCATGCTGTAGAAACCAAAATGCTGACTTTGACAGGTACTGTAATTGTCACTTTTCTCCGCTCCTCAGGGTGTTCAGTATTGTGAACCCCACCAGCAAGTCTTACTCCTTCATGTGGACTTGTGAGGGCTCACAGGAGGCTCCTTTCAAGTGCCTGACTCCCAAGGGCTTTATCCAACCAGGGAAAAAAGCAGAGGTAATGTGTTTGTTACATCTTCTAACAAAGGCTGGGTAACCATGGAAACATATGGAGATACGGTCTCCTGAAAGAGACACTAATTTGTGGTATCTGCTCCCATCCACAACTAAACTAATGTGCCACTTTTTTGCCTCTAGGTCTCTTTTGAGTTCTGGGCCCAGGACCTGAACATTGTGGAGTCCCTGTGGACCTTCAGCATCCCAGAGCGCAATATCTCGGTGCCTTTCCTGCTTGTGGGCTTGGCCCGTGAGCCAGTGGTGTACATGGACCGGACCCATGTCAACCTGGGATATTTGCTTATGGGTGAGAGTGTCTCCCAAAGATTCCACTGAACACGGATGTTGCTTATGTTGTTGGTATTTTGGCAGCGTAATGTGATGCCATTGGAAATATTTGTAGGATGGTCCTGTTGGACGCTGATTGGTGCTTTAACCTCAACACTCCTGTAGGCTGCAAGGTGCAGGAGAAGGTCTACATACTGAACATGGAGGAGGTTCCGTTCCACTTCTCCATCCGGCAAGCTTCCTGTCACTCTGAGGCCTGCCTCGACAGCCTGCTGCTTGAGCCGTCGATGGGCACAGTGCAAGCCCGTGACAGGTAGCCTGTCCTCTGACACAATTGCATGTGATTTCATGTCACATAATATAGGTCCTCCCTGTCTCCTTTGTCCAAGATCAAACTGTCACCATTATGGAAAAATATAATATTAAATATTAGCTGTTATTAATTCTTTCCATCCATTCTTTTCCCATAACAGCTTACATTTGTAAATTTTCTTCTTGGCAAATGGTCAAATATACTTCTGGTAAATGAAATTAACATTTACTTGTTTGTTTGATAATTTTCATAAATTATATGATACGTCATATAATATATAATACATTATAATTCAAAGTGACCTACAAATTTAACCCGTAAGGTGGAATATTTTATTGCAACAATTTGTATCAAGTCCACACACATGACAGTGCTTCCTCTCGAACTCAAACCAGCAACCCTCCGGTTATGAGTCCTTAACTGCTGCGATTAGCTGTCGAGTGAGACATAGTTCAGTGACACGCACGTCCTGCCAGGCTTCCCCTGGCCATCTCCTTCAGCCCTACACAGGAGGGGCCTGTGACCTTCAACCTGGTGTGTGACGTGAGAGGGAAGGTGAAGCCTTTGACCTTGAACGTGAAAGCAGAGCGCTTCACCTTCGCCGCCTGTGTCCAGTGGCAGAGCGTGGATGGTGAAGTCAAAGAACTGTGTCCAGGAAACCAACATCAGCTGGACTTCAAACAGGTCAGCTGCTGGGGGCACTGGAAAGCAGATGCACTGCAAAAAATGGAAAATCCAGAAGGGGAAGTATGTTGCTAAAATCTTCCCAGGTTACTGCAGCAGTGAAAAAAAAACAAACAGTGAGACTCGCCTCCTGATTGGCTGTGCTAATCTGACACTTGTTTATCAATCTTTGAATAGGTTGAGCTGGGTGACAAAACTATGTGCCACTTCCTGGTTTCGAACCCTGGAATATTCAGCCTAGATGTACAGTACAAACTGTGGGGCCCGCCGGAGATGCAGCGCCACCTGCAGGTGGACCCTGGGAGTGGCATCGTGCCTGCAGGAGGACAGAACAGCTGTACCGTGACATTCTTTCCGCTACAGAAGTGTGTGCTCAGAAGCACCGGCCTCCGTATCAGTGTGAGTGGCCCTGACCTCCGAATCTCCATTGGACAGCACTGGGCCCGAGAGCCGCCCTGGCAGGATTGGCCTGGTAACGGCACCGCGATGGCGGACTGCAGCTAAACCCTCATTTGGATTCATCCAGTGTTCTCTGCTGCCTCTCTTCCAGGTAAAGAAGGGACCGTCATTCAAGTGCTGCTTCTCTGGCTTGGCAGTGAATCCCAGCATCCACTTCTCCTTCCTCAAGCACAACTTTGGAAAGACCTTCCTCTACTGTGCTGGCATGGTGCCGCCTACAAAGACGCTGGTCATCTCCAACAAGGGAGAACAGTCAGTTAGGTAACACAGTAATGGAGTGAAGCACCTTCACTTAGGTCACCACTAGTATTACATACTGTTTATTATATGAGCAGGTATTTAATGTAGTGTGGAATATGGATAAAACATCTATATCCATGGATGGATGGATGTATGGATGGATGGATGGATGGATGGAAACATGGCTCTGAAATGCCTGCTCTTTAAATACAACTTGCCTACAGTGGAGTGATGTAATGCCTTGTGTCTCCCCTACAGCTTGGGATGCTTGTACCGCAGTACAGTACATCTGGAGGTGGGCTTCCAGCCCAGAGTGTTGCTTCCCAGTGAAACTATGGAGGTGCCTGTTACCTTTTATCCACGAGAGGTCATGCGATACAAGGAGAAGGTCTTCTTTGAAATAAATGACTCCGCAAAGCATGTGGTGGAGATCCTGGGCCAGGGCATCGAGTTGAAGGTTAGAAGAAGAAACACAAACTTACGTAGTTATGCAAACTTCCGTTGCTTCATTGAAATTTCATTTGCTTGTGGCTTTAAGGTCCTGAGATCTTCTCACATGGCCATTCTTTCAGATTCATGTGGAAGACCCCAAAGACAAGGTGGTAAACCTTGGGACCCTCCAGATTGGTCAGAAGACCAAGACAGTGATTCCTGTGGTGAACAACAGCCAAGCTCCTGTGACATTCTCCTTGCTTCTGAACCCGTCTGTTCAAACGCTGCTGGACTCCAAGGTAGAGGAGGTCCCAGTCCATTAACTGGTATCATTCAAAAGGAACTGGTGTTAAAAACAATGTTTTTTAAGTCAGTGCTAAGCTCCCGTGGTTATTGGTAATACTCAAGAAGTCGTGGTTTGAAAGACGTCATCTCTCCCATCGCTGGTGTTTGCCATCCACAGGTGCTGTCACTGAGTCCGACTAGAGAGGTGACCTTGGAATCAGGGGGAGGGCGCTGTTCCATTGAGTTGCTGTTCTCCCCCTGCTACCGATTGCCCCCCTTCAAGGAAGAGCTGCAGCTTGAGTGCTTGGGAACAGTGCGCCCCCTACTGGTGCTGCGGGGCTGCTGCCATGGCATTGAGGTTCAGCTAGACCAAAAGCACCTGCCCTTTGGAGCGGTGGCTAAGGGCGGCCGAGTTAGCCGGCGCATTGTGATGAGCAACACAGGAGACATGGGAGCCCGGTAGTGAGACACACGCAAGCACACATGCACACACATACGCAAACACGCACACACATATGCAAACACACACACGCAGACACATATGCAAACACGCACACGCAAGCACACATGCACACACATACGCAAACACGCACACGCAAGCACACATGCACACACATACG
>JAODUD010000019.1:22242597-22252903 GCA_026784285.1 Stomatorhinus walkeri | reverse complement strand
CCTGTCCCACTAACACCTGCATGTTACCCTGTGCTCCCCTGGATCTCCTCCTGTCCGACTAACACCTGCACGTTACCCTGTGCTCCCCTGGACCTCCCCCTGTCCCCCTAACACCTGCATGTTACCCTGTGCTCTCCTGGACCTCCTCCTGTCCCACTAACACCTGCATGTTACCCTGTGCTCTCCTGGACCTCCTCCTGTCCCACTAACACCTGCGTGTTACCCTGTGCTCCCCTGGACCTCCTCCTGTCCCACTAACACCTGCATGTTACCCTGTGCTCCCCTGGACCTCCTCCTGTCTCACTAGCACCTGAAGGACCTGATTCAAAAGGTCTATCATCAAAGTTTTTCAACCTACATTAATAATGTTTACTAACAGTTTTAAGTGTGTGTGTGTGTGTGTGTGTGTGTATATATACTATGAGTGTAATATATCAATTAAGGCTAAGATGATGACCATGATGATCAAATCGCTGCTGAAAAAGAATTCTGTGGAAGAATAACTTTAGTAAAGACCTGCATTACAGCACTATATGTTGTTTAGTACACCTGTGTTCCTACGTTTTCAGATAGTAAGCTATATATATCCAGAAAAAGTTTTTTGTGGTTAAAGTACAAATACAAAACAAAATGTTTCTTGTGCAGACATTTTTTTGTTTTTGAAACGTGTATTTTTTCATATTCTCTTGTTAAAATGAAAACAAAAATTTTTTTATTGCTAAGCCTTTTGGAATTCAGATAAATTCAACTAAAATTAGCATATATTTCACTGTATTGAAAATATTGATAATATATTACTGAATCATATCAAATCATATCATAGAAACATTGAAAAAAATCACCAGATAATTGTTGCATTTCAAAATCGAACCCAAAGTGTATCAAGGCAAGCCTTATTATATACACCGCTTATTATATGCTGAAATTTACCAAAGTATCTTAATTGGTACAACCTCTGATAGGGTCTACAGATTCGCGCCCTGAAAGTCCTCTTAGGAACTGGTTTACTTTGATAAAGAATGATAATGAATTGTCCAAGCGTTGGCCAAACGGATCGAAATACAAGCAGGATTTCTATTCGCTCTGAGCGTTTCATACTTTTTTCCTTAGCCGGACTATTCCGTGATCACACACTCATGTCTAATAAACCTTTCAACTAGAGGAAAAAAATAACACTGTAAACGTAATGAAACAGGAATCTCAAATCGCTGCATGTAGGTTACAAAACCATAATTACATGTCGATGCCATAGTAACCAATAAGTCTTCTCCTCCCCGCTCCCCCCCCCCCCGATCATTTATAGCCACATAGGTTTCTAAAAAGGAAAGACGGGTTATGGAGCTGTTGCTAAGCAATTAAACCATGGAGACTGTAAAGCCAAAGAGAAGACCCACTTTCTGAGGCATACATTTACATTTTCATTTACATATTTAGCAGATACTTTTGTCCAAAGAGATGTACAAGTTAGGCAAATAGCACATCACAGACCTTTATGCTGTCATGGAATCAACTATGTATAAGTGCAGCTAGGCTGAGCTTCAAGTGAACAGGTGTAAGCAGGACTGGAGTAGGAGCTACATGAACAGCTGTACCTAGTGAGGCTCTTCTTCATCCTCCTCTTTACTCCTGCTATTCTCCAGGTAACCAAGTGACTGTGCACTGACAATTTGGAGACGTGGAGCTTTTCCTTAGAACTGAGGCAGATTCTCTGTAAACATCTCGCTGTTAATTCTTCCGACTTGTAAGGGAAAGGGCTTGTTTATTTTCATTCTTTGCTTATAAGCGTTCAAGACGAAGGCATCATTATGTTAATCCCTCAATAGCGATGTGGCCAAATCCTGCACTCTCTAAGTGCTGCTTTATTAGCCCAGGGGACGACGTTAGTCATCTTCCTGCCTTGATTCTTTTAGCGGCATTTTAACGAGGGTATATTTATGAACAGCTGTCATCCGGAAGGCAGCTGGGTTTAGGCCCTTTGGGGGTTGGGAGTTAGGGTTCTCCACCTAAACCCGACCAAGTGGCTTACTCCGTGTGGGTGTTGGGTCACGGTTCGCTGTGCGCACTGGTCCAAGTCTCCTGTTTTTTTTCAATGGCTGCAGCCCCGACGTGGTCCTAGTGGTTGGTGATTACTGCCTTCTGTCTGCACAAACGGAGCGAGTTCACGTAGAGATGCACAATATATCGGTTACCCTATCGGTCCCAAGCTCTTTAAAAATCGAGACATTAACATCAGCCCGATATCTCAATCTTGACTGATATTTCTGACCAATATTTAGAATTTAGTCAGTTTTCGAAGTTAACAGCACCAGAGCTTAAGACACAACTCAGGGCTCTCAAACTTGCCAGTGAAGATTAATATAGACCTTACATCTTTTTTTAATTAAATCTGCAGATCAGACTTGTATCATGTAATGGACCATAAAAAACCATCTCATGGGATCTCTGACATAACTACCAAAGTAATGGAGATGATCGCATTGGGCTATCGGCCATTTTCCGTAGCTTGGACGATCAGCCATAGTTGCATAGTTTCATTGACTCGCTGCCGTCTCCCAAGTCGCTGCTGTTTCGCTGATGTCTCTCCCTCTGCAGTATATGATGAGTTCGCTGCACACATTCATGGGATCTTAAGAGGTAATGTCACCAGTGTCAACTTCACTACAGATTTGTGGAGCCTGTTCATGATATAGGCCTGGCTAATGGTATACGCCAAAATTTTCACATCGGTGCACCAGTTTAGTTCACTGCAAGCTTGGATCTACCCCCCAGAAGTGTTGACTTGTATCCTAACACCAATACCAGGCTTGCGTTTTCACACCAGTCTCCTCACTGGTGGTGGGTGATTGCTAACATGTGCAGTTGTATGGTTTTATCAAGCCCAGTTGTTTTCTTATAATTGGGTGCGTTCTAGCTAAATGCTGATGATTTGGAACTGAACAAACGGTGAGCATTATAGAGGGGGTGGGGGGGGGGGTTCTCAATCTCCCGTGCTTGTTAACGCATGGCGCCTTGCAGGTGCTGCTGCACAAACGCGTCAGCCGCTTGATGAGGGCAGGCCGCTTTCGCGTCTCAATCAGGGGTGATACATTGCCACTGTCTTGACGCATTTGTCATCCCACAGCGTGAGCATCCGGAATGGGAGGCTCTTCAGAGAGCTCACGTTCGCAGTCACGATTCCCGGCAATTGTCCGCCTGATGGAAATTACCTTGACGGGGTAATCGCGATTAAGATGCTGCCTCTGTTACAGAATTGCCGGTACTGTGGGGTGAACCGCCGCTGATATAGCTGCCATTTTGTGGATGTAGAGTAATTTTGTCCTCCTTCAGCTGAAGAAGAACTTTGTTGACCACCCAGACTCCTCACGGAACCTGAACAGAATTACATACGTTGGTGCGTCGCCGTTGGCAAGTGCCTCAGCATCCTTTTGGGGGGGGGTGTTCCCTCCTGCCAAGTCCCGACTCCTTGGCGAGACCATTTCTCCAATTAGAGGCCGTCTGCCTCTGTGGACGATCTCCTCCGTAGCAGTGGGATGACGCGTCCCCACCTCAGGCTGCAGCCGTGTCAGACGACCGCGCAGGATTGAGTATCCCAGACGGCGAGTATCCCATGCTGCTGATCACTGATGGCCGCCTTTGAAAACCTTCTGCCCACGTCAAGCTTCAGCTGAGTGAGTCTGGACTCAACTACAGTCATGAGGAAAGAAGCAGCTTTTGCCGTAACCCTATTGATCAACTAATTTTTCCCCTCCTTGTAGCTTATTCTTAGACAGCCCATGAATTCACCATTCTCTTCCTTTCTAGATTTAATTAAAATGGACTCTTTCTGTGCTCATCTTAACATTCACTGAACTGAAGTGCTTTATCCTCTCAGATGTTATCAAATTACTGTATTCTTGCAGTATTATATATTATATTATAAAAATGCAGTGACTTACAGCTCTCTTCTGATTAGAGTTGCAGCTCTTGGGATAAAATTGCTGAAACTGATTTGATTTATCAAGTGGGGGGGCATCTTGCACTTATTAGTTTACATGGTTTGTAACGGCAAGACTGAGGGCTGTTTACTTTGCTTGTACTATTTGGTGGCTGAGGGGGGGGGGGGTCCAGTGAAAGTGAATGTCTCACATTTCGCTTTCTGCAGAAAGGCTGTTTTTGAAAATGTTATGTTATGCGATTGGGTGTTTATGAATTCACCGCCATCTCCCAGAAAGCTGGGAAAAGAAGAGCATGTAGCGCGCCGGCTTTTAATATCACCCCGCTATTTTTACCGCTGATATTACAGCATTGACTTGAGTGTGATATATGGCTTTTTGCTTTGCAGGTAAATGATGAAGAGCCGCCATCTATCATTACCAGGGAACATTTGCTTTTAAGGCTGAAACAGACAGACTGGACTGGTTTCAGTAGCACTGGGTGGGGGAGATGCCACAATATCATTTTTTTCTGGTCCAATCCCAATACGATATTAAAATTTTGAGTATCTGCCGATACCAATCCAATATTTTTTCCCACTTTATCAAATACTAAGAATTAAATAAGATATTTGAATCAACACATTTCACATAACAAGGCTAACTACACACATTTAGTGTTGTAGTAGCACTGTTTGAGTATGTTTGAGTATGCCAAGAACACAAATACACTGTTGGGTGGCAACACTGCTATGCCACTATACCACTATGCCACTATACCACAACACTGTTTTACAAGAAGAAGTCACAACTTTCACAAAAATACACAGAAATATTTCTCAAAGTCCAAACTGTGTGCCTTGTTCCCAAATTAAATTATTTTAATGAAATCAATCGTAAAAATATCACTGTGTACCCAAACTAAACATTTCAATTCAAAACATGCACAAGTCTCCTTTATAAAACATACAATGGAGCTCAGGCACAACATTTAAGTAGTAATTAACCAAGCTTTTAGAAATAATACACATCTCAAGACATCTAGTTTGCATAAATTTTAGTGTGTTTCAGTATGGCTTAAAAATCAGCCCTCGTCTTATGTGCACTGCACTCTGGGTAAAATGCAGTAGAGTAATTTGTGAGGGTTAGTGGTGAAAGAGGGCTGTGAATGTGAATATTCCTAAATAGGGTTCGTGGTCAATCCATGCTAGCCTGACAGATCTAAGTCTATTAATGTCTTAACAGTACTGTTTTCCTATCAAGACCTTTTTTTTTCTAAAATGTAAACCATCTAAATTATGACCCTGTATGTTGAAGTCTGTTACCATATGCATTAGGAGCACTACATTTTGGACTCTTGGATTATTAAGAATGCTAAATTCATGGCAGATTCCACTGTCACAAAGGATGTCAGTGAGGCTGGTTGGTGAGGTGAAGTGTATTATATTAAAAATGTAGTATGCACTTTCACTAACAAACATTATGTATCGCTAATATTAAATGGTATGATTTTTTTGTGATCCAAATAAATTTCACTATTGTTTTTGGATTCACATCATGCGATTTTCTGTAATTTTGCAGTTCTAAAAGTTTAGAAGTTCTAAAAATATTCCCATTTACTTGTTCACAGTCAGTTTGCGAATGACCAAAACCAGGAATGTGAAAACCCTGAATGGAAAGGGGTTACTGTATTTCCACATAGCCAATACAACATCTGACATGCATGCCTTGCTGAACAATTAGCCGTCACACGACCATCTCTTCTGAATGTGGCATGTCGTGCTAAGGCTGCGTGCTGGAAGACCTATCTCTGATGCAAAATCAGATCAGTTTCTTACTCTCCCTGCATCCCCGATATCCGATCCAGTATTTTTTGCCGGTATCATCAGTAGTGAGTATTGGATTGGTGCCATCTCTAATGTGCACCAATAAGAATGAGGATCACCTGTGTCTTCAGCCAATGATAGAACCTGTTTCCCTGATGACTGAACACTGCTGCAAGGAATAAAGATGAAACATAAGGTACTGCTCAAGCGTTTTGTAAGACAGACACTGTAGTCAAGTCAGTAAGACCTTAAGGTTAGCCTAACCTTAGGAGGAATCTCTCTTTACGTAGCTCTAAGACCTGCTACAAACCTCGGGACAAGAGGAACATGACAAAAGGCTTTCGGCTGGCCTCTCCCTGTGCGAATACCTTGTGGATCTTTCACAGAGCAGAATCATTTTCCACATATATAATGGCGAGTCTGCATCTTTTCAAAGAGGCAGTCCTGTACATCTCAATTTTACCTCCAGTCTCCTCTGACAAAAGGCGGAGTTTGTTAAGACTTCCTGATGTGCATTCATCTTGGGCCAAAGGACGCGTCTTTGTTTGATCCACCTTTAATACTCTTCTGATGGACTTTCAGTCATGCTTATCTGCCTGGCCTCGCTGTGACCGTGTCCTAAAGAACCTACAGACCCATGGCTTATTTTTTTTGTATTTCCTGTTACTTTTCTGTCAAAAAAAACCCTCTTTTAGCTTCAGAATATTGAGTACGGAATTTGTTTCCCGGCAATCCTCTCTTGATCCTCAATGGTCCATGTATGTGATGGAGAAACATATGGCAGATGAATTTATGAGACATATCTGTTGTGCTTTCCAAGCTTCTGTCCATGGGAAATATTTACTAGAAATGGAATATACAGTATATGTGTAACGTGATCTTTCAGTAATAATAATCATATTGGCTATGGTGTGCTGTTCACCCTGTAGTAAACAGTGATCTAACACTGAAATATTATAAGTGGTGTAACAGTTCTGATACAGAGACCAAAAACGCGATACAAACATTCACGTTCTCCTATCGTGGTTCTGGAAGACGGAACCTGCAATAAAAGCTAAGCTAGTTTCACTAGCTCAAGATAGATGATAACCCAGAGATTGCAGAGCACCCGAGCACCGAGACGTCAGCGGTGCAGGAACATTCTGGTTATCCAGTAGAGTATAGTATTTTATTTTTGTAATTTTGTAATTTAATTTTATGTAGTTGTTTTATGTGAAGATAGGTTAAACTCACATGTTGTTTAGCGTTATTCTGTTTAGTGTTACAAATGGTTGATGATGGAGGTAGACAAACCAGATGACTATCAAGAGTGACTGGTCTGACTTTTCACTTTCTGGACCTGAATTATTTACCTCTGGTTGATGATTAATAAAACCCAGAAATGTGTCCTTTTTCTTTTCCCTTATTGACCCCTCGCCACCCCCCCCCCATCCCAAAAAAACAAAACAAAACAAAAAACAAGGAATGAACTGAACCATGGCTCAAAAGCTGAGGTCTGAACCACGCCTCACCCCTAAATATTATAGACCTTCTCAACCTGTATACTGCAAAAAACGTTTGTGAATCTACCTTTTTATCATTATCCTTTAAGTCCTGCAATGTCTCTTTAGAAATGAACAAAACCGTGTTTTACACATAATACTGTAACTGTAAAGCTGTACTATCCTGTAAGGATGGGGGTAAATTCATACTAAGCTACAGTGTAAAACTATAGTAAAATCACGGTGTTGTGGGATTTAATTGGGACATTAATGTTGGGAGGTCCCTCTTTCAGCTCAGCCTTTTCAGCTCCTGCATTAACTGAACACATCTCATAAATATTCCATCATAAACACTAGTGCTAATCTATTTTGAGATTCAAACTCTTCTCTCTAGACATCGCAGTGACTGATTGGACCTGAAATGCATTAATTGTATCCTAGCAACTGCAGTCAATATTTCTTGGCAGCAGCACTTTACTGTATATGAAAATTATATTTAAGAAGCCAGAGTATGATTTTTAGGTCCTCAAGAACGACGTATCTGATTTTCAGATCTTGGCCCGTCCCTGACACTGTAAATCGGCAGAAAATAGTGTTTCTTAAGAATACTTCAATCTGCTGGGAGCAGAATGTGCCATTTCAGCCTGACCAGGCTGTCTCTGTCCGGTGTTCTCATGCATGTCTTCCTAGTGCTGCCACTGATTTGCTTTGACCTGCAGTCTGATGTCTCTCCGGCATTATGTCATAGTGTCCAGATGTTACCTTTTTCCCCAGCATTGTTTGCCTCAGCAGAACCTCTGAGATCCCAGCTCTTAGTGTCATTAGCAGCCAGTCCATTGTACGCTTCAAACCAGCATATCTGTCATCCCTGTGCTGCTCTCAAGATAAGAAATGGCATTTAGAGTAGTCCTCACCTTCTGTTTTTAAAACATTAATGTGTATTGGAACACACACACCACAGCCCTTCCTTTAATGGAACACTCTACTAATTGTTTTTATGCAAATTTCACATGGAACATTCTTCATGTGTCTTTGTATTACATTAATTTAATCAATGAGCCAGAAGAGCTGGCCTCCTGAGGCCCTCAGTGGTCATTTGATTCACTGCATTCATTTTATTCAACTGCCAGTGCTTCAGTGGAGAATTGCACCTGTACTGGAGTAGCATGGAGCTGTACTGCGACACTGGACTGGTTTGATCTTGTATGGATGGAAATATTCCAGGAAAAAGAAGTACATAATTTTTCCTGGGCCTCATTTGATGGAACCATATGGAACCTGTATGGAATTTATGATTAAAATTATAGTTTTGGGGTTTGATCAAGTCGTCCTTTCTGTTCTTTCTGTGGTCCTGTATCCTCCTTGATGAATCGACAATGTAAGGTATTTAAGGTGTTCCCTGTTGGTTACCGTGGTCACCATGGTCAGTAACATCAATCGATCTTCCTTTTCTTTCTTCATTAGCTTTCCAGTTTTCCTCATTAATGATCTGCATGATTCTCCCTTGGCTGAAGAAATATGATTAAGGAGGATGACATTGAAATGAAAATTACAGTAGAAAACATGTCTTGTCTTCTCCGGGGGTTGGCGAGGGCTGACAGGATTGTTGGTAGATTTTGCTTTGCTAAACAGCTGGACTCTGAATCTGGAAGTCGGCTAATGCTTAACATCTGTACCGCTTCACTCAATGCACAGCTAAGTAGCTTGGAACTGGTGTGAAGAGTTTGTTCTCCTACATCGATATTCCAACACCCTGCACAGCACACTGTAAATACATCGGAAAGTCTGTGTACGTGTATTTGCATATATTTATGTATGTAACTTTGTAGTATTTAATGCAATTTTCACATGTTTCTATGGGCATTCATTTGGGCATTGATCTAGTATGACATGGCTTTTACATTAAGATCATATGATATGAAGGTCCCACTTATCTTAATTATGAACTATCTACGTCTAACTCTCTATTTTTTCTATCTGAAATAACATCAAATTAGGTTTGTGACTAATATAATGACTTTATTGGCTCAGTCCTCATGTTAATGTTTTAGCTGAATGGTCCATGTCAGTCTTTACTCATATGAATGTCCTACTTCCCTTACAAAGATGTGAACCTTATAAGCCCTATATGCCGTGTTAACTGCACTGTGATGCTGTGAGGTTTTTGGACTGAGCTGCTTCGTAAGTTAGATGAGAAAGAGGTTAGATTTAACAGAAATGAGTCATGCCACAGTGTATCTGAGATGCTAGCCTGACAATTTGTACAAGTAGATCTGGTAACTTATAAGCTAACAATGGCTTCAGGTCCAGCTAAATGTTTTGGTACCATTCCGTGTTCCAGATATCACCAAAACCCTTAGATGGCATGTGTTTGCTAGACTGTGACTGACTGACTGCCGGCAAGCTTTTTATCGAGGGCAGTCTTGTTCTTTTAGGGTCTTACTTATATGCAGAAGGAAAGGGGAAAAGATAACAGTCTGCACCTTGGAAGTTTTGTGGCCAGTGCTTATTAATTTCAGTTTTAAAAAATGCTGAGGAGAATCTGGCTTTCTCAGGTCTACGAACGAGGGACCAACATGGAGCAGTTTGTGACGCGCTTCCTGCTGAAGGAATCGGCCAATCAGATCCAGTCCCTGCTCAACTCCGTGGAGAGTGCTGTGGATGCCATCGACGAGCAGCACGGCCAGTCGGGGTGAGCTGGCTGCTTCAGAGAGACTCAGCTGTGCTGTTTCTCACCTTCATCACCTTCCAAGCCATGGGCAGCTGCCATTCTCTGCTGTGTTGGCCAGAACTTATTGACTGGGACTCTAAATGCCTGTATGATTCATATAATGGGAGTTTAATGGCATTTCACGGGCTTGTAGCCCTCCTCGCTTGGTGACACGGTGGTGGCACACACATGCCACCACCCCCGTCTGTGCCCCCCTGCTCTTATTGCCTTCATAAGCTCATACATACAATTGGTGTCACCTTATTTATCTACCTATTTGTGTTATATCTTATTTCTGTTTACCGATATTTTACTTTTATTTTATATATATATATACGTATATATATATATATATATATATATATATATATGTTATAT